>CM077445.1:14594467-15194467 GCA_039654765.1 Mylopharyngodon piceus
GGCCACCAGCAAGAGCCGCAATCAGGGCAGCGTTGCATTCCGTCCTCCAGTGCCAAACTTCCCAAACACCCAGGAAACACACACTGATCTGTAGGGAGGAAGGAAACGGCACCCTCTGGTGCTTGTGTTACTAAAGCGATACAATACGGTACAAACAGAAACTCCACTAGAAACATGAAATTTATTTACACTACCATTCAAAAGTTTGGTGTCAGGAAGATTTATTCATGTTTTTGAAAGTCTCTTGTACTCACCAAGGCTGCATTTATTTGATTAAAAAGACCGTAATATTGTGAAATAATAATACAATAATACTAAAATAACTGTTTTCTATTTTAATATATTTTAAAATGTAATTTTTTCCTGTGATGCAAAGCTGAATTTTCATTATCATTACTTCAGTCTTCAGTGTCACATGATCCTTCAGAAATCATTCTAACATGCTGATTTGCTGCTCAAGAAACATTTCTTATTATTATCAATATTGAAAACAGTTGTGCTGCTTCATATTTTTGTGGAAACTGTGACACATTTTTTTCAGGATTCTTTGATGAATAAAAGAACAGTATTTATTTGAAACAGTCAAACAGAAACCTTTTGTAATATCATAAATGTCTTTACTTTTGCTTTTAATCAATTTAATGCAATCTTGATGAATAAAAGTATTAATTTATTTAAAAAAAAAAAAAAAAAAAACTTTTGAATGGTAGTGTATGTGCATTTGAAAAATGACACTTTTTGTATGAGCAGCTATGTAAGATTTAGCAAAAACAAAACAAAAAAACGCCTAGCAAAAAAGCGTCAACAATTTATGACGTGAAATTCTTCCTCTACTGTTTTTTTTTTTTTTTTTTTATGATTTAACTTAAGTTTTGGCCAGTGTTTTAAAAGAAAAGTTCTCTAAAAATAAAGTATTTCATTTACTCACATTGTTCTGACCATATAATGACAGAATTTTCTTTTTTATTACATTCCTATTCCTTTAGGTAAAACTGAAAAACAGAAGTAGATTGCGATAGTAAACATGTCTGCATGTTGTGTCTGAGGTTCTTGCCAAAATATTGATCTGATAACTGTGTGGGTCAAGAAACATTTCTAGCTTTAAGTAGTTTATGCGCTTCATGTAGCAGTAGTTCATGGTACGGTAGGCTAGTAAAATAGTGATTTGTGTTTCCTCAACCAAAAAAGCGGGAAAATGGCTGCTATCACGCTAATAATACAACAAAGGAGGTTTGGCAGTTCCCTGAACGGCCACAAGATGGACACAAAATAATCTTCAGCCTCAGTGTTGAATGCAAATGAAGCATTTGGACAGAAACAAAATGCTGTATTGCCTCAATATTCACAAGCAAGGCACAGTGCTGTCCAGTGTGTTATGCAGTTTTGTATTTTATTAAGTATTAATACAAAATAGGAAAGAAATGGATTAGATGCAACATTGTTGACATTTCAAACATTATTTATATGCTGCCTCTGCCGATTCAGTAGATATGTACTGTGTGTTACTTCATCATGAATGTATGGTGATGTGTTTTTATAATCATTTTGTCATGAGAGTGAACTCACTTCGTGTAAAAAGGAAGGGCAAAAAAGTAGTGATCACATGCCCATGTTGAAGGACATTTTATATTCTCATTTTTATATTTTTATCTTCTGCACAATACACTCTCTCTCCATTTTGAGTCACTGTGGATTTCCAGCACTTCCTTCAACATGGTTTTTCATTTCCTATGGTTTATTTACATGATTTCTTTTGTGAGATTGATGGATATTCTCCAAATTACAGTGTTCAGAACTGCTCTTAAAAGAATAGTTCACCCAAAAATGAAAACTCCGTCATTATTTACTAATTTTTCTTAAAAATTCTTTTTGTTCTAAGGAAAAAACAACATGAATGTGACTGTTTTCATTTTTAGGATAACTATTCCTTTCAGGTTTAATGGAAAGAACTCGCACACCTCTGTGATGCGGGTTACCAGACAGACCGGTTCTTTGTGAGACTTTTTCCTGAAGAAGCGTTACGCCACAGTGACAACAGTGACGTTCCCGAAATTGAGAGAGTAGCTCCAGAGGTTTGTGTCCTACTTTTATTTCCCCTACGGGGAAAAGGTGCTGGTAACATTAAAGGGAAAGTTCACCCAAAAATGAAAATGTTGTCATCATCTACTCACCCTCAAGTTGTTCCAAACCTGTATGAATATCTTTCTTCTGTTAAACACAAAAGAAGATATTTTGAAGAATGTCGGTAACCAAACAGTTGATGGCCCCCATTGACTTGGAAAAAACAAAAAAAATACTATCGAAGTCAATGGGGTCCATCAACTTGAGGGTGAGTGAATGATGACAGAATTTACATTTTTGAACTAACCCTTTAACATACGGTACCGTGTTGAGATTTCACCTTATTGTTTCACTCGCATATCAGTGATTCAAGAGTTTCAGCAGAAGTGGACTTGAAATATATTGCATCAACATATTTCACAAGACTGAATTTGAGCAAAAATGTCTTTGATGGCACAAGAATTGCTTGCATTTAATGAAATGACCATGACCAATGCTTGTGCCTTAAAACTGATTTCTGTTGTTTTGTACTTTTCATCCTTGCATCTGTGACAGGGACGAATCATTACTTACTGTCATTTTTTCATTCCTTATTCTTTTATAACAACCTTTATTGGCACATTTTAGATAAATAAATGCATCTTATAGTTCTTAACTACAATTTTTGATGTTTTTTCTTAATAATGGTTATTCTGGCTTATTAAAAATATATGACAAATGAGCCCAATAGTTCTGACATACTCAGATCTTATCAAAATATAGATATTTACAACATGACCACTTTACAACAAGCATTACAACATTTAAAATTCATGAATTGACTTAATAAATAATTGTTTACATCAATGGCACTCATTACAAAAATACTTGTATAGGCCTACAGATAACACTAGAGCTGCACGATTAATCATTAAAGATCGCGATCTTGAACACCCACGTGACCTTATTCCTAAATGACAATTTGTGTCTATTAAACCTTTGACAAAATCTCACCGGAACATTCAAACCGTCTTTTCAACCACACAGTATCATTATTCCTGTGTTACAGATATTCAGATAATCACAGAAGTACTGAGATAAAAGTTTATATTTCAGATATAAACACTGATGTCTCATTGGTAGCGCTTCAAATAACGATTATATCATTGCATTTTTACGCCAGTAAGTGGCGACAAGTGACTTAAAAATGTATTTGTCACTTAATCATTCAAGAAATTCGTTTAAAAACACGATTCATCATGAAACAAGTGAAATATTTATAAGTCATTGAATCATTCATTCAAACTGATTTTTAAAAAAATAATTCATATTAATGAAACATTTTTAAATAGACTGCAGTAATTATTTTGTCAGAACCTTTAGTAAATTACATGTTTGTTTGTTTAGTTTTCTGTTCAGAATCGTGGGAGATCATGATCTCTATTTGAACCAAAAAATCGTGATTCTCAATTTACCCAAAATCGTGTAGCTCTAATACACACTTAGGTAAGCTTCACTAGTGTATATCATCTGGCATTACAAAACCAAAACAAACTGAATCTAATATATGAACAGCCAGTAGTTTGTGTAATAACTTCCACCAGTAATGGAATAAAACACTATTACTTTTCCTCAATTATGGCATTGGAGAGCATATGAAACCTATTAAACAATTCACTTACAATGCAGGTCTCACTTAACAAAGTATTCTCATGTTACAGATAATAGATTCAGAATATTGAACCACGATATGAAGCCCAGTCCCTTTAAAGCAGTAGATCTCAACTGGCGCATTATGACCTGAAAATGAGTTATTGTGTATACGGTTAGAAAAGCAAGCATATAAACTTTATAAGAGAGGAGAAAATGTTTCCAATATCTTTTGTTGTTGGCATCTTTTGGTACAGGTTTTGTTTCTCAACATGATGTCCAATGTAAAATCTGGGTCCTGTTGAGAACCACTGCATTAAAAGACACAATCATTCCCACAGGCCTCCTTTCTCTTCAACTAGCTGCTGCTTTTGATTTTCGAAGGGCGAACAGTGGGTCATGCCATGGTAGCTGTGGGCTGGAACGAAGCCTCCCAGGTGACGGAGGGTTTTGCACATTGGGCAGGGATATTCGGCCAGGCCTTCTATGTCCTCAAAAGCCAGGTTGACGATCTGATCGGAGCAGGGGTCGCAGTAGAGATGGCCGCAGGAGAGACGCTTCAGCCTGGCCTCGTAGGTGATGCAGCACTGGCAGTGAGGAACATCAGAGCCCAGAGACAGACTACCGGTCAGAGAACTGCTCTCCATGCTGGCGGCCTGACTCGAGCCGAGCTTTGTGGATGACCTGCAGGAACACGGGAAAGAAAAACACAGATGAGATCTTTTAGTATTTGAATGGTATCTCTGTAGCTAAAGCATGCTGCGAATGCCAAGAAACTGCACATGAGGCAAAATGTATAGCTTGAAACATACACAACTGCCAACATTTCTGTATATATACAAAGTTCTGTCATGAAACTCTAGATGGCGCAGGCTAATAGGTCTTTTAACTCAACCTGCTCGTAATCACATCATTATCTATAAAGCACAGCTGATTGGCTCCTGCTGCTCAACCTTCAAATACTTGTGTAGCATTTAACTTAGCAGTTGTAGCACGCTTCAGAAACCCTCCACCTTCCCCAGCTCCACCTGTATAGATCTGCTGCGGTAATTCATGTACGCTATATTGTACAGCAGCAGCATGTCTTACTTGCTCACAGTAGCGTGTCGTGTATGTATTGGTAGTAGCAAGTCCCGAACTTGCTCCGAGAGTTGTCATGACAGAAATTGTAATTATTATGATCACGACTTGTAACAATTGCTTTAATGAGCTCATTGTTTCTGCCTAAATGAATACATGTTGGCTAACTGCATGGTTTGTATTATCTTAGAACTGTACATTTCCGACAAATGGACATTACTTGGACACATTCACCTCTGATAACAGATTACTCTAAATTGTAATGTAGAAACATGCCTTTTCGGTGAAGTTGCTTTGAAACGACATGTAATGTGAAAAGCGCTATACAAATAAATGTGAATTGTGAAATGAAGTGAATGTGAAAGCTTTTTAAAGGGTTAGTTCACCCAAAAATGAAAATTCTGTCATTAAGTACTCAAACTCACGTCGTTCCAAACCCGCAAGACCTTCGTTCATCTTCGGAACACAAATGAAGATATTTTTGATGAAATCTGAGGGTTTTTTATCTCCCATAGAAAGCAAAGTAATTACCACATTCAAGGTCCAGAAAAGACATCGTTAAAATAGTCAACGTGACTGCAGTGGTTCAACCTTAATGTTATGAAGCGACGAGAATACTTTTTGCGTGCAAAAACAAAACAAAAATAATGACTTTATTCAACAGTTTCCTCTCTACCCTGTCAGTCTGTTACGCAGTTAGTGCAGTGCTTCCAGGTTCTACGTCCGAACGCAGACTCGTTATTGGCCGACTCCTGCATCAGCGTCACACGCATGCATCGTCCTGCTTACGTGAACATCGTCGGCCAATACTGAGCCGGCGTTCGGACGTAAACACAGAAGCGCTGCACTGCGTCAACTGCGTAGGAGACTGACAGAGTAGAGAAGAAATTGTTGAATAAAGTTTATTTTTGTTTTGTTTTTGCGCACAAAAAGTATTCTCGTCGCTTCATAACATTAAGGTTGAACCACTGTAGTCACATGAACTGTTTTAACGATGTCTTTACTGCTTTTCTGGACCCTGAATGTTGTAATTGCGTTGCTTTCTATGGGAGATTAAAAAAAAAACTCGGATTTCATCAAAAATATCTTAATTTGTGTTCCAAAGATGAACGAAGGTCTTGCGGGTTTGTAACGACATGAGGGTGAGTAATTAATGACTGAATTTTCATTTTTGGGTGAACTAACCTTTTAAGTTACTATATTTTTATCATTTAAATGCCAGAGCAATTGCTTGCTTGTTTGTTTTTTTTGTCCTCCGAGATTTCAACATAAAATCAGACCTTTCTCATAAAAAACTGGGGTCCAAAAGTCTGAGACCGCACTGAAAATATGGCATTCAAATTTCAATTTAAAATGTATTTCAATAAAACAAATTTATTTCAAATTCTAAATAACATTCAACATTCTTTAATCTTTTATTTTTTCATTTTAATTTTTAAATTACATTTTTAAATAGATTTTTCTTTCTTTTCTTTATTTTTTTAAGTCGGTAATTTTAATATAAAATCAAATACAGTTGGGCCAAAAAGTCTGAGACCACAATTTTTTAAAAAAATGGCTTTCAAAATCCAATTTAAATCTGGAATAAATGTATTTATTGTACATTAAGAAACATTCGTAAATTTTACTTTTTAAAATGTTCAATTCAGTTTTCCCTCAAATTATGCTGATTATATATATAACTTTAGATCCGCATATTCCAATATAATACAATATACCCATATTGTGTGTATGTCTAATTTATATCTTTTTTTATTTTAGGAGACACATCTGAGACAAAGCTGAAAGTGACAACTGTCTCTTTCCCCTCCATTTAGGAGGAATATGACATGCTCATAATGGATGGTAGTGTTGCATAACCTGTAATGTGACCCTGACATGAATCTTACCTTTATCAAATACTTCATCATTTCAGTGTCTACTATCAGCTTAGACCAGCCTAACACGGTTTGCTGGTCTAGTTTAAGCCAGTCTAACAGCCTGATCAAGCTAAAAGTGCCCCAAAACTGCCAGACAACTAGATCATCAAAACATCTTAGTCTATGATTAAGGTAGATGATTATTGTTTTGTTTTAGCAGGGCATGTATGTCATGCATTGGGTTTTTGATAAATCATGCATCATGTACATGCATCCTACTGTGACAATGCACAATCTCTGTAAAGATGATGTTCGGAGCAGGTATTGCCATAGCAACCCATTTATAGTCTGCCATTGTTCAGTCCGCCAACACGAATCCTGCATATGCATGCAAACACATTCATACAAAAATAATGCGCAACACTGACACAGTTTTTGAGACATGACGTACCTGTGCGAAGAGGACGGAGAACCTTTAAAACAGTCCAAGCTCAATGTCGCAATAATCTTCCAACACATGTTCAATCCTCTCATGGTAAATGACTGGAGTGATGTGACATCTGTGCAACCGACTCATAGTTTTTAAACATGTTTACGCACGCGATCAGATACCCAGAGCTCCGCGCGCGGCCAGTAAATAGGTCATTAAAACGCAGTTCACGACGCGATAGGCGGTTTATCGTTCTCGAGGTGGGAAGCAGGTCGATAAATCAATAGGAGACGATTGCTTTCGATGGTCAGCGCGAATGAGATGCAGATAGAAACTGAGCGAGAGAAAGAAAGGGAAAATCTGCTCATCGCGCGAGCGGTAGGCGCGAGACTCTCTAGTGAGCAGCGCTGCGCGAGCGTCTCTACAGGATTCTGTTTTCAGAAAGTTTCAGTCAAAACACGCAAATGAAATCATTACTCGATCCCTGTGTACTTAGAGATGTTTTATGGTAAGACGTTTTAACGTTTGTTAATTCAAACTAGCATCTTTTTATGTTACTACTAGGCTCTTTATTAATTATTGCTATTAAGTAATCGAGTTGCTGGTACCTATTACCATTTTACACTTGCTCCAATTATTCATTAGGTACTAGTACTTTTTTGTAGTTACTAGTAACTGTTTTAATACTAAATCGTATATATATTCCTAGTATTAATCTAAATAGTATTTCAAATAATACTTGATGTGAATTCCTATTATAGTAACATTTTTAAGTGCTATTCTGTCTAGTCTTTAGGACAATTGTCTTATTTAATATTATCATAAACTGCATAACAATATGCAAATATGCTGACCTGGAAAATTAACAATTTGAAGTTAATGTTTAGATTACAATGTTTATCCTCACTGTAGGTCTGCCTACACCTTTTTAATACAGTCTGGATCATATCTTCTCTTTTACCTTATTTAGTTTGGTTTTTGTTTTACAACCTGTCCATGTTTACATCTGTTTTATTTGACTAGCTGCTACCAAATGATAGATGAATTTGCATCAAAATGCTGAGTTTGATTGGATGCACAGCCAGTGGGTAACAAAGGATATGGTAAGAGTTTTCACCTCTGTTTGAAAGTTTGAATCTTACCTATATAACATATACATATATATATATATATATATATATATATATATACAGTCAAACCAAAATTTATTCAGACACCTTGAACATTTCATTCATTAATACAGTTTATTCACTATATTTAAAAAAATGGTAATGAAATATGACAAGATCTCAGAGTTAAACTGTCAGAAAAAAAAATTAATCTTAATTATGTCAGATGACACTTAAGCAAAACATGGTCAGGTCAAAGTGTCTGAATAATTTTTGGTTCCAAATTTTTATCAATTTTACTGGTAGTCCACTGTATGAGGAATTTTTGGGTATAATATGTCACAGTTTATTTTATTTTGCTATCCTCACTTACATAAATGAACTATAGTGTCCTGCACCCACTAGTAAAAATATATAAAAAATGTCTGAATAATTTTTGGTTTGACTGTATGTATATATATATATATATACCTATCAGGCATAACATTATGACCACCTTCCAAATATTATGTTGGTCCCCCTTTTGCTGCCAAAACAGCCCTGACCCGTCGAGGCATGGACTCCACTAGACCCCTGAAGGTGTGCTGTGGTATCTGGCACCAAGATGTTAGCAGCAGATCCTTTAAGTCCTGTAAGTTGCGAGATGGGGCCTCCATGGATCGGACTTGTTTGTTCAGCACATCCTACAGATGCTCGATTGGATTGAGATCTGGGGAATTTGGAGGCCAAATCAACACCTCAAACTCATTGTTGTGCTCCTCAAACCATTCCTGAACCATTTTTGCTTTGTGGCAGGACGTATTATCCTGCTGAAAGAGGTCACAGCCACCAGGGAATACCGTTTCCATGAAAGGGTGTACATGGTCTGCAACAATGCTTAGGTAGGTGGTACGTGTCAAAGTAACATCCACATGGATGGCAGGACCCAAGGTTTCCCAGCAAAACATTGCCCAAAACATCACACTGCTTCCGCCGGCTTGCCTTCTTCCCATAGTGCATCCTGGTGCCATGTGTTCCCCAGGTAACGTAAACGTGATTCATCAGACCAGGCCACCTTCTTCCATTGCTCCGTGGTCCAGTTCTGATGCTCACGTGTCCACTGTTGGCACTTTCGGCGGTGGACAGGGGTCAGCATGGGCACCCTGACTGGTCTGCGGCTATGCAGCCCCATACGCAACAAACTGTGATGCACTGTGTATTCTGACACCTTTCTATCAGAACTAGCATTAACTTCTTGAGCAATTTGAGCTACAGAAGCTCGTCTGTTGGATTGAATCACACAGGCCAGCCTTCGCTCCCCACGTGCATCAATGAGCCTTGGCCGCCCATGATCCTGTCGCCGGTTCACCACCGTTCCTTTCCTTGGAACACTTTTGATAGATTCTGACCACTGCAGACCGGGAACACCCCACAAGAGCTGCAATTTTGGAGATGCTTTGACCCAGTTGTCATCACAATTTGGCCCTTGTCAAACTCGCTAAAATCCTTACGCTTGCCCATTTTTCCTACTTCTAACACATCAACTTTGAGGACAAAATGTTCACTTGCTGCCTAATATATCCCACCCACTAACAGGTGCCGTGATGAAGAGATAATCAGATAATACATACACACACACACACACACACTCACCGGCCACTTTATTAGGTACACCTATTCAACTGCTCGTTAATGCTGCCAGTCACATGGCAGCAACTCAATGCATTTAGGCACGTAGACATGGGGTGCATCTCAATCAGCTCCCTAGTTCAGTAGTCAGGGCACTGATCAGGGAGTCGGCCATTTTAAGGGCTGTCTCAATCGCAGAATCCTTCCAGTGCACTGAAACGTTCGCTCCCTAAAAAGTCCCACAATGCACCGTGAAAACCAGGGAGCATTGATGCTCACTATGCTCCCTTAACGGAAGTTCTGAAGCGCGAAACTTAAATCACGTGAGCCAACTCACTACACATAACGACGCGCAATAGATGTTTTTAAAAATACAAACCATTATATTATTATATTTCAGCATAAACCTACATCGCTAGACGGGTAATGAACATAATTTAGCTAACATTTATAATTTATTTATGGCTGAAATGTTGCGTGTATATGTAACAAGCAAAGAATTTATCATAATGTACTTTAAATAACATTACAAGTAATGTCAGAAAGATATTGTTCATAATACCAGTATTGATGTTGTACAATGAAGACGTTGTCACGTCGCCGGAAATAGAGTCATAAGTGTCCCAATGTGTAGTGAACCAGCATCCTTTACTGTCCTTACCAATGCCCGAATTCACAAGCCCGGGAGCTGATTGAGACACACCCATGGTCAAGACGATCTGCTGAAGTTCAAACTGAGCATCAGAATGGGGAAGAAAGGTGATTTAAGTGACTTTGAACGTGGTTGTTGGTGCCAGACGGGCTGGTCTGAGTGTTTCAGAAACTGCTGATCTATTGGGATTTTCACACACAACCATCTCTAGGGTTTACAGAGAATGATCCGAAAAAGAGAAAATATCCAGTGAGCGGCAGTTCTGTGGGTGAAAATGTCTTGTTGATCCCAGAGGTCACAGGAAAATGACCAGACTGGTTTGAGCTGATAGAAAGGTAATAGTAACTCAAATCGTTACAACCGAGGTGCAGAAGAGCATCTTTGAATGCATGACACGTCAAACCAGATGGGCTACAGCGGCAGAAGACACACCGGTGCTTCTCCTGTCATCTAAAAACAGTAAACTGAGGCTACAATTTGCACGGGTTCACCAAAATTGGACAATAGAAGAATGTAAAAATGTTGCCTGGTCTGATGAGTCTCGATTTCAGCTGCAACATTCAGATGATTTGGTGTAGGCCTAAACAACATAAAAGCATGGATATATCCTGCCTTTTATCAACGGTTCAGGCTGGTGCTGGTGGTGTAATGGTGTGGGGTATATTTTCTTGGCACACTTTGGGCCCCTTAGTATTATTGAGCAAAGTTTAAACGACACAGCCTACCTGAGTATTGTTGCTGACCATGTCCATTTCATTATGACCACAGTTTACCCATCTTCTGATGGCTACTTCCAGCAGGATAACGTGCCATGTCACAAAGCTCAAATCATCTCAAACTGGTTTCTTGAACATGACAATGAGTTCACTAGACTCAAATGGCCTCCACAGTCACCAGATCTCCAATAGAGCAGCTTTGGGATGTGGTGGAACGAGAGATTCGCATGATGGATGTGCAGCCGACAAATCTGCAGCAACTGTGTGATGTTATCATGTCAAAATGGACCAAAATCTCTGAGGAATGTTTCCAGCACCTTGTTGAATCTATGCCATGAAGAAATTAGGCAGTTCTGAAGGCAAAAGGGGGTTCAGCATGGTACGTGCATGTGTGTGTTTGTCTCATACAGTATATGATGAGAATTACTATTAAATGTGTAAATATTAAGTGGAAGCTTTAATAAACAACATACCATCACTGTTAAAGTTTTAAAAGGATTTGCCTTTTCGCTTCATTTTCTAAGATGAATAAGTATCAGTATAGGTGCTTAGATTGAGACTGCAGATTCTGCAAATTAGATGCTATGCAAGTCTAAACTGAAGACTTCCATCTGTTTAATTGTTTAGGGCTGTCCTGTGCAGCTGGAACAGCTCTGATATGGTCTGTTTGTTTTATAGTTGGGGTTCATTTAGACATACAGCATGTTTTGTTGTATTTTGCTGATACTGTAGGTAGACCGGTCTAAAAAAAAGGATAATAATATGACATGCCAACAGGCCCCTCGGCGACTGGGACCAAAGAAACTTAAATAGTTGTTTTCCTTGTGCTCATTGAGATTTCAGAGACATTTTACTTCTTTTCACGGCGGTATGGCACTTTTAGGGCACTAAAAAGCCAATCTGCAGGGAGCAGTTAACAATAGTTAGTAGTACATCCTCTATCTTTAAACACGGGTGGCATGAATGAAACCCAGAGCACAAATTAAGATGTTGAGTCAGAAGCATCTGCTGGAGCTTTCCTGCTTTAATAGCTGAAAGGTGCTGTATCCTCACGAGGCGCAGAGGGGTAATTTAGCATTAATGAAGTAATCCATTGTTGTGACAAGGTTTCGAGGAATTAAATAGAACAAATAATTTGGTAGAACAAATAATTTACTCATCTAATGGCTTGTTACAGCTTGATGATGATTACCCTATAAGGATGTAGCAGCATATGGGTGATTTGGTTTCTTCATTTTCCTAACATTCGGATGAGGCGGAATCATGTAAAACACAATGTTCTTGATTCAATTGTTTTCTCGCTCACAAAATTTCAGGCACTTCTAAAGGATCACAACATAATTGAGTGCTTTTCATACTGTTAAAGTCATCATAAAATGCAGTTTGCAACCCATTTTTTAATTTGGAATAGTGTGCACCAATAAATTATGCACAATATGGCCAGAAACATGCATTAAAAATTAAAATTATCCCATAACGGGTCAGAGGTCACTCTTCCACCAGAACTTGACTTGCGTATGACCGTTACCGCAAGCGAGACTTTGTACTTTGATTGTAGTTTTTATAAAGTTATAAATATGGATACTTTTCTTACAAAAACGCATCACTTCGCTTCAGAAGGCCTTTATTAACCTCCTGGAGCCATAAAGATTACTTCTATGATGGATGGATGCACTTTTTTGGGCTTCAAAATCTAGGGTACCATTCACTCCCATTATAAAGCTTGGAAGAGCCAGGATATTTTTTTAATATAACTCCGATTGTGTTCGTCTGAAAGAAGATAGTCATATACACCTAGGATGGCTCACCTAGGGTGAGTAAATCATTGGATAATTTTCATTTTTGGGTGAACTAAAATTCATGCTGACTTTAAAAAAGAATTGTCATTAAAAAAAATTGGTAACACTTTACATTAAGGTTCCCGTTGTAAAGGGTTTATAAAGGTGTTTGTTAATGACTAATAACTTATTTACAAATGCATCATAAGTCGTTAATAAGCAGTTATAACTGCATGAATAACTTTAACGTAATACCTGCCAAATAGTGGGCCATTTTTAACTTGCATGTTATAAATGCTTAATAAATGTATTTATTCACACATATTTTACTCAGAACCAGATTTCTGGTTATTTCATGATGCAGCAAAAATATACTGTTATGGTGAGAATGAAGGATGATTTATTTGTGGTTTTCTCTATAATATCTCATGACTTATGTCACTTTTCTCACTGTTGCTCATCAGACTTTACTCTGTGCATTACCCATGATTCTCTGCAAAATGGCCATGATGCCTATTCAGAGGAATGTATAAAAACTGATTTCATGTTTATCAAGATGAAATGATCAACCTTTTTTTGAAAAAAAAAAGAAGAAAAAAAACATACAAGCACAACCATAACTTGATGGGATATTAATAATGAAAAATGTGATTACATTATTAGTTACCTGTGAACCCTAATGACAGGTGAACCATTTATTCATGAGTTATAAATATTAGTAACTTGTGAAAGTGAACCTTAATGTTCAATATTGCTTGGCCCATAGCTGTTAGATGGAGATTTTAGGAGATTTGTTGGCAAAATAAGATGGACTAAGAGCAAACGCAGATGGCTGAGCAGCATTACAGTTATTTCTGTAAAGCCTACTTTATCATATTTGATATGCAAATTTATGAGGCCTCTAAATTATCAACAGGATCAAACTTTTGCTGTTGCACAAAATCTACTATATGCCTTCTGTCATCTGATTGATAGTTTATACTTTTTTAGCAAGTAAGTCATTTTATATAATTCTAAAAATGTCCACCTTCGAGTCTGTGTTCACGTTCACGTAAAATCTTTACAGATTTTTATATTGTAAACATAAGAATTACTTTTATATTGTTAGTACACTCTAAAAAATGCTGGGTTAAAAATAACCCAAGTTGGGTTAAATATGGACAAACCCAGCGATTGGGTTGTTTTAACCTAGCAGTTGGGTTAAATATTTGCCTAATGTGCTCGGCAGTTTTATTTAACCCAACTATTGTTTAAAAATTACTATATGGCTGGCTTAAAATGAACCCAAAATAGGTTGAAAATTAAAAATCAGACACATAATTACTAGAGGCAACAATAATAATCAAAAGGTAAACATTTATTAATAAGCAATTTAATAAATGTTTATTGTTTAATTATTATTCATTAAACATATTAATAAATGTTAATTTCCAACATACTTTGGGTTCATTTTAAGCAAGCAATACAGTAATTTTTAAACAATAGTTGAGTTAAATAAAACTACCCAGCAGGTTGGGCAAACATTTAACCCAACCGCTGGGTTAAAACAACCCAATTGCTGAGTTTGTCCATTTTAAATCCAACTTGGGTTGTTTTTAACCCAGCATTTTTTAGAGTGTAATATTTCAAGATGAATACTTGCGTTTACTTGATTATCAATACATACATTTTTAAAGAAAAATCATGTTAAAATATGAGTATTAAATCATGCTTTTGAAGAACGTTTATTTGTTCATCTCTCAATCATCATTGTATTGCATTGCATTATGTTTTGCCCCTACAACAAACTACAGATCTTTGCTCATAAACTAAGCATTTAAATATCATCTTACTAAGACATATTATTGGCAGATATAGAGTGACTACTGATATTTATAGGCATTTATTGTAAGTATTGTAAATTATACTGTTATAAATCTCATTGATTTACATTACAAACCATCAGAATTTCTTACTTTTTGTCCATATAAATATCAGCAACTGCACCAAATTGAATATTTTTGCTCAGTTTGGGCCTCTGAATAAAATTGAGGCATTTTTTTTTCTTTCCATATGAGCTCCATATTCTCACCATCATATATGAGCCATAAAATGTATTAAATATGATACTCAACAATTTTTTTTCTTTTTTTAGATTTTGTCTAAAGGTTCAATAAACAGATTTTTTTTTTTTTTTAAAAAATGGAACAAATTATTTCATGTCAGGCTTTACAAGGTTAAGAAAAGAGAACCGTTTTGTCTGTCTCTGTTTCATCCAGCCATAGAGATTTTAGAAAAGGTTTGCAAGAATGAATTAATTTCCTGTTGTTTTGATGTGGTACTGTGATGCATTAGCTGCTTGAGAATCCTGGACGCCAGCAGATGTTCCTGTTGTCAGCAGGAGAATGGTGACTTGCAGCCTTATTTGAAAACCAGTCACATCGTCATACTGCCTGTTGCTAAGCACTGCATTAGCCTATTATGTCCAATAATACTGGCACTTCTGAAACTATGTCTGACAGTCACAGGTTTTGCAGCACAGGCTTCATCGCAGATACCTAGTAATTCCACAACAGATTGCAACAAATAAACCAAAATAATGTGGAACCAGATTTTTCCAGTTTTGCACAGCTCATGTTTCATCTTTACAGGCAGATGTTATGATTCATACGAGGTGTGCTGCAAAACAACAGCTTTTAAAAAATGCTGAAGGAATCAGCAGCTGTGTGGCTAATACAACCAAAGCACCTCATCATTTAAAACTGGGTATTAGGAATCTGCTGCCAACTATGTGTCAATTACAGATATGTTTGTTTTACAATAATTACACCAAAAAATAAACTGCTGTTCATAATATCCAGTTTTTAAACCGATAGTTCTGACTCTAAGTTCTGATTGGATGAGATTATTGTAAAATGCATATTCTACATTAATATGATAAGCTGCTACATTGCTTTCATTCGTATACGGCCTACAGTTAGACTACACCGATACACCGCTCGCCGTAAAACATATACACCGATCAGGCATAACATTATGAGCACTGACAGGTGAAGTGAATAACACTGATTATCTCTTCATCACAGCACCTGTTAGTGGGTGGGATATATTAGGCAGCAAGTGAACATTTTGTCCTCAAAGTTGATGTGTTAGAAGCAGGAAAAATGGGCAAGCGTAAGGATTTGAGCGAGTTTGACAAGGGCCAAATTGTGATGGCTAGACGACTGGGTCAGAGCATCTCCAAAACTGCAGCTCTTGTGGGGTGTTCCCGGTCTGCAGTGGTCAGTATCTATCAAAAGTGGTCCAAGGAAGGAACAGTGGTGAACCGGCGACAGGGTCATGGGCGGCCAAAGCTCATTGATGCACGTGGGGAGCGAAGGCTGGCCCGTGTGGTTCGATCCAACAGACGAGCTACTGTAGCTCAGATTGCTCAAGAAGTTAATGCTGGTTCTGATAGAAAGGTGTCAGAATACACAGTGCATTGCAGTTTGTTGCGTATGAGGCTGCATAGCCGCAGACCAGTCAGGGTGCCCATGCTGACCCCTGTCCACCGCCGAAAGCACCAACAGTGGAAACGTGAGCATCAGAACTGGACCACAGAGCAATGGAGGAAGGTGGCCTGGTCTGATGAATCACGCTTACCTGGGGAACACATGGCACCCGGATGTACTATGGGAAGAAGACACACACATATTATATACTTACAAACTTTTATGTTAGATGTGATTAATCACAATTAATCGATTTGGCAGCACTAATTTAAATAACACGTGCTGTAAAATAGCCTACTGGTGAGTAGACAAAAGTAACATAATAGAAACTAAATATTTTCCAAATATATTTTACACACATTTATAATATATGATTCATACATTTATACACAGTATAAATTGAGTCTTTATACAGGAACATATAGGTTAGCTGCATTTTAGCCTACTAGTGAGTAGAAAAAAATGTAACAGCCTAATAGAATCTAAATATTTTCCAAATATATTTTACACACATAATATATAATTCTTATGGTATAAATTGAGCCTTTATGGGGTCATTGACGTATGAGGTTTTTAAAAGTGTAAAAAAACATAATGGAGATATAATTAATTTTGTATAAGTTAACAATGAGATTATGTGGTTTTTATAATCAACTAACACTGCTTTTGTCATTTTTTACAAGATGGACACAATTTGTCACCAAAAAAGTCATTCGGTTTAACCAAAATTTAAGTTTTACCGAATGACACATTTGGTTATACCGAATGACAGTATTTTCAAACATTGCTAACAGGCTGATATCTAGCTAGCTAGCAAAAGGACAATCAAACATTTTATATTTAGTACAAGTTTTTAAAATATTACAACATTTTCCATGTTTTATAGCGGTTGTACCGAATGACCTGATGTTTCGGGACATGCGTATGAGCAAGTGAAAACATGAATTTTTCAAATAGTTAAGAGAGAGTTAGTTACTTTGCTTCACAACCATGTGGTCCTTTGCAGGTGTCTGAATGATGTCACATCCTGTCACATGATATTGACCGCATGACTTGAACCAAAATGGTCCCTTTATATTGGTTACTCCAAATGACAATTTGTCTGACTTCTACACATAATTTTAATACCATGTTGCACTATGTTGATATATGATGTTATAAAATCATGCCAGAATAAAAAATATATACATTTATTACATTTTAAGATATTTTAATCACAAATGAAATGGCTGTATTGGCCTTTGGACGGTTAAACCGAATGACCTTTTGACACTTCAAAATCTTTAAAATACCTTTATATGTAGCAAAATATAATTAAAACCTTTTGGATTCAATAAAAGAGATCATGTTGTACTACCTTACATACTTTGGATGTCATATCTTGGTATTTTATTATTATTAAGGCCAAAACAATGACCCGTCACGTCATTGACCCATACATGAAAACAGGTATATAGGCGAGCTTCATTTTATGATGTGGTGGTCCTTTGCGCGAAGATGATCATATTTGGGGGTCAGTGGCATCTATGAGATTGCAAACTCCTGCACTTACCTCTAGCAGACAGTTATTAATTGGCAAGAGTATTTTAACCTTTGATAAAGGCAGGTTATGTCGAATTTACATTAATAACAGTCGATGGAGATGGAGAAAAAAGCGCATCACGGTTCCGTCCTTTTGGCCAATTATGTGCACGAGTTAGAGCACGTGCAATCATGCACAGACCAGTGATTTCAAACTCAGTGCATGTTCTTAAAAGGCATATATGTTAAACGCATATAACATATGACATTCGTTTATAAAGAATCATGACTATTTCCACAATCAATTGCTCGGCTGGCGTTTTAAAACCTGCAGCTTGGATTAAACATTTGACGTTTTTTTTTTTTTTTTTTTTTTTAAATCATAATAGAAACTCGTTTTAATTATATCATTACTGATGCTGATAGCAGATTAATTTCGGATCACTCGCACATTGGAGAGTGCTGTTCTCGAGACTAGGGATGAAGAGATCGCTCCAGGATGCGAATTAGCTAATCCTACTATGGCGATGGCTTTGCTTATGAATATTAATTACGTAACAACACGTTCGCCCAAATAAACTTAAATGATTGGCCCGAAGGCAGAGAGTGCGAAGAGTGCAAGTCTTATGAATATTAATTACGTAACGTGACGTTCGCCCAACCGTTTGGCTGATAGACAGCTGAGCGAGCGATAGTAGGTTGGCCTAACAACGAATTTTACACACAGAAGGCTCGGCTATGAATACTAACTAGATTACGTAACTGGACGCTCCAGGAAGGTTACCATGCAACGTCAGCGTGCCGATTAATATTAATAAGTCAAGCGTTCGCCATAGTAGGAATCGTTAATTTTGGCTGTGTGGAAGGGTTGCACCCCGTTACACGTCACACGCGCCTTCGTTACAGGGTGAAGATACAGGCAATGTCACACAGCCCTCCTCATCATCACGACTAAAAATTTACCGTATCTTATATACAGTTATTCTTGACAGCATTTGGAAAAAAAATAATAACCGAATCGCACTGGTAAGTGACGTTTATTGCTAATTAATTAGTGTTTTGGAGCTGATTTATAATTAGCGTGTCTATATAAATAGGCTATTATTTAATGCTCATTCATGTTTTAAATTACACATTTATATATACATGCGTGTTTTATGTTATATGTTGCAGTTTTAAGCTTCTATAGGCTATTTTAGGGAGGAGATGAATTAATTTGAAAAATAATGTGAGCTCATCAATGATGGATGCAAACGTAATCTTCATCAAAAATATATCTTTATGATTACAACACCGTACATAAATGATATACAAATCTGTTTTAAGGCAATGTTTTATCATTTTACACGGCTCATGCATCATCTCAAAACATTAAAATTCATTTTTTACGGCGAGCAGATTTTGTTTTCCTGTGCTGCATTTTGCACTCAGTACGACATATTGTTATTTATTTACTGCATTTATGTTCATCTTTATTTTTTCCGTGTGTTAAAGAATGGATTAAAAGAGCAATTGATAAAAGCCATATTCCCATAGAGACATAAGGCACCTTAAGCCTCGCCCCTTCACCTAATATATCTATCCATCAGAATAACACTGAAAGGGCTTTCACTGGCTGATTTTAGGCTGGTATCGGGTTTCATATTTTCTGCAATTGATTAATCACGATAAATGTAGATTAAAATGAGATGTGTAGCTCGTGATATATTGAAGCATCAAAATGACCTTGCAGCAGACATGAAGAATGGAAACCTGGTACATGTGTGCGCGTGTGTGAGTGTGAATCTCCTCGATGATTTATGCATGATTTATGCATGATTGACAGAATGTGCCATTTGGTTTGACTGAATTCACAGTGATGATGCTCTATGGATCTACATGTGTCCGTATTGCTGCTCCTCTTTCAGTGAAATAATGCCTTTGAGCTGGAAATAACCAACCATCACTGGTGAGTGCATGCAAATAATGATAAGTGCGCTGTTTACCGTTTCCTTGTGTAGAGCTGATGGAATATGCAAAAATGGTAGTATTTCTAGAGCTTTATGTTCTAGCAATGCAGAGATTTACGTTGTCATTACTGCATTGATAGTAGCATATATATATAGCTTATATGTTGGTATTGATTGTACATTCCTATATGCAGATCTTTGTTTATTAGATTGATATTAGAGTTTTTTAGGTAGAGCTTTAAAGGGATAGTTCACCCAAAAATAACATTCTGTCATCATTTACTCACCCTTTGTTGTTCCAAACCTGCATGAGTTTCGTTCTTCTGTTGAACTAAAAAGAAGATATTCTGAAAAATGTTGGTAACCAGACAGTTGATGGTAGCCATTGACATCCATAGTCGTTACCAGCATTCTTCAAAATGTCTTCTTTTGTGTTCAACAGAAGAAAGAAATTCATACAGGTTTGGAACAACAAAGGGTGAGTAAATGATGACAGAATGTTCATTTTTGGGTGAAAAATCCCTTTAATTAGTTAGTTTAGTTAGTATTACATGCAGAGCTGTATATTTGATAGTATTTCTAGTATGTAGAGCTTTGTGTTGGTATAATTGAGAGTAAAAAATAAATTTAAAAAGCCAGTAATTCATTTAAATTAGGCATGGTAGCAGTATTTGTGATGTTTTCTCAGTTGGAATAATCACTTCTGCTTTTTTATACGTTTGTAAGGCGTTTTGGATAAAAGTGTCTGCTAAGTGAAGACTGTAAATCCAGATTCTTTTTTTTTTTTACATTGTGACTATATTCATAAGCACACAATAAAAAATACTTTATCACAATCTAATGAGAATTATCATTATCTTTAATTGCCCAAAAAGCATCACAACGCAAAAAAATATTAAAGGATTTGTTCACGTCAGAATTCAAATTTCCTGATAATTTACTCACCCCCTTGTCATCCAAGATGGTTATGTCTTCCTTTCTTCAGTCGAAAAGAAATTAAGGTTTTTGAGGAAAACATTCCGGGATTTTTCTCCGTATAGTGGACTTCAACAGTTACCAACGGGCTGAAGGTCCAAATGTCAGTTTCAGTGCAGCTTCAAAGGGCTCTACACAATCTCAGACGAGGAATAAGGGTCTTATCTAGCGAAACGATCGGTCGTTTTCTAAAAAAAATAAAAATTATATACTTTTTAACCACAAATGTTCGTCTTGCACTAGCTCTGCGATGTGTCACGCATTACGTAATCACGTTGGAAAGGTCACGCGAGACAAGCTCCGCAGTAGGGTGAAAAACTCCATCTTATTTTCTCCTCCAACTTCAAAATCGTCCAACATCATTGTTTTGTAAAGGGCGTTTGACTTAGTCTTTGCACGTTCGCTTTGTAAACACTTGTTTGGTACTTCCGCCTACGTCACGCGTGACCTTTCCAACGTGATTACGTAATGCATGGCGCATCACAGAGCTAGTGCAAGACGAGCATTTGTGGTTAGAAAGTATATCATTTTTATTTAATTCTTTTAGAAAATGACTGATTTTTTCGCTAGATAATTTCCTCGTCTGGGATCGTGTAGAGCTCTTTGAAGCTGCACTGAAACTGCAGTTTGGACCTTCAACCCGTTGGTAACTGTTGAAGTCCACTATATGGAGAAAAATCCTGGAATGTTTTCCTCAAAAACCTTATTTTCTTTTCGACTGAAGAAAGAAAGACATAAACATCTTGGATGACATGGAGGTGAGTAAATTATCAGGAAATTTGAATTCTGAAGTGAACTAATCCTTTAATAGTACTTGTGGCTTAGTGATACGCAAAAGTCTGAAAGTTTGATGTGCAACGACACAGGTCACTGGTAGGATGAGCAACTGTTATCATAACTTTGATCTGATCTGTTTGAAAGTGGCCAAGCTCATGTCAAGGACTTTGCGAGAAGCTGTTTCTCCTAATGTGAATTGATTTGCAGGCTGTTTGTGGTACGCATGCAGCTTCAGCTCCGCTCCTCCGGTGACTCCGTCAGTGGAGCTGCTGCTCAGGATTGCAGTTGTTTCTCAATCATTGTGTGCTCTCTGCGCTGCAGTGCTCTTTTCAGAGTAACCTTGAGAGGAATCCTCAGAGGAGTGATGTGGCAAAGGAGGAAGAGAGAGAACAGGGTCAGAAAAAGGGTTTAACGGCACAGCTGGAGCGTTAGTCTCTGATGTCTGCTGGTGCTGATGTCTTATCTGACTGGGCCATCATTCAGAACTCATTCAGGAATCAGGAATAGGATTATCACTTGAGGTTGGTGCAGCACATTTCCATGGCCATGTATTGGATAACATTTTTAAGGTTGGAAATCATGTTAGTTAGTTTTCTTTTATTAGAATATTGCAATTTTCACAATATTTCCATATCCCCTGGTGCTGCTCTGATTTTTAATATATATGCAATTTGTTAAAGTCGACATGAAACGGAATTTGCGATAGTATTTTCTTCCTAATTGTTATGTATATCTGAGTGAAACGGCTTCTCGAATTAGAAAAAAATTGGGGCGGGACTTGATTTTGTCCATTGGAAATTGATTGGATGGTTGTGGTATGCTATTGGTGGATCTCGTGTGAGTGACAGGTTGCCCCGCCCTCACACCAGTAAACATCATCAGAGAAAAGAAGAGATGTCGCTGAGAGAGAGAGGGGAAGTTATTTTGATTAAAGATTACGAGAGCACATTAATAATAAAATAATGATAAATCATTTATAATAAACTGCAATATTCCATAAAAAACAAAAATGGTCAATTTTGATTTTATGGTGACTTTAAGAAATATTTCAGGTGATTCTTCCTTTTTCTTTTCTCTATTCAAAATGTTTCAAACAAAACATGTTTTCTTTGTGTCTTGAATATCACTTTCCATTTTATTAGTCTTCAAAATATACTTGCATAACAGCAATTACCCATTTGGTCAATAAAGTTGAATAAATGTTGAAGGCATGTCAATTTTTAGAGTGAAATCAAAATTGAAGCAGAACCTCAGAAAATGTATCTTTACACACCGAGGTGGAGCCGTGTGTAAGTATATGATTCCCATTCACTCGTGTTTGAACCAAAATCTATACATTACTCTCCCAGCATGTGTTCGCAGAGAGAAGGGTAAAGGCCGCCAACCTCTTTGAAGTGTAACAAATACAGTGACATCACAGTCCTTTCCTCGATAGATATGTGATGTATTTCGAATGTTTTTCAAGGTTAGATCTAAATGTCCTCAGTTTCACGATGATGCAAATGGAGGGTGAGGGGTTTCTTTGAAGCTGCACTATGCTTAGGTTTAGTATACTGCATGAGTCTGCATATAGCTGAATCATACTGTAATCTCTCCCAATAATCCCTGCGGTAAAATATGAGCTCTTTCAGAGGGAATTCTCATTTCCCCTGGACTTCACTATATATACCATGCAGAATGTGACATGACTACTTCTGCTATTTAAACCTGTTGAGTTGCGTTTACCACTTTAAAGGGATAGTTCACCCAAAAATGAAAATTTTGTCATCATTTACTCACCCTCAAGTTGTTCCAACCCTGTATGAGTTTCTTTCTTCTGTTGAACACAAAGGAAGATATTTTAAAGAATGATGGTAACCAGACAGTTGACTGTAGCCATAGACATATTTTTTCTCGCAATTGCAAGTTTATATCTCACAATTCTGACTTTTTTCTCGCAATTGCGAGTTTATATCACACAATTCTGAGAATAAAAATCAGAATTGCGAGATGTAAACTCACAATTGTGAGAAAAAAAGTCAGAATTGCGAGATAAAAAGTTGCAGTTACCTTTTTTTATTTAGTGGCGGAAACAAGCTTCCATAGTTTTGTTCATCACAACAAGAAGTTATCGCATTCACATCTGTCAACTCACAATCCAGAGATATTGATCTAATTTCTTTCTTTTGATATATTGCATGTTCAGATATTCATACAACAAAATATTCTGGGGGCCATGAGAATTTTGTGGAAAATGATCAAAAATGCTGGCAGTGGCTGGCAACTTAAAAAAAAAAAAAAAACACTGGCCGGGAAAGAGTTAATTTTCATTTTTAAGTGAACTATCCCTTTAAAGCCATTTGCGACCCATTTTCCGTATATGTGACATATTTTCAAGTGCAACAGGATATTCATCAAGAAATGGCATTGGTTTTATCAATCTGGAATTGACTGGATTGTGAAAAAGTGAATATATCTAGACCGTAGGGCTGGGCGATATGGCAAAAAAATAAAATCTCGATTTTTTCAGAATGATTGACCGATTCACGATTTCGATTTTTTTTTTACTGTTTAACTAGTCAACTTAAAAACTTAACTACAATATGATTTAAGTAACATTCTCTTTATTAACAATCTGGTTAAAAAAAAGTTCCATTCCAAGTGCACCACACACGAAGTGATCAACATGGTGTAAAGTAAAACAATTTGTTAAATATCTTTGTAGAAATATGCCTGAAATATGAAGGCAAATGTTGTACAAACTTACCTTAAACACATCATATATACTCAGAAATAATATAAAATAATAAAATGCTAAATATTTCTTAGCCAAAAAGTAATAGCAATAAATAACACCAGTAATAGGCTATTATTAACAGCAAATGCTTTGTAAAAACAGAAAACAACAGCAGCTTTCAGCCTGTCACCATCATGCAAACATGAAATATCAAACAGGTTTACAGGTTTTTGCATTCCATTGCGCTATTTGTCCTATTGTTTTTATGTTTGGCGGACATGTTTAGGTGTTGCACTTGTGTCTTTTGCAGCGTCTCACCCATGAAACGGCATTCTAAAAACACGGTGGTCAAGTAAAAAAAAAAAGCTCAACTCGCGTTTAATAACTTTGCCTTTTTTTCTCAACATGCAATCAGAAAGTAAACAGGGTCAATTTTTAATTCATATTGACCTCATTATGCTCAGTGGTGAATGTGATTTCACCAAGTACAACATGTTCCAGGATCAACATCCTTCATTCATGATCCAACATTCAAATCAACCAATCAGATTTGAGGGACAAGTTTACAGTTTATGTCAAGTTTAGGCTTACAACCATCATTTCCCTCTGATCTTAGAGATTACTTATGGGTAGGGTTAGGTTTAGAGGTAGGGATAGGGTTAGGACTAAATTTTCGGACAAGAATGTTATTCCAGAATCAACAAAATATGGCAAAATCACAGTGACATATGACCAGTAATGTCATGGAGACATTTCACTGATTTTTGCTTTCTAATACGTCATTTTAAAATGTGAAAACTAAAACTTCATTTTTTCTTTAGAATAATGTGTGCTAATGAGTCATGCAAAATATGACCAGAAACATATTAAAGAGAGAGTCCACCCAAAAATGAAAATTCTGTCATCATTTACTCACCCTCATGTTATTCCAAACCCACAAGACTTCTGTTCATCTTCGCAACACAAATGAAGATATTTCTAATAACTTGTTTATAGTTAGTATCTGGTATATACTTGTAATAGTTCTATGTATAATGCATGTTGATCGAAGTTTACATGTGAATAAAAGCCTAAATTAATCTGTTCATCATATAAAATGATCGTGTCCCTTCATAAGACTTGGATGCAACTGCTCGATTTATTTTACAATCACTTTATGAACATTTTGAAGCGTCAGTTTTGAGTGAATTGACTTACACAATACACACTTGACAATAGAGGGACAGAAATCTCTCAGATTTCATTAAAAGATTTGTTTTTCGAAGATGAACGAAAGTCTTGTGGGTTCAAAATGACACAAGGGTGAGAAATTAATGACAGAATTTTCATTTTTGGGTGAACTATCCTTTTAAGAAAGTAAATAAGGTCAATTTTAATTTCATGTTGACTTTAAGGATGATGATTTCTTTGCATATTATATATTTCATTTTTCAGTGTTCATTCAAATTTGTACTAGTGGCAGTATGATAGAGTAGAAGCACTTCCTGTTTTTAATGAAATGTTGCATTGACAACACCCATCCAAATGTGGCTCAGTCCAGTTTGCGCTGGAATATTTTGGGCTAAAATGGAGGCAGGGCAGAGAGGCTGCTGGTGGTGCTGATGTAGCAGAGGGCAGGAGTGACTGTGGCCATGGTGACAGCGCACACTGAGAGAACGTGACTCACAGCGCCTCTGTCCTTTCCTGGGAGACCGCTGTTGAGATGCTTCTAACCATTCGCTAACATCCTCCTCTCCTCCGTCTATTCCACCGCACTCATTCCCAGAACCATTAACTCAAGGCTTCTGCTGTCACTCTCGCTCTTTGAAATACACCAGATGCTTTGAGCTTTGGCCTTGTTAGCAATACTTTATCTTGCTAAGCGCATGTGTCAAAGAAAGCTAGTTCAAATTGTGTTCAATTTATTACTCTTTGTAAGATTAGACTTCAAACAAATAAAATAGATGGACAGAAGGTGAAGCAAAAATGTTGTAAGAAGCTGGAGTGTAATAATAATAAAACTTCTTTGTTTTATTTTAATATAATTATAAAATTTATGTATTATGTAATACAAAATACAGTGACGCAATACAATTTGTCCCCCCAGAGATTAAACATTAGTGCAACTGTGCAAATACTGTTGTGATATATATAAATACTTTACCTAAAATTTTGTGTTGTATATTATACAAATGATATTTTCA
Source organism: Mylopharyngodon piceus (assembly GCA_039654765.1). Classification (NCBI taxonomy): domain Eukaryota; kingdom Metazoa; phylum Chordata; class Actinopteri; order Cypriniformes; family Xenocyprididae; genus Mylopharyngodon; species Mylopharyngodon piceus. Next base: position 14,620,981 of record CM077445.1, read on the forward strand.
TTTAATGCTAATACACTACCATTTAAAAGTGCATTTATTTGATCAATACAGTAATATTTTCAAATTTCAAATGTTCTATTTAAATATATATTAAAATCAAAGCTGAATTTTCAGCATCATTATTCCAGTCTTCAGTGTCACATGATCCTTCAGAAATTATTCTAATATGCTGATTTGCTACTCAAGAAACATGTATTATCAATGTTGAAAATAGTTGTGCTGCTTCATATTTTTGTAGAAACTGATACATTTTTCAGGATTCTTAGTTGAATAGAAAGTTCAAAGGAACAGCATTTATTTGAAATAGAAATCTTTTGTAACAGTAAAAATGTCTTTGCTGTCACTTCTGATCAATTTAATGAATCCTTGCATCCAAAATTAAAACAAAAATTACTTGCTGATTTCAAACTTTTGAACGGTGTACTAGTGTATATTATTAAATTCTTAATAAGGACGAGATCCTTAAAAGTGGTCTTTAAAGCTGAAATGGCAAACCACCTAATGAAATGGCAGGTTTTTCCGAACACCCCACCTGTTTTCCATTGGTTGAACAAACAGATAGTCCCTCCCCAAACTCACTCCATTGGCTGAATTATGCCTTGAACATGTTCTTAACAGGTTTGGTTGATTAAATTCACTCCTGTTTCCATCAAGCTGACTTCATCTCGTTATAGTCCTTGTTATGCCGGGGATGTTGGTATTCTCATGTTTGTCCTCTGGGAAGCCCTTGGGCTGTCTGTGTGACCACCATACACATATTCCATCTGTCTGGTGGATAATGGATAGCTTAGTTTTAAATTTTGTACAAATAATCGTTCACAATGTTGAAAATGGCTTCAATACCCTGATAAAACAAGTGACTCAGCTCAGCATGTATTGTTCATGAAGGGTGCACAGTTAAGGCTTAAATTGCTTTTTACATGAATAATTAATTAGCCTGTTAGGTGTATTAATAGGGTTATTATGTGGGATGACATGTAAAGGATTTATAATGCCTTGTGTGAAATGTTGTTAGTAATTTTAAGTCTTTAATTTAGTCACAAGTATAGGTTAATGGCTTACTGTTGGAATAATGTATGCATTAGTTTGAATATTTCATTATTCAAATTAGTTTGAAGTGTTTCTTCTCTTCTCAAATCTGCATGTTTGTAATAACAAATGCTTTTGCATAGTGATAATTATTTACCCCTCTTTATATACTCATTAGACACGCATCCAAGCATATGATTTTTATTTTTTGGTGAAATTCCAAAGTCTGTTTGTTTGTTTTTTGTCCATGCAATGAAAGTCAATTGGGTCCAACATTATTCTGACCCCACCTTTCCTCAAAATATCTTCTTTTGTATTTCACAGAAGGAAATAGTGAAAATGATCCATAGGTGGTAGATAAACAGTCACAGTTCAAGTGTTTGTTTTTGTGTTTTTTGTCTCAGGTGCGTTTGCATGGCTGTCATTAGTCATGATGACGCTCTGGCACTGAGTACAGACTCCTCCTCTCTCTCGACATGTGCTACAGCTCTGTTCGTCACTGTTGTTGAGCAGGTCTCTCCTCTCTTTGCCAACCTTTGACTGCCGACATTTAACTGGCTTGAGTCTTCCACCAAAGTGACCCTTTAAAGAGGCCATATTATGCCCTTTTACAAAGTCTTGATTTTGTTTTTGGGCTCTACTAGAATAGGTTTTCATGCTTGAATGTTCAAAAACACATTATTTTTCACATATTTGACATTGTTGCAGCGCCTCTCTTCCCAGTCTGTCAGTAACACTCTGTTTAGTTCCTGTCTCTATGAAGCTCCTCCTTCCGAAAAGCACAGTGTTCTCTGATTGGTCGACTGGACCAGTGTGTTGTGATTGGTCAACCGTTTTGAGCGTGTTTTGGAAATGTCACACCCCTTACCATAACCACAAGTTTCACATGGCAGCCACATACTAACGCAACTCAACCAGACCCTGTCCCTCAAGACTAAAAATGGAGGCATTTCAGGGAGTTCAGAAACATTGCGCACTGATATAGAGAATAACTCCCTTTGGAGTGAGTTTATAACTTTGCAGACCTTTTCCATGCTTAAACAGCAACATCACAAACTAAGTTCAATATGTAAAAAAGCATAATAGATCTTCTTTAAAGCAGCGCATGCTGTCCTTCTTTAGAAAAAGATCCTAAATTTGATCTTACGATCATTTCTCAGATGTGCGTACGTGTGATTCATAGAATGAACGTACACACAGAAAACGAGCGTACGCCTCTCTTTTGCAAATGATCTTGAACTTGCGCGCAGCTGAATGGTTTCAGTTCTCCGTGTTGTAAACGACACCTAATTAATGTCATTTACATATAAAAGATCAACAGTCATCGTCCAAATCCTTTAATTTAGAATGGCGAGCTGTAAGAATAGCTTAGATTTCCAAAAACCTGCAGTAAACTAAAAAGGAAAAAGATCGTTTTTATAAATATGAGCGTTGGCGTGGATTAAAGTGTACACACACTCTAAGATCAAATCTGTGCGTATGCATGCTTTATAAATGAGGCCCCCTGTCTCCTAAAATACCTTCATCTGATCGATTTTTGAAGGCAGCATAGATGTATCCTTCGCTGCCTTTGATATCCCACAATCCTGTGCTTTCCATTCTGTGACAGTTGAGCTAAAAAATAAAGATAGCTTCTGAAAGTTGCAGTTGGTGGTCAGTTTGTGTGTAATTGTACGTTTTTGACCATTGTTTTACACATTTGATGTTATTTCTAGCGAGAAATTACTATTGTATTACTTAAATATTTACTTAATCACTTAATCAAGTTCGCGCTATTTTGTTGTAGATCATTAAACTGTTATGCTGCCTCAGAAGTCTGTCCGAAATCAGTTTCATGAGGTAGGCCTACCTTTGTGTGCAAACGCTGCCTACAAAGTCATTGCCTGATAGGGCAGCGAGGCAACAAGTCAGCTGCCTAAGTTTTCGGATACAGCCTTTGTCTCAACTTTGTCGTGTCGCTGGACACGCCTACATCTTGTCGCCAATGGTCACTGTCACTCGTGTTGCCAGAAATCGACAGCTCTCTATTGAAATGAATGGGATCGTGTCGCTGATAGTGTGAACGCAGCATAATAAGCATAAAAATACACAGCACATACATCAGTTTTTTTATTGATAATTTTAGTTATTGAATGAATCATATTTATAATCAACATTTCTCTCGCTTTATCTGCACTATTGGATTTTTTTTCATAGGGCATTATGGGATTGCCTTCTCTGGAAAGGATGCATGAGATGCTGCTTTAGAATTTGGTCAGAATAAGGTATTTTAGAAAACAGCATAATCATTTTCTTTAAATGCTAAATGGGCACCCGTGTGTGTATTTTGTTGAGAGGAACATGCCGTGGGTTGATGTTTTTTGGGAATGTAGTCATGGGTGCAGATGATCCTTAATGAGACTATACATTTATGAGGTTTTTTTTGTAAAGAAAGAGAAAATCCAGCCTTCACATTGGGTTGACAAACCCTGTTTATCTCAGTGAATGTCAACATTCTGTCAAAGCCATTTGATGTGACTCGGCAAACCATCAGCGCTCTGATCCTAAACATCTGCTTTAGGGATTTTCATTGGCATTAGCCACTTGATGGAATTAGTGTAACATGATATCAGATCACCAGAATACACACCCAAACAAGATGACTTTATAATCCCTGATGGTGTTTCTCCATACCAACAGCTTAAAGGGATAGTTCACCCTGTCATCTTTTACTCACCCTCAAGTTGTTCCAAACCTGTATGAGTTTCTTTCTTCTGTTGAACATAAAAGAAGATATTTTGAAGAATGTGGGTAACCAAACAGTTGATGGGCCCCATTGATTTCCATAGTATGGAAAAAATACCATTGAAGTCTATGGTGTCCATCAACTGTTTGGTTACCGATATTCTTTAAAATATATTCTTTTGTGTTCAGCAGAAGAAAGAAACTCATACATGTTTGGAACGACATGAGGGTCAGTAAATGATGACAGAATTTAAGATATATATGATGGGGACAGTAGTCATTATGAGGGAGCTTGTGTCAAAATGATTAATGACTTTGACCTCTTGACCTTTGACATATGATATTTACCCTCAGGATATTTCCCTTCCCCCCATGGTTGACCACTGTATTACCTCTGACCTTGGGGTTATGGATATGACAATTAAAATAGTGGTTGCTCTATGGTCCCCATTAGGGTGTCTTTTTTGGGAATGAAATGGTGATGGATGATTTTTGAACATATTTGAAGTCCTGAGGGTCATTTTTGAACTCCCATCTGGCACTCCCATCTCATTCTCTCTGTGCAAGTTTTATGAAGTAGATTACACACACACATACACACACACACACACACACACACACACAAGATACATTCAGCTATAATGTAAACATAATACAGAAAACCTCTCCTGATCTATTGCAAAAGATTGTAAATGCCATTTTTTTCCACTATCAGACTATCACCCTGTTTACAAAGGTCAAGAGGTCAAATTCATTAATCATTTTGACACAAGCTCCCTCATAATGACTACTGGGGACATTAAATTTGTACAACCCGAATTCCGGAAATGTTGGGACGTTTTTTAAATTTGAATAAAATGAAAACTAAAAGACTTTCAAATCACATGAGCCATTATTTTATTCACAATACAACATAGATAACATAACAAATGTTTAAACTGAGAAATTTTACACATTTATCCACTAAATGAGCTCGTTTCAAATTTGATGCCTGCTCAAAATAGTTGGGACGGGGGCATGTTTACCATGGTGTAGCATCTCCTCTTCTTTTCAAAACAGTGTGAAGATGTCTGGGCATCGACGTTATGAGTTTCTGGAGTTTTGGTGTTGAAATTTGGTCCCATTCTTGCCTGATATAGGTTTCCAGCTGCTGAAGAGTTCGTGGTCGTCTCTCGTTTAATGATGCGGCAAATGTTCTCTATAGGTGAAAGATCTGGACTGCATGCAGGCCAATTCAGCACCGGGACTCTTCTACGATGAAGCCATGCTGTTGTAATAGCTGCTGTATGTGGTTTTGTATTGTCCTGCTGAAATACACAAGGCCTTCCCTGAAATAGACGTCGTCTGGAGGGGAGCATATGTTGCTCTAAAATGCACTTATGCACCCCCATACCATCAGAGATGCTGGCTTTTGAACTGAACACTGATAACACGCTGGAAGGTCTCCCTTCTCTTTAGCCCGGAGGACATGGCTTCCGTGATTTCCAACAAGAATGTCAAATTTGGACTCGTCTGACCATAGAACACTTTTCCGCTTTGAAACAGTCCATTTTAAATGAGCCTTGGCCCACAGGACACAATGGCGCTTCTGGACCATGTTCACATATGGCTTCCTTTTTGCATGATAGAGCTTTAGTTGGCATCTGCAGATGGCACGGCGGATTGTGTTTACCGACAGTGGTTTCTGGAAGTATTCCTGGGCCCATTTAGTAATGTCATTGACACAATCATGCTGATGAGTGATGCAGTGTCGTCTGAGGGCCGAAGACCACGGGCATCCAATAAAGGTCTTACGCACAGAAATTTCTCCAGTTTCTCTGAATCTTTTGATGATGTTATGCACTGTAGATGATGAGATTTGCAAAGCCTTTGCAATTTGACATTGAGGAACATTTTAAAGTATTCCACAATCTTTTTGGGCACTCTTTCACAGATTGGAGAGCCTCTGCCCAGCTTTACTTCTGAGAGACTCTGCCTCTCTAAGACATCCCTTTTATAGCTAACCATGTTACAGACCTGATATCAGTTAACTTAATTAGTTGCTAGATGTTCTCCCAGCTGAATCGTTTCAAAATATCTTGCTTTTTCAGCCATTTGTTGACCCGTGCCAACTTTTTTGAGACCTGTAGCATCAAATTTGAAATGAGCTCATTTAGTGGATAAAAGTGTAAAATTTCTCAGTTTAAACATTTGTTATGTTATCTATGTTCTATTGTGAATACAATAATGGCTCATGTGATTTGAAAGTCTGTTAGTTTTCATTTTATTCAAATTTAAAAAACGTCCCAACATTTCCGGAATTCGGGTTGTACTCCAAAACAGAAATGAGCCCCTCAGGGCTGTCAGAGGTTTGTGTTTTCATTGGCAGTTTGTATTCACTAACACTGAGATTCTCCACTGTAGTCCCACGAGCCTCTTCACACTCTAGCTGATGCGCTGCTTTCCTGTCGTCTCTCGTTGAAAATGATCTACACTCCCGCTGGCGTCGTCTCTGCTTCAAAAACAGAATTACATAATTGGGTCTTTCATCACTGGTGAACAAGAGGCGAGGCCGTTGCCTACCCCTTATATCAGAGTTAATTCACAACCAGCTTGATCCTAAAGAGATGTTAAGAATAACAATGCAAGATCTTTTACTGATATGTTGCAACTTCTGAGAAACGACAAATTAACAGCTACAACATGAAACGTGTTTCACAGCCCATTTTACTTTGATTATCTGACATATTTCCAAGTGCAACAAGATTTTCAATGAGAAGAACTGTCAGATGGGACTCATTAGAATTTGTTTGGTTATATAGTATATAGTGTACACTACAGTTCAAAGGTTTGGGGTCAGTATGCTCACCAACGCTGCATTTTATTTCATTAAAAATGCAGTAAAATTGTGAAATTGTATTATGAATTTAAATAACCTTGTTCTCTTTGAATATATTTTAAAATGTAATTTTCTCCTGTGATGTCAAAGCTGAATTTTCAACATCATTACTCCAGTCTGCAGTGTCACATGAATATATGAGTTTACATAATATATAAAGTGTGCCATCTCTCTTGATTCATAGCAGATCTAGAGGAAATCAATTTTTTATTACATTTTAAGAAGGGCACTGTGTGTTTTACTCCATTTTTGATCTACTGCAGTACTAAATCACGTTTGAATGGCCTATAATCTCATATAATTATTAGGGCAGTGTATCAGAGAAAAGATATGACAGCTCTGGGCTAGGCTTTGGTTCACAGAGCTTTTAGGCCCTGTTCTTTAGCGCTGACATATGTTCCTGTACAAGTCTAATTAAAATGCAAGTGTTCCACCAAGAGAAGGACTGTTGTTCCCAGCAGAGACATCTCACACATGCCGCCACTATTGCTGTCCTGTCTGCAGACCTGAATAGAGATAAGATGTATTTGGGAACTGCGGGGGAGACAGTTACCATGGCACCGTACTGCAACGGAGTCTGTGTGCTCTGCCTGCGCAGGGCTAGTTACACAGGTTGTTTACAGGTTTAATGGTTTGACATTGAATGTCACTGAGAGCTCTTAAAAGGGTTAGTTAACCCGGAATTTCTGTCGTCATAGACTCACCTGCCTTTGAAGAATGTTTATAATAGATTTGTGTGAGGATCGGACTGACTTATTTTCAATTATTACTCTCAAATCTCTTTGAAGGTGCTATGCCAGAATAGCAGAACGAATTACAACTTAAATATCAGTTTGTTTCTCACATAAAGCTATCGTATGGTTTCAGACAACTCGAAATGTAGCGTACAAGTTGTGTTCACTGCTTTAGTGATCTTTTTGTTTCTTTTTTCTTTCTTTGTTTTGTGACCACATTTGCAGTGTACTTTCATTGTGTGGAAGTTTCATTGTATGTAATGTTTTATGTTCCACTGAATTATATATGAAGGTGAGTACATGACAGTGTTATTTTAGTATTATTTATGCTATTATAGTTATTATTAATATTCTGAATTAGGTTTTATTTTTATTTTTTTTATTTTAGTTACATTTTTAGCAATTTTGTTTAGTCATTTTATTTTTATTTTAGTTTTAGAACAGTTTTAGTTTATTTCCATTTAATAAATTTAGTTCTTTAACTTAACCTTATTTCAGTTAGTTGCCAAGGCAGCATTTTTAATAAACATTTTCAAAACATCTTTTGTGTTCCATAAAAGCCATACAGGTTTGGAACGACATGAGGGCGAGTAAATGAAGACAGAATTTTCTTTTTTAGGTGAACTATCATTTTAATCTTTTATGCAGATCCTCCATCGAAATCGGCTCTCTATCAACTATCAGTTAATGATTATACTAATGTATACTTATGTATATAGCTTACTATATAGTGCATAATAGAACAAATCTAACATAATTTCTTTCACTTGATAAACTGTTAATTAAAAGTAATAATAGTAATAATATTAAATGAATAATTGAACATCATCACATTGCTTTTTTATAACTGAAATATTTGGACATGTAACACTTAATTTAACACGTAATTATATTAAAGATTATTGTGAATACATGTAGGGTAAGTGCAAATGCGTAATGTCTAAACTAAGCTATCAGGCTAATTTGGTATGCCATGCTTGTACATATAAGCTAACTAAAACACATATTAATGGTCATTATAATGCAGTTCAAACAACATTTATCATAACATGATTTTGTAGGAGTTGTAATCAGGCGCTAAAGAGAGTATCTAAAAGCAATTTGAGCCAATGGGATCGTTTGGGGTCCTAATGGAGACCTGATTTCGAGGGAGGACCAGATTTGTCAGCACACCTTTCCAAAGGGAGGTTTCTTATTGGTAAGAATTATAATTAAGATAGGCTTAAATGAAAATATTCTGACAGTGAGACTTGGTAACCACAGGTAAAACCATACCTGGCTACTCACTACTACCACTGTCAAATGATATTATATTATGATATGTTATATACAGGGGTGCACATAACTTTTTTGGTCTGGTTCTCAAGGGAGCACCTGGAGATGTTGCTTGGTACTCACACTTTACGCGACACGCTTATCCTAAAAGCCGTCCTCATCACTTTCCTCCTGACTGCTCTCCTCATCTTCTTTTCTCTCGAACATGGTAGATGATGATAATGATTTTTTATTTTATTTTACTAACATTAATGACACAGACAACAGCAAGAATATTAGGCTGCTGTCACTTTAAGAAGGAAAGCACAGACCGAATAACTGACAACTGTTCACTTATGACATAACCGAGAGAATACTTGCTGAGATGGGTATTTTGACATAATTTTGCGCTGTCTGACTGTCTCTCTCTGTATGCGCGCGTTTCGGGGGTGTGAGGCTGTGCGCACAGATAACAGCTCACGAATCCCGATTTTCGCCTCTTTTTCCGCTTTAAAATCATTTGAATGTGTTAATTGGCGAGACAAAACACGTCCAAATGATAAACTTTCACTCTATGATGGTTAAATTTAGCAGTTAATCTGCTAATCACATGCGTGCCGAACCGTTGGACCTTATGCGTACGGATCACGGATTAACTGCGATCCGTTGCACACCTAATAATTAAAGAACACACTTCTCATCATGATTGCTATCTTACCAGAGATGGAGAAAAATCCTACTCCAGTAAGTAAACGTGTCCCTGTGATCCGGTCCTCAAAAATGTTGGTACTCAAAAGCACTTCCCTCCATGTTTTCTGGTACGCATCGTTTATTTTTACCGCGCATGCGTACCTGCGTACCACTTATGTGCACCCCTGGTTATATAGGCCTATAAAAAACGCCTAAATGCAGGTAAAAACTATACACACCTTCACAAAGAAATGAATTATATATTCCCCTACCCACCTAATAAATATATTGCAATATAAATGGCTACAACATGGTATTCAATATAAATATTCCACATTTCCACAATCCATGGTAAATTACTACAGTTCATTCATGGTAAATGTTTGTAAGGGTGGTGATTTTGGGATTTAAAAGTCTTCTATCTTCATTCATGGCACGTTTCTCCTGTTTTCCTCATTGTTGGGAATGTTGAGGCTGTTTCATCCGATTTAAAACTAGTTTAATCATCGAGTGTTTTGTGGTTTGTAACCGAGAGGTGTGTGTTGAATTGAAACGTTTCTTACTGGATGTCGCAATGCTGTTTAATAATGGTGACCGGGAATAAACGCAGCTCCTTTAAGCTTTCGTTCCGTTATCCACTGGACCGTGCTGCGTAGTTCAAAGTAAACTAGTGAAACATATGAAAACAGCGCTATTTGTTCTGTATTGTTGTTACTGACCGAGAAATAACTTCAGATGAATCAGTGACAGAGCGGTCCGAACGAATCCAAATCGTTTCAGATCGTTATGCAAGCGCGTTTGGCCAATTCACGGAAAAGAAAGAATCGAGACATAAGAATGATTAATTCACGAATGATTGGTATCACTGGTTCAGTCGACAGAAATACGGAACACGCACTTTATGGCGTGCATATAATACGCTTGGTAGTCTTGGGTAGGATTAGTGGTGTGGGTGCCCACGGGCCGGATGACGATGATTGGCGGGCCGGACTTGGCCCTGACTTACATTATCCCAAATGTTTCCAAGAATGTTTCAATCCAGAGAAATAAGCAATTTTAACCAGGACACGGACCGTGTCCGTGCGTCGCCTATCGATGACATCATACCCGCTTTACCCAATTTCCAGTTTTATTTTGTAGAAACCATGGAAACACCAAAGACGCTTTAATATATCATGTGTTTTATTAGACAGATGAGCAACTGTTTGGATACATTCATCAACAGAAAACTAATCATGTTATATAGCTCAACACAGTCTTATTGTTTAAATCTCTGATTTACCGCGATTACCATGTTTTACCATGCCTAATACTGATCTAGCTTAATGCAGCGTACAACAAGTGTCCCATAGTAGATGTCGAGTGAACGCAGAGTAGCATTATAACAACTTTCAACACACAAATGTATCTAATATGATAAACAGCGCTGCTTTACTCCACATACGCTTGACCGGAAGAAGCGGAAGCGGCAACTGTGGCATAATAAAAGTTCCACTGCTCTCGAGACCTGTGTCGCGCTCGTCTCTCATTAGCAATCGCTCCAGCAGCCTCGTTTCTGCTCGCACAGCACTCAACCCTGCTCTGTTTCATACTACAGTAACGTTAATAATCTCATCCATGAACATGATTTCTGCCCGAGTCCCATCCCGATTCTTTTCCACCGGCTGTAGATGTGAAGACAACACCTCCCATGATTCCACGAAATCAAGGCGTCATCAAGCTACGTCTTTGTTTTGAATAAGCGACTTCTAGACATATTGTGCCTTTAAAATACTGCTTCTGCTCGGAGTGAACCGATTGATTTTTTCCTTTTTTAAGCCTTGGTTCAGTGAAAGCAACTTTGTTATTTGTGTTGTTTTGAATGAAATCTCACTTCCTTGAGCTTAGCCACAATGTTGGTGATGCATTTTCATCATGTCTCAGCACTTTATCGATTAAATACTCGACAGAACCCACTTATGCAAAGCTTTTTCTATATCAAACACTATCTAACCAGCCCTGAAAGCAATCAATATTAGAAATGATTTCCCCAATGGCAGTGCAGGCCACTGTATATTGGCAGACATCCAGAGAACATGCAAGGATTGTATGAGAGAGAGTGAAACGACTACAGAGGACAGCATATTGCAGATCCCTGCCTGTTGCCGCCAACTGGGCCATTTCTCCCTTGGACCAATCGCAAGTGCTGATGAGCTCATAGCGCCCCAGATTCACCTTTACAGACATTTATAGTTTTACAACCGTCTCCTCTATTGCCCAGTGTTTACTTTGAGTAACAAGGGAAGCACGTCAATTTGTTTTATTGGCATTTATGGCTCTACAATCCACATGGCTGTTCTGTGTCTGTGTATTCACTTATCAGTGCTGCGATAACGTAATAGGACTTGTGCCGAGGTGTTTAGAGCAGCTGCTGACAGATATCCGAGATTGCCCTTTTTTTGTCTGTCACTCAGAAGGCCGAATGTCTGACCGGCTCATTATCTTCACAGACACAGGGTGATGTGGATGCTGAAAGATGGCCGCCTGGCTGATGAGTTCTATTCAGAGAGGAAAACACAGCAAGAGAGAGAGAAAAGAACAGGCAAATTAGATGAGAATGCTAAATATGTGTGTGTGTGTGTGTGTGTGTGTGTGTGTGTACAGATTTATATTACATTGTGGGGACCAGCCAGCAGTCCCAATGGGGGAAATGGATTAATAAACATACTAAATGATATTTTTTTTGAAAATGTAAAAATGCTGAAAGTTTTCAGTTTTCAGTAGGTTTAGGGGTAGCGTTAGGGGATAGAATATACAGTTTGTACAGTATAAAAACAGTATAAAAACCATTACGTCTATGGAGAGTCCCTACAAGGATAGTGAACCAGACGTGTGTGTGTGTTTGTGAGTGTGTATATATATGTGTGTGTGTGTGTGCGCGCGAAATTAAGTAATTATATTATTATTCAATTAAATAATAATAGTGTTATTTCAGTAAAATGGAATGTTCAGAATGGTTATTTTATTTTATATGGACATGAGCATGACAGATTTTGTACTATTTGCCTATTTTATATATATGTGCAGGATATATTAGTGTTGTCAGATCGATTAATCGGATGTGATTAATCGCGATTAATCGATTTGACAGCACTTACATATATATATATATATATATATATATATATATATTCCTGAGTTGTACATGATAAAAGTAATAACTTGTGGTTTAGTGAGTCAAGATCCACTCTGAATGATTCAGTGAGTCAAAAAACTCATATTCTTATTGACTCACTCATTTTGATTAAAAAGAACCAGCTCATAAAATTTATTCGTTCCAAAAATCATTCAAAAATCATACTACACTAGTCATGCTGTAGTGAGGACAACTTGAGATGAAAGAGGTGTTGTAATCATCAGTTCCAGTTCTTGATTTCTAAACCTTAAATATGATTCTTTTCAGGTTTGCGCAGTGAAAGATTTCTGTACAGATCAGTGTTGTAGAGCTCATAAGTACCCTCTGAGATATAATTAATGTGGCTCAATTACGTATATTATATTATTAATGCAATAACTGGATCCAGACCAATTTCAACAGATTGTACGAAGCAACACAGACTGATGGTTTCATGAATTTCCCTCAGGAACATTTTAATCAGTCTTTTTTCAGAGAGGCTCAATTGGTTTCTTAAACTGTTTTCCCCCAGAATGTAAACTGGAGGAAACGAGGTCACTGTGAGAGTTGCTGCACCTATTTACATGCTGTCAGTGTTATCCATGTAGTCATTTGTAAACTTGCAAGAATTTAAATATTGTATGTATTATATGTTTTTTTGCTGTTATCACAAAAGTGATTAATGATAATCAAGATTATACAGGTAATGTTTCAGCTGGAAAATCCTGCTGAAGCCAAGTTCAGTGTAGTAGCTGGTTTTACATGATTTCTAGTTGGTCCAAGCAGGTCATTAGCTGATCCAAGCTAGTTTAGATGGTTGATTAGCTAGAGTAGCAACCTGGTTTTTACATGGTTTTTACCATTTTTTAAACTAGTTTGGGTTAAGCTGGTATGACCGGTTGCATAAACTAGACTAGTCTTAAAAGTTAGTCATCTATTTTTTTTCTTCAAGACATGTCCTAGCTTTTTAAAGTCAGCTATATAAAATCAGCTATATAAAAAGGTAGATCGGTTTAATTTGAATTAGAAAAGTAAGACTGATTACCTCTTGTCTAACTGCTAGTTGCTTAAACACAGTCTTAACATAGAGGCTAAGTTTATGGAACTGGCAGCTGTGTTTCTTCTAGCAGGTATATCATTTATTTGACATTGTATATGCATTGTTTTAAGCAGGTAAACTGTGTACAGAGCAGTCATCCATATAGTTCAAGAGTACAAATAATGTCTTTTGCAAGTCACTATGAAAAAATAAGTCAGCCAATATTGGTATATTGTTTGCTTTCTTTGTATATCATCAAAATATACAGACTATCTGTAGGATTCAGCAAAGAGTAAGATTTAAATGAGCAAATTGTCATGAAAACATGTAACAAATAACACAAAATTTTATTTACAGAAATTATATTTAGCAAGACAATATAGCCTTTTTGGAGTTTTTGCATTTTTATTAAATTTTGCATTTTCACAATTTTTACACTGTAACATTTTTCATAATAATAATAACTGTAATATAATTGATGGCAATGATTGCTTTTTATTTAAATGAGCATAAATGCAGCACAATGAAACCACTACAACCATTATGTAAAAATACTTTTAAATATTTAATACTTTTTATAAATTAATTTTTTTAAATATTTTATTTTATTTTATTATTTTATTTTATTTAATTTCGAACTGGACATGATCATGATGATTTGCCAATAATTTCATATTATACATATTATCCATTATATTGAAAATGGACAAACCCAGTGATTGGGTTGTTTTAACCCAGCTGTTGGGTTAAATGTTTGCCCAACCTGCTGGGTAGTTTTATTTAACCCAACTATTGTTTAAAAATTACTGTATTGCTTGCTTAAAATGAACCCAAAATAGGTTGGAACACTTGGGAATTAAAAATCAGACACATAATTACTAGAGGCAACAATAATTAAAAGGTGAACATTTATTAATAAACAATTTAATAAATGTTTATTGTTTAATTGTTATTATTAAACTTATTAATAAATATTAATTTATTAAACATATTGTCACAGTCACCCTCAGGTTCTGTTTGTTTTGGTTCTGTCGTCACACGTGCTTCCTTGTTCTATGTTCCCGCCACTCATCAATCACCATGGACACTAACCACCATCACAGCTGCACGTCATTAGTTAATCTCCCTTTGTGTATATCAGTTCCTGTTTGTGTTCAGTTCTTTGTCCGATCACTGTTCGATTATGTTGTGTTGTTCCTGCCTGTCTGCCTGTTTGGATTTAACTTGGAGTATTTTGTAATTGACCTGTTTGTCTTAGTCTTCCTGCTACACAACCTGACACATATTAATAAATGTTAATTTCCAACATATTTTGGGTTCATTTTAAGCAAGCAATACAGTATTTTTAAACAATAGTTGGGTTAAATAAAACTACCCAGCAGGTTGGACAAACATTTAACCCAACCGCTGGGGTTTGTCCATTTTCAACCCAACTTGGATTTTTTTGACTATTGCACCATCATTTCACCATAAATGATAACAATGCACCTTATGCTACATATGATGCATATATTGGTAAATTCCAGTATTGCTACGTCAGTGTGTCGTCTTGAATAACAGCTTGTGTTCTTCTATATTTTCAGGCTGTCGTTTAGAGCTCTGTGCTCCAGTAGGTGCTGTCCAAGGTCCTGAACTTCTCTAGCCCAGCTTCACTCTACTACATGCTAACAGGCAGCTCCTGACACCCGGTTCCAGCACTCTTTACATCAACGCACAACTTTCAACCATGGATGAGGGTTACAGAGACCGTTCAGCCTTCATTAAAGGCGCTAAGGACATTGCCAAAGAAGTCAAAAGGCATGCAGGTAAAAAGGTGGGCCGCCACGTGGACAAGGTGGCTGATGAGTACACCAAACGCTCTTATACTCGCTTCGAAGAGGAAGACGATGACGACGACTACCCCGTACAGGCCCAGGACGGCAGCTACTACCGCAGCAATAGCAGGGCCAATGACGACGAAGGGGCTCACAGCGACTCTACAGAAGGCCACGATGAGGATGATGAGATCTATGAGGGCGAATACCAGGGCATCCCCAGAAACGACTCCGTGGAAAAGGCTGACAGACAGGTGGGACAATCTCAGTTCCGGGACACGGCGCAGTTAGAAGGCGAGAGGAGGAAGGACCAGGAAGAGCTGGCGCAGCAGTACGAGACCATCCTTCAGGAGTGTGGCCACGGCCGCTTCCAGTGGACCCTCTACTTTGTGCTGGGTCTGGCTCTCATGGCTGACGGCGTGGAGATCTTCGTGGTGGGTTTCGTCCTGCCCAGTGCTGAGAAAGACATGTGTTTGTCTGAGCCCAACAAAGGGATGCTGGGTAAGTCAAGAACAGCTTATTAGCTTTTATTAGTGGTTTCTGCTATGGAGCGCAGCAGTACCCATCCACTTTTTCAGCGATCTTGGTTCTGGAAGTATTGTTCTCATTCATTTTTCCAGTAGAGATTTTAAGAAAGTCTTGCTTAAAGAGTTGAACCAAACCAAACAGTTACGATGTGAATTAAAATTCTACAAACTTAAAGGGATAGTTCACCCAAAAATGAAAATTATCCCATGATTTACTCACCCTCAAGCCATCCTAGGTGTATATGATTATCTTCTTTCAGGCAAACACAATCGGAGATATATTTAAAAATATCCTGGCTCTTCCAAGCTTTATAATGGTAGTGAAGGGGGGAGCATGTTTTGAAGCCCAAAAAATGCATTCATCCATCATAAATATAATCCATACGGCTCCAGAGGGGTTAATAAAGGCCTTCTGAAGCGAAGCGATGGGTTTTTTTAAGAAAAATATCCATATTTAAAACTTTATAAAGTAAAATAACTAGCTTCTGCCAGGTGATCGTACACATACTGCGCAAGTTGACTTGCACCAAATGAGTAACCCCATGTAGGATGTAGGAGTAGCGTAGACGGCTTTCGCGGTTTAAACAAATAGAGCTGTGCAACAAACTGAAGCTCCTCTTCTCTTATATCGAAATCCTCCGACATTTCTCTTTAAAATTTCTCGTTTTAGACTTATAATTCATGACGTGGTGTTTTGTTTTGCTCTATCTTCTGCGCTTCCGCGTTTGTCATTATGTCATGCATCGGGTCAGAGGTCACTCTTCCACCGCAAATTGATGCGTACAGTCGTCTGCCGTCTGTCCCCCCCTGTTCACTACCATTATAAAGCTTGGAAGAGCCATATTTCCGATTGTGTTTGTCTGAAAGAAGTTAGTCATATACACCTGGGATGGCTTGAGGGTGAGTAAACCTTAACTTAACAGCTTTAATGAGGAAAAGATTACTATATTACAATTATTGTTGGCTCTTTGATAAATTGCTTTTGTCAAAGTCATTTTGGATTAAAAACTTTGGATAAAAACCTCCAGCCAATAGGCTGACCAGGCTGGGAGACCAACTAATACCAGCAAAGATAAGATGTAAGATGTTTTTTTCAGTAGGGATGTATCAGACCATGCCCAATGGTCACTTTTGCTTACAGAAAAATGGCTTTCTGTGACATATAAATAATATTTATCTTAAGGCTAGTTTCCACTGTCATCTTGTGCCCAATTCACCATCTGTCAGTCCATCCAGCAAGGACACTCGACCATCCTGGTCAAACCCAAAGCAGCATTGACGCAGTTTGAGCTATAATTAACTGACAATAGACTGCTGAACAGCACAGTGTGCTTTCATTCCTGTGGTGTATGACACTAATGTTCTAGTAGTCCATTTGCATGGATAGAGTCCTTGAATACCATGTTACATCTCTCCCCCACCAAAATAAATAAATAAATAAATAAATAAGTAAAAAGCCCAAGGTATTATCATTAGATCATGTCCACAAACACTTTTTGGTAGTTTAACTGCTGCACTCATCAATGCACATAAGTGTTGCTGCTGTTAGACCATATTCATTATGTTTCTTTATGTTGTCTCTTTTTTAAATGATCTTTTATGTGATTATTGTGACATCATTATTTATCTTAAAGTTCACGGCGTCATGCTATTGGGTTACAATGTGAGCTAGTATGGTCATGTCACTTAGTGCTTGTTCATTGATATATTCTGCCTGGGTCTCAGCTTGAGCGTGTGTATGTTCAGAGCGCCATTGGGGAGCAGGGCCCTTGGTCTCTCCCCTGTTACAAAACAGCCCTGACTCACGCAGGAGTGCCGTCTGCATCTCTGCTGGGTCCTAGTGCCGAAAGTTTCCATGCACGCGCAACTGCAGCTCTGCAGCAAAAATGCTTCAGCCTCTGTCACATGACATGCTCCAATCAAATCCAACAGCGTGGATGTGTGGGATGAAATGGCCCGCGGAGGGTTTTTTTCTGCTCACTGCACCCAGCAGTCAACCTGCATGTTTCTCTACTGATGGCTTTAAATGCAATGAATGAGACCTACTAGAGAAGAGACAGTGTAATTTGTTTGTGTAATATGAAAATAAGATGAAGAAAACACTATTATTATTTATTACGGCGCTGAAAGTAAATTAAATGTTAATGCAAATCAGCCGTCAGGGAGATTTTATGGTTTGATGGATTTGTATTCATCATTTGGATGGATGGATGGATGGATGGATGGATGGATGGAAGGATGGATGGATGGACGGACAGACATGGATAGATAGATAGATAGACAGATAGACAGATAGATAGATAGATAGATAGACATGGATGGATGGATGGACAGACACACAGACATGGATGGATGGATGGATGGATGGATGGATAGACAGACAGACAGACAGACAATGGATGGATGGATGGATGGACAGACACACAGACATAGATAGATAGATAGATAGATAGATAGATAGATAGATAGATAGATAGATAGATGGACAGACAGACAGACAAACAGACAGACATGGATGGATGGATGGATAGACATAGATAGATAAATAGATAGATGGATGGATAGACAGACATACAGGCACAGACATGGATGGATGGATAGATACAGTAGATGGATGGATAGATGGATGGATAGACAGACAGACAGACATAGATAGATAGATAGATAGATGGATGGATGATAGAAAGACAGATGGATGGATGGATAGATATATATATATAGAGAGAGAGAGAGAGCTCTAGATGACAGCAGCTTCTATGTCAGAGTTTCTCTTTTGCCTTGTCTTTTGTGTGTTACTGTGAGAATGGTAAGGGTGAAAGGTGACGCCGCTTTACTGTTGACAGAGAGCGTTTAGTCTGCTTTTCACCAGAACACCGGGTGCCAAACGGCACATTAGTCCGGGTGAAACTGAAGAACAGAATACACAAACCTGCCACAGTCCATTGCGCTCCCCTCATCTGTGACGCAGAGAGACACTCGCAGAAAGAAAAAAATCGCACTAAAAATAGCGTCCCAGCCCCTCCCCCGCTTTCTGTCTCTCTTTTTTCCTCACTTCCTCAACCCTGGAGCCTGTGTGCTTTCCTGTCAGTGTGCGGAAGAATCACAGCCTCCTCTCTCGCCCTTCCCCCTCTGCTCTTTTTCTCTATCTCTCTCTCTGAGGAGGCGGAGGTCAGCTGTCTCCAGGCATTTGCCCCGCCCCTTCCCTCTTCTGCATCTCCGAGACCCCTCTGACATAATGCAGTGGGCCCCGCCCACTCAACCATCACTGAGCCCTAATTGGCTGGGTCGTACTTTCCTGTCCATCCATGCAGCATCAGTGCAGCAGCAGTAGCGTAAAACACACACCTTCCCTTTCAAATGCAAGGCATGTGGTTAACCGCAAACACAGCTGTGTTTATTAATGCTGTCAGCTGAGCAAGTTGTGTAAAATCGCACAACACGTGTTCAGTGTTGTCATCTCCGTTGTACAGGTCTCCCTTGCAAATGTGCTTTGCATCACTGGCTTTGAAGGTCATAAACAGGCCTGCGTGAGAGCAGACTTCAGCAGAAAGCTCTGCAGAGTTCCACAGAAAGCAAACGCTCCACACATATACAGTACAAATGTTTGTTTATGGAATATTATTGAGAAAATTATCATGCTTTTATCTAGTCTGCAGTTTTTTAACAATTAAAATAGCATTTAACACAACAGAACTCTTTTGTGCACTGCAAAAAATAAGTTTTTGTCATGTTTTCCAGGAAAATATATATATTTCTATAGTGTATTTAAAAGTTTTAGATAGACAACAGACAGATAGATACAGTAGACATATAGATAGATAGATAGATAGATAGATAGACAGATAGACAGATAGATAGATAGCATTCACCCAAAATGTTTAAGATTAAAAATGAATTTTCTTGACCTTTAAAGTACATTTTCTGATATATTTTGGCATTTTAAGGAGTAGAAGTGTATTTTAAATTTAAAAAAGATACTTTATCATGTATTTCAAAGTAATTCTACATGTATATTGGCCAGAAAAATCATGGCACTGAAAGTAAATCGCCCCAATCAACGTTATGACATAAATTACACACACATATTGGGTAAAACAGACAATTTTTAACTACTTTTATCAATACTGTACTTTTCTTTATTAAATGAATTGAGTTTATAAACATTTCTCTTGCTTCGTTTCACCATCAGAACCAACAGCCATATTCTGGTGACCATCTGTGCTGGTGTTTTCTGCAGGATCTGCAGGTGTTTGAGATGGTTCTGCAAATGTTTGACTTTGTGTGGCGAGGCAGCTGTCAGCACTACTTTTCCCTCACCTTGGCCTCATAATAGGCCGCTATGGCAGACAACCGTGATGATGGGCCTTGATAGGCATCACTGCAATGCAGCACAGGGGTCTGTTATCTCAACCCCTCCTCTCCTGGGCCCATCGGCTTACACTGCACAAACCCTGCTCAGGACCACAGCTCTCAACACCTTCTGACTGTGCCAATGAAGCGCTGTGTCCGCTGGGCAATGCAGTGGCAGTCAGGAGTATGTAGTAAAATGGGACACTGGGATTTAAAAATGACAAGGCCATACTCTTACTATCAACTGAAAGTTGTGTATGCACAATGGGTTGAATTTGCGGACATAAAAGATACACAAAAACAACATGAACACCATAAAAACAAAATAAATTGATGAAATGTTTATTCATATACTGTTTTGTGTATATATATATATATATATATATATATATATTAGGGGTGTAATGGTACACAAACATGATGGTTCGGTACATATCTCGGTATTGAAGTGTCACGGTTCGGTACAGGTTCGGTAGTGAACTAACATGCTGTGGACACTAATTGACTTGCCTGAGGTAAATGTAATGCTACATGAGATATTATTCTCAAGCTATTTTATTGATGTCTTTTCGCGGTTGAAACACTGGTTGACAGATTATAAGTAAACATACACCGATCAGGCATATCATTATGAGCACTGACAGGTGAAGTGAATAACACTGATTATCTCTTCATCACAGCACCTGTTAGTGGGTTGGATATATTAGGCAGCAAGTGAACATTTTGTCCTCAAAGTTGATGTGTTAGAAGCAGGAAAAATGGGCAAGCGTAAGGATTTGAGCGAGTTTGACAAGGGCCAAATTGTGATGCCTAGACGACTGGGTCAGAGCATCTCCAAAACTGCAGCTCTTGTGGGGTGTTCCCGGTCTGCAGTGGTCAGAATCTATCAAAAGTGGTCCAAGGAAGGAATGGTGGTGAACCGGCGACAGGGTCATGGGCGGCCAAGGCTCATTGATGCACGTGGGGAGCGAAGGCAGACGAGCTACTGTAGCTCAGATTGCTCAAGAAGTTAATGCTGGTTCTGATAGAAAGGTGTCAGAATACACAGTGCATCACAGTTTGTTGCGTATGGGGCTGCATAGCCGCAGACCAGTCAGGGTGCCCATGCTGACCCCTGTCCACCGCTGAAAGCACCAACAGTGGACACGTGAGCATCAGAACTGGACCACGGAGCAATGGAAGAAGGTGGCCTGGTCTGATGGATCACGTTTTCTTTTACATCACGTGGATGGCCAGGTGCGTCGCTTACCTGGGGAACACATGGCACCAGGATGCACTATGGGAAGAAGGCAAGCCAGCGGAGGCAGTGTGATGCTTTGGGCAATGTTCTGCTGGAAAACCTTGGGTCCTGCCATCCATGTGGATGTTACTTTGACACGTACCACCTACCTAAGCATTGTTGCAGACCATGTACACCCTTTCATGGAAACGGCATTCCCTAGTGGCTGTGGCCTCATTCAGCAGGATAATACGTCCTGCCACAAAGAAAAAATGGTTCAGGAATGATTTGAGGAGCACAACAACGAGTTTGAGGTGTTGACTTGGCCTCCAAATTCCCCAGATCTCAATCCAATCGAGCATCTGTGGGATGTGCTGAACAAACAAGTCCGATCCATGGAGGCCCCACCTCGCAACTTACAGGACTTAAAGGATCTGCTGCTAACATCTTGGTGCCAGATACCACAGCACAGCTTCAGGGGTCTAGTGGAGTCCATGCCTCGACGGGTCAGGGCTGTTTTGGCAGCAAAAGGGGGACCAACACAATATTAGGAAGGTGGTCATAATGTTATGCCTGATCGGTGTATGTATGCATAGATTGTCTGTCCTTTATCTTCTGCACTTTTTTCCTTTTGTGGCAGTTAGCATACAGTGTTGCATTACCGCACACGCCCCTTCTGGATTGGAGTGTGGATCGCCTGTGACTGACTGTATTCGTCGTCTGACTGCATGCACCGAACTGCGACGTCCGTACCGTGACCGTTTGGGCCGAATACATGTACCTTTACACCCCTAATATATATATAATATAAGAGACTTCTTTCAAAAACATTAAAAAATGTCAGTGATTCCAAACTTTTGACTGGTAGTCTATAGAGAGAGAGATGAGAATCATATAAGGAGTAGAATTTGTATAACCCAGAGTAGTTGTCTATGTAGTGGTTTCCATTTCAGGTAGGATGCTTCCTATATAGTCTGCAAACAGTAAGACAGCTCACTATAGATTTTGTAACAGAGCCATTGTGTTTTGGATGATGGTGTGCTGCTTAAATAGCTTAGCCAACAAGACCCACGGTGTAAAAAGATGTTAATCTATAGTTAAATGTAGCGTGAAAAACATAACTGAAATCTCAATTAAGTCTCCTCAGATGTGAAGGAGCAACATCTGAGGAATATCATTTTCCATGGGTCATTTATATTGTATCTATGGACGATTCATGCACTGCTTTATCATTGGCGTGGCAGCACATCTATGCCAGCGGTGCGAGCAGTCTGCTGTGGTGCTGCCGGGTGCCGCCTGTCGGCGTTCACACTCTCAGTCACATGACCAGCTGCTGGTGGAGCTGTGAAAGAGTCGTCATTCAGCAGTCTGTGTGAATTCTCTAAACCAAAGAAAACCTCTGAAATGAACAAAAGACAAAATGAATTTGAGCTCTCAGACACAAAACAATGAAAGCATTACATTCTACAAAAGAAGCAAAACTTTGACATTTTAATCATATTTTAGCTCCTGTAGCTCTAGCAACAAGCGGCAGTTCCAGAAATGTAATTTTACCCAAAATACTGCTCTATTGGTCACTTTGATTTACTGTCTGTATGGAGTCATCTTGATCTGATGCGATATGATATGGACAGGATGCTGGTATGGTTATTGATCTCTCTTTCTCTCTCTCTCTGTCTTTCTCTCACAGGTCTAATTGTGTATCTGGGTATGATGGTGGGTGCCTTTGTGTGGGGCGGTCTGGCTGACAGAATCGGCCGCAGACAGACCCTTCTTATATCTCTCTCCATCAACAGTGTCTTTGCTTTCTTCTCCTCCTTTGTCCAAGGATACAGCTCTTTCCTGTTCTGTCGTCTGCTCTCCGGAGTGGGGTAAATGCACATTTCACACCACCACTGTCTTTTTTATATTTATTATTAAAATGAGTGTTTAGATATGAGGGTAGAACAAAATTCAAATTTAAGTCCCTTTTAGATAACTTTATAAAAATAAATATGACATCGAAATAGCATTAGAGCACATATATATATATATATATATATATATATATATATAGTATATTTTTGCCGATTTTGATTTTGAATTTGCTTTTATTTTTATAAATAAAATATATTTATATATTTTATTTTATATTTTTAGTGTAAGTTTGAGTGATTTTATGTGCTTTTGTCATTTTTATTAGTTTTTTTATATATATTTAGCTTTAATTTATTTTTAAGTTTTAGTAATATCAGTAGTATTTGTACTTTATATATATAGTCAATTTTTAACAATTTTTAAACAAATTATTTATAGAAATATCTTCTAATAATTCTGGAAATACCCCATATACTGTGTGTATGAGCATGTTTATACTGTAAAAGAAATAAAATAGTACTAAAATTAGTTTAATTTAAAAAAAAAAAAAATTAATTTCATTTTAATTTTTAACTTACTGAAATTTTTTACTAGCTCAATTCAAATTTAGAAATTTATTTGATGTTTGAGTTTTTGATGTTTAATATTAAATGAGATATTTTAATTTTAAAAAATGATGCACAATATCCTAATATTGGAGTGCCTCTCTGTTTCATGCTGTAGGATCGGTGGCTCTATTCCCATTGTGTTCTCATATTACTCTGAGTTTCTGGCTCAAGAGAAGCGTGGTGAGCACTTGAGCTGGCTCTGCATGTTCTGGATGATTGGAGGCATCTACGCTGCTGCCATGGCCTGGGCCATCATTCCTCACTACGGTAACCATCACTCTTACATCGTTGGGGTGGTGTACTGTAGCTTAATGGGTAATTGATCTCAGCTGGTAGCTGAAAGGTTGTAGATCCATTAACTCACCACTGTGCCCTTGAGCAAGACACTTAACCTCAGGTTACTCCAGAGAGGACTGAACCGGTAACTTAAGATGGAGATGTCACAGAAAGTAAATCCACTAATTATCGTGTCGTGTGGTGATCAATAATGATTGTAGGGATGTAAGAACAATCCAAAAAGAGGTTATAAATCTCATCAACTTCTCTTCACAAGTAGAATGTAAATTGATAGTAAATTTCACAATTACAAACAAACGGCAAGTAACACATTGACATTTCGAAGTCTGAAATAGTAGGGGTGTAACGGTAAACGTATTTGTACCACAAACTATGTCAGTTTTGGCTTGGGTCATGCATATTAATTATAGTATATGTGAATATTAATATTGTAAATTAAGTGGTACTTTTAGCATTAGCCCTTTAAAAAGTTTACAAGGATTAGAGGAATTATAGATGTACTTTGGGGGATACATTTTGATATCTTGAATTATTTTTGACATTTATGACTTTTAAATGTGCATTCAGTTCTGTCATGAAACTCTAGATGGTGCAGGCTGATAGGTCCTTAACTCAATCTGCTTGCAATCACATCATTCTCTATAGGGCACAGTTGATTGGTTCCTGCTGTATCAGTAGCCAATGAGCTCGCTGCTCAACCTTCAAATCCTGGTCAGCATTTTCTGTAGCAGTTGTAGCGCACTTTCAGAAACCTTCCACCTGTATATATCTGCTATGGGTAATTCATGTATGCTATTTTGTACAGCAGCAGCATGTCTTACTTGCTCACAGCAGCGTGTCGTGTATGTATTTTTCAGTAGAAAGTCCTGGACTTGATCTGCAGAAGCAGCAATAACCAACAGTAGCAGCAGCAGCAGCAGATCTATTCCACCAAGACCAAACATATTAACATTGTCATATCCATTACCATGCCAAACACTCGAGAGTTGTCATGACAGAAATTAGTTCACTAATATGTGGCCTTTTCTTTAAACCAGGCTGGAGCTTCCAGATGGGATCAGCCTACCAGTTTCATAGCTGGCGAGTGTTTGTGCTGGTGTGTGCGTTTCCCTCTGTCGCGGCTATTGCAGCGCTGACCACCATGCCAGAGAGCCCACGCTTCTTCTTGGAGGTTAGTGACGTCCCACATCCCAGCTTTGACCAGTGTTTTTTGGTTAATTCTGTAGGTGAAACATGCAGAATAAGCTACTAATCAAAGATGACATTAATGCAATGTGTGTGTTTTAACAGAACGGGAAACATGATGAAGCTTGGATGATTCTGAAGCAGGTCCATGACACCAACATGAGGGCTAAGGGCTACCCAGAGAGGGTTTTCTCTGTGAGTACAGCCCTCATTCCTTCAGAAAGAACAATAACATTAGGACAGAAGTGATTTGTGGGGATTTTAATTTCTCAATATGAATTAGAAATGAAGTATGCAGTCACGGTAATAGGTTTCCATTTATATGGCTTAACTGGGAGTCAAATTGGCTTTCATGCACATTTAATGAAGGTCAATAAAGTTATTATTTACATGTAAATTATGCAAACATGTTTCATTTAAATATTTTGGGACATTCTATAACTATAATTAGCATTGTTAATTAGCATCGTATTACTTAATTAGACCCTGCTCTTGGGGGAAAAAATGGGCCAAGCCAAAAATGGCTAAATATTTAGTGGTCTTTTAATGGTCTTAACCATTTTAATCACAAATCACTGGTCAGGAAATTAGCAAGAATTGCACAAATACTGTAGATTAAGTAACTTGGCATAGAATAGCCTTCCCCAACTTGCAGACCACTTTTTACAGGAAGAAGAGTCAGTGTTGTTCCACTCAAGGTTAATGGCTTCAAACAGTCCGTGAGTAGTTGAAAAATGTCTCCAAGTTCGTTTGAGTTTAATTTGAGACCAAATATTCACTATAGGGTTCAAATCTGGACTCTGTCCAGGCCAAAACATGAGCCTGATGGACTTGTTCTCAGGCCACTTCTTGGCTGTCTTTGCAGTTTGGGCAGCAGCATTGTCTTGTTGAAAAATAACATCTGATCATTGTTCTTTTGATAACAACTTTTCATTAGTGGGAGCCAAGCCATTTTGCATTATTCTCTTGTACTCCAAAGCATTAAATGACTTTTCACAGTGAAGCAGCTCACCAAAACGAGCAGCTAAAAAGACACCTCTTCCTCCATGCTTCGCTGTGGTAGAGATGCATTTATTATTATATTTCTCAGCAGATTTTCGAAGCCACCTCTCTGGAGCATCACCGTGCAACTCGTGTTTCACTGTGATTCATCACTCCACACACAATTTCCCATATTCTGCCAAAAACTTCATTCTGTATTTGATGTTTTTCTGAGACAGCAATGGCTTTTTAAGTCGTGCATTTCCTTAAATTTTGCTAATTTCCTGACCAATACTTTGTGGTTAAGACAATTAAAAGCTTAGTGTTTAGCGTTTTTTTTTTGCCCAGGACAGGAGTGTGTGTATATATATATATATATATATATATATATATATAAACACTCCTGTCCTGGGCAAAAAAAAAAAAAGGCTAAACCTATATTTAGCCTATATTAGTGTGTGTGTGTGTGTGTGTATGTATATATATATATAGGCTAAATATAGGCTATTCATGAGTAGATTCCTATTAATTAACCATGCAAAACTGAGAATATCAGTAAAGTATCAAGGCACTTTCTCAAGCATGCTGTGAAACCCTCAGGTCACCACCATCAAGACGGTGAAACAGATGGATGAGTTGGTTGACATGGGTGGAGAGGCCACAGCCTGGCACCAGCGCTGGAGGATCAAGCTGACCAACCTTTTCCATCAGGTAGAGTACGAAAAACACAACCAAAGTCACATTTGAATTTCAGTTTGAAATGGTCTTCAGGGGACATATTCAACACTTTTGTACCATTTTATTTTATATCAGTCAAGGTTACTTGCACCAAAAAGTCATAACCACTTTTAACCCTTTCTCTGACCCTAACCTTTAACAGGCTGGACTCTATTGTTCAAAAGTTTTTTTTTTGAATGAAATTCATATTTTTATTCAGCAAGGAAGCATTAAATTGATCAAAAGTGACAGTAAAGACATTTATGATGTTACAAAAGATTTCTATTTTAAATAAATCCCGTTCTTTTGAATTCAAGAATTCTGAAGAAAATGTATCTAAAAATAAAAAGTAAAAAGTATTTCCACAAATTAGAAATGTTGCTTTGGCAGCTTACTGAAATAAAAGTTTGAAGCACTAAAATTACTATCTGTAAATAAATAAAAACTAAAGCAACTAAAATTAAACCCAATAAATAAATAATAAATATAAATAAATTAAATGTAAATAGGAATATTTGAAAAGCACTTAAAAAAATGACTAAAAAATTAACTAAAATTAAAATGAAGGATCTTGTGACACTGATGCTGAAAATTCCATTTTGCATCACAGGAATGCATTTAATTTCAAAATATATTGAAATAGAAAACTGTTATTTTAAATTGTAACAATATTTAAGAAGATTACTGTTTTACTGATCAAATAAATGCAGCCTTGGTGAGCATAAGAGACTTGTGCATTATGGTAATGATTGTTGTTATGATTGGCTAACCTCTTTGCAGGAAATAAATAACAGTGTCCTCACTGATTTCCTGAATACCGAACAGGCATTGATTTATGAATGTGGATGGTCATATATTAACTTGCTTATGTATTAGTGACATTGTTACCATGGTGATTCTGATTGACACATATTTGCAGCTTAGTTTCCATCAACTGTAAACGTTGAAGTGTGTCTGCATACAGCGAAAATTTTCACTCAGAAATTGCTAGTAAATTTCACAAATAAGTACAAAGAAATGGCAAGTAACACATTGAATTAAACATGACATTTTGAAGTAGAAATACTGAAAAAGTATTTTCTTGTAAAACATACTCCAGTAATCTTTGTTTTAAATATATATTTTTTTACAGTGTAATACATCGAACTCAATTTTTTTATGTTGTGATTCCAGGTGTGGGGCAACTTCCTGACGGTGTTTAATCCAGAGTACCGGAGGATCACCTACATGATGATGGCCGTGTGGTTTTCCATGTCCTTCAGGTAAACTACACCGAACTTTTCCAGACCATCCAATGATTTGTCCCTCTGCATTGTTTCATGGCTTGTTTCTCTCTGCCTCCAGCTACTACGGGTTGACCGTTTGGTTCCCTGACATGATCAAATACCTGCAGAAACAAGAGTACTCCTCACGCACAAAGGTCTTCATCAAAGAGAAAGTGGAGCATGTGACCTTTAACTTCACCCTGGAGAACCAGATCCACCGGAATGGAGAGTACTTCAACAACAAGTATGAGCTGCTCACAAACATATTTCAGTAAATAGAGATGACCTTTCTATGAAAGGTGAATTGTGTTGTGACATTCCGCTTGCTTCTTAAGGGAATATTCCAGATTAAATGCAGTGTGATAGAACAACCTTGAGTGTCTATTGAACATGCATCTGTTTTTGTTAATTTTTTTTTTTTTTTTGGAAGAATGTAACTTAGACAATGTAAATTTGATTGCTATTGTATAGTTTTATAGTAAAGAAATTTATATACTATTATTGTATTTATTAATATTTTGAAATAAAGGGTTCACCCAAAAATGAAAATCCTGTCATTAATTACTCACCCTCATGTCGTTCCAAACCTGTAAGACATTTGTTCATCTATTGGAAAACAAATGAAGATCATTTTGATGAAATCTGAGCTTTCTGTCCCTCCATTGACAGCAAAGCAACTACTATTTTCAAGCCCCAGAAAGGTAGTAAAGATATCCTTAAAGTAATCCATGTGACTCCAGTGGTTTAAACTCAGTTTTATGAAGCGACGCGATGCGTCAACACAACACAAATGTGTTAGTAAATGGTAAAGTGGTAAATTGTTTTTTTGTTTTTTTTTTTGCGCAAACAAAGCACTCGCGTCACTTCATGAAATTGAGTGGACATGAACATGGATTACTTTAATGATGTCTTTACTACCTTTCTTGGGCTTGAAAATGGTAGTTGCGAAGTCTGTCAATGGAGGGAGAAAAAGCTCTCAGATTTCATTAAAAATATCTTCATTTGTGTTCAGAAGATGAACGAAAGTCTTCGGGTGTGGAACGACATGAGGGTGAGTAATTAATGACAGAATTTTCATTTTTGGTCGAACTAACCCTTTAAATTTTATTTTTATATTTTCAGTTATTTTCATTTTAGTTTCGGAATTTTTAGGTGCTTTTGTCGTTTTTTGTTTTTTTAATTATTATTATTATTTAAGTTTTAGTAATTGTAGTACTTTAACTTAAACTAACTTATTTCAGTTAGTTACCAAGACAGCATTTTAAATTTAATTTAGTTTTAATTTAGTTTAAATCTATTTTTAGTATTTTTTTTAGCAGAATGTATTTCTAAAAATCATCAGATGGCAGACAGTTTGAGAGAAATATGGTCATAAATATACTATTTCATTAATTTCAGTTCAGCCTATGTAAACAGTAAGGCGACTCAGTGACTGGAGTTCAGAACAGAGCTACTGTCCCTCAGACGCTTTCATGCGAAGCCTGTGATAGTGTGATCACCCTCGAGCTCTGTTATGGAACCATTAATCAGTCAGTGTCCTACAGTTTTGTTCAAATAATGTGTCCCAATTATTAGCAGCTGTTCCACTTCAGCTAGATTTGTGGGAAATCTAGTTTAATCTAGTTTATTTAGCTAATCAGCTAGGCAGTATGTTCTATGTATATCTAATCTTTTTTATCATGTATGTAACATGCAGTTTTAATGACTTTTAAAAAAGTACAATAAGGTCTCGTTTATTAACATTAGTTAATGAATTAACTAACATGAACTAACAATGAGCAATAAAGCGTTTAATTTTTGGTTAGCTTATAAAAAAAAGTTTGTTCATGTTAGTTCACAGTACATTAACTAATATTAACAGATACAACTTTTGATTTTAATAATGCATTAGTAAATGTTGAGATGAACATTAACTAAGATTAATAGATGCTCTAGAAGTGTTGTTCATTGTTATTTCATGTTAACAAATGAAACCTTATTGTAAAGTGTTTCCAAACATGCACAACATATCCCATAGAAATGGGACAAAGAACATTTATTAACATCTATTTAATATCCTAATTGTTTCTTCTAGAGAGCGCTGAGATTAAATAGAGACCTGATGGAGACTTTTACTTTGGCTTCTCATTTTTCTCCTGAGCAAAAGACCCCAGTAGTCTTTAACTCTATTTTCTTATTGCACGTCATTTTTATTTTTCCTATAGAATTTGAGGAGAAACATTTAAAAGCATATACTTTTACAAAACGTATATTACTTTATTTCCCTTTATTTATTTTTTGGCACTTAATATTTTTTATGTATATGTTTACCGCCAGGAGAAAAAAAAAAAATTGTGTTTTAGTGATTGCACCAGTTTTATCCTTTATACAGTTATCTTTATATTTTGTATTTGGACCACTTTGTGAAAGCTAAATGAAATCTGAAAACCTCTAAGCAATAAAAATTTCTTAGAGGATTTTTTCTCTTTGCCATTAAAGGTTCTTGAATCTGAAGATGAAGTCTATGGTATTTGAAGACTCCCTGTTTGAGGAATGCTACTTTGAGGATATCACGTCAAGCAACACCTTCTTCAGAAACTGCACCTTTATCTCTACCCTTTTTTACAACACTGGTGAGAAAACCACAGGTTTCGCCCTCCTGGCTATAAATAAATATAGCGCTGCTGTTGAATGTTTTTGAATGTGATCGTCACATTCAGACGTATAAAAAATTTTGGATTCAAGGCATAGTCACTCAAAGCTATGGTCCTTTATAAGAAGACACTCATGTGGCATGTTTTGCTATGGTTAAAATGGCCTCAGTTTCTAGAGCTATTGAATGCATTGAAAATGTTTCAGGTATCCTAGCAACACCAGCTCAGATTCTTCCTCTGCCTGTCTATGACAATCTGATTTTCCTGATTCAGTCGTACTGGGCGTTTATGATCGTTTCTCTGAGCAGCTTGCAGATGAATGATGAAACTAAGAAACAAAAGCTCTGTTCCAAAATCTAGTAATCTGCCTACCTAGACAGCATTTTAACTTCTACATTTACTTTAATTGCAACTTTTATTGCATTTAAGGTGTATTTTATCAGTTCGTGCATTCCCTGACATGCATCATATTGCTGTTTCAAAAGGTAGGCAAATCCCAGAATGTATTGCAGTGAGCTTAATGAATAAATTAAATCAAGATGGCAATGAAGTGAGACTATGGCCTGGTTTCACAGACAGGGCTTAGATTAAGCTAGGATATTTAAGTAGCTTTTACAAACACGCCTTAGAAAATCACATTACTGGTGTGCATCTTGAGACAAAACAGTGGCACTGACATTTTAAGATATGTCACTGCAAGTTGTTTTCAGTTATGACAGCTCAAACATGTATTTTAGGCCCTGTTTACACCTAGTATTAAGATGCGTTTTGGTTGATCGGATCACAAGTAGACGAGGAAGACACATACCTGTTTTAATTCATCTGTTTTGTCCACTTTCAACCACTTCTGTCCTGATTTCTTCTAGGAGAGGGTCTATGGGTGGGTAAATGTATGGGCTTTTTCAGATCTAATTGACAAAATAAGCTTGTGCAATTTACATACGAACACGACCGGAGATGATGGAAAAACATACAGAGGGCTTTTGTTTCTGCTCTGATATCCGCAATACCACGCTGAACACCGTGAGTGTGTGTTAGAATCAGGTACATGTTTCTTCTTCAAATCAAACTTGGGTCTTCAGCCGACAAAGTTTAAATCTTGTCTGTTTAGAGTGCTTTCCATAATGTTTATGCTTTAGCTCAGTAGGTGGAGAGTAGGTGGTCTTTTGTGGCGGTTCGAACCACATGAGCGTTTCCACTACGAAAACAATCCGGTCGAATGCGTTTTCGACTACCTCTGAAAGTAGTCGAAAGTGGACAAGCTCAAAACTTTTTAGATCCCGTTTACACCTGTGTTTAGCGTCGTCCACTTGTGATCCGATCAACCAAAACGCATCTTCATACCAGGTGGAAACAGGGCCTTAGTCTGGGACTATAGGCTTAAAGGATTAGTTCACTTCAGAATTCAAATTTCCTGGTAATTTACTCATCTCCATGTCATCCAAGATGTTTAGTCTTTCTTCAGTTGAAAAGAAATTAAGGTTTTTGAGGAAAACATTCCAGGATTTTTCTCCATATAGTGGACTTAAATGGCTACCAACGGGTTGAAGGTCCAAAGGGCTCTACACGTTACGTGTGACGTAGGGGTAAGCACCATGGTAGGCCGAAAAACTCCATCTCATTTTCTCCTCCAACTTCAAAATCATCTGACATTGTTGTTTTACCTTTTTGTAAAGGGCGTTTGACTTAGTTTTTGCACGTTCGCTTTGTAAACACTTGCTCGGTTCTTCCACCTACGTCACACATGACCTTTCCAACATGATTACGTAATGCGTTGCACATCACAGAGCAGAGCAAGAGGAGCATTTGTGGTTAAAAAAATATATAAATTTGTATTTTATTTTTTTAGAAAATGACCAATGGTTTCGCTAGATAAGACCCTTATTTCTCGTCTGGGATCGTGTAGAGCTCTTTGAAGCTGCAACCTGTTGGTAGCCATTGAAGTCCACTATATGGAGAAAATTCCTGGAATGTTTTCCTCAAAAACCATAATTTCTTTTCAACTGAAGAAAGAAAGACATAAACATCTTGGATGACATGGGGGTGAGTAAATTATCAGGAAATTATTTCTGAATCCTTTAAGCCTTGTCTGTGAAACCGGGCATATATCCATATCCTGTGTGAATGGCCCTTTGAAAGAGGCTCACAAGGTTTAAGTACAGAGCCAAAATGTCAGAAATGCTGTTGTCTTCTAAGCCTTCTAAGTAGCTCAATGCTTTAGAACACATGCATAAATATGTTATCTATCTACTGATTCTTATAGCAGTCTGACCTAGAAGTGTTTATTTACATTAACTGTTGTGGAGGGATAGTTGCTGTGTTGGTTAACAAGAGCCCTCATCTGTTTCTAGACCTGTTCAAGTACCGGCTGATCAACAGCAAACTCATCAACAGCACCTTTCTGCATAACAAAGAGGGCTGTATGCTGGATTTCAGTGATGAGAACAACGCCTACATGATCTATTTCGTCAGCTTCCTTGGCACACTTGCTGTCCTGCCTGGGAACATTGTGTCTGCTTTGCTCATGGATAAGATCGGACGTCTAAGAATGCTGGGTAAAAAAAACCAAAAAAAGTTGCATCAGAGATGAACAAATTTTGGAGCATTGAATATGAGGCAAAAAAAATAATACACATTTGTTCTCACTCTCCTCCTCTGGTGCAGCGGGTTCCAGTGTGATTTCCTGCGTCAGCTGCTTCTTCCTGTCATTTGGAAACAGTGAATCTGCTATGATCGCCTTGCTCTGTCTTTTTGGGGGCATCAGCATTGCATCATGGAATGCCCTGGATGTACTAACGGTGGAGCTGTACCCCTCGGACAAGAGGTGGGCCAAGTTCATATTTCTGTGATTACTGCATCTACCACATTTGCCCCCTTTTCTCTCTGCATTGTATTAAAACAATGACCTCAGTAAGTATTTGGACACTTGCGCGTTGCACCACTCTTTAAAATGTATAACTGTCATGGAATTAGATAAAAACAAGATTTTCTTCTCTTTTAATATTTTTTTTATATACTGAATGAAAATGATTAAAAAGATTAATAGATCAAACATATGTCAGCAATTTTGTGCTGCATTGCCACTGCAGTGCAGATCAAATACATCATATTTTAGGGGATATCTAAAAATTCTCAGTCAAAATGAATGAAGTCTCAGTGGTTCTGCCACCAAGTCCTATGCATTATTTCTAAGAAAATATGTTGACAGTGCCTGCTTAACAATGTGTGCTCTTTAGCACCCCTAAGAGGACATTTGATTTCAGAAATGTTTTGACAGATTTGAGCAGCAAATCAGCATATTAGAATGATTTCTGAAGGGTCATGTGACTGAAGACTGGAGTAATGATGCTGAAAATTCAGCTTTGCATCACAGGAATAAATTACATTTTAATAATATTTCACAATATTAATGTTTATGCTGTATTTGGATCAAATAAATGCAGCCTTGGTAAGCATAAGAGACTTATTTCAAAAACATTACACAATAGTACTGTCCTCAAACTTTAGTACAGTAGTGTAGATATATAGATAGATAAAAGGCCGGACGGACGCATAGATGGATAAACAGGTCCATTTTATGTAATTTTTAATCTTTTTCTTCTTTTTTTTTTTCAGAACTACAGCCTTCGGGTTTCTGAACGCCCTGTGTAAGTTAGCTGCAGTTCTGGGCATCAGCATCTTCCAGTCATTCGTGGGCATCACTAAAGCGGTGCCCATCCTCTTCGCGTCGGGGGCTTTGGCTGTCGGAAGCTTCTTGGCTCTCAAGCTCCCTGAGACTCGCGGTCAGGTGCTTCAATAGTGCAGTATCCCAGCAAGCAGTTGGCAGCGTTTGAGTAGGGAATGCCCGACTTTGTCGCCCCCATACCCTGTCCGTGAGTGAGCAATGCTGGAAGCAGCCGAAAACAAATCCCACATTTACCGATATCTTCATTCCTCCAATATGTGCAATTGCATTATTATTTCATTTTAATTTGATTTCATTCAAATATGTTCCCTGCTGATATCTCATTGTCTCACAGGGATATTGAAGACCGTGTGTGTGTGCGTGTGTAGAAAAACTGCCATGTTAAACACATTCCAGATTTGCGTTATGGTACAAATGTGAAATTTAACGTTCATTTTGACTTTCCCTTTAATCTTCATCCAAGCAATCATGCGGTTTGAAAACCATCACTGAGGACCCGTGAAATCAGTAGATAGATATATTTGAATGGACAGTGTTGATCTCGTGGTGCTGGTGATGGTTATTGTTGTTGATTTACTCTAGTCCTTTGTGTCCCAAGAACTCATTTTAAAAAGTGTGCGATGCCGCAATTGTCTGCTATATCGGCTCAAGCACTCCTCACTTTTTAGATGTTTTATGGCATTAATGCTAACATCACATTACTATAGACAGTGTATCATTGGTTCACTCATTTTTTGTTGTACGCCATCTGACAGATTCGGTTGTTTTTTCAAAATGTCTGTTTATTGACAGTGTTGTGCATGCAATGAAGCGCGACAACTCGTAAGAATATGCTTGAAGATAACTGATGACAGTGCTGTGTATTACGCTTCTCTACCCATGATTCTTTGAACATGATGTAAAATATGAGATGAGTGACATGATAGGTTGTCATTTGTATGGTTTAGTATGCCATTATTCATATTTTGCATTATTGTTTTATGCTATCAACATGTGTTTCCAGAGAGTTTGCAGTAGTTTCAGTTGCGTCCCTTTTGAATGTGCGCAAACATTGAGACGAACATTACATTCGCCCTGTTTTCTCATTCAAAAAATCCATTGAACACGTGAAAAAAATCAAAGGAAAAAATAAATGAAGCACAATGTGATTTGATTAAAAACAATAGGTTTATTTTGATGATTATGTAAATTATGTATTGAATATAAATATATAAAAATTAGCTGTAATTCAAGTCTGTCTGTTTGAACACACAAACTATTATTAAATATACAAACATATATATAAATATATATATATAAGAAAAATATTTACATGTTTTGAACTAGTATCAACATAATGTCTTAGATAGATTCCATTTGATGTATGTATATACAGTTTTTCTGTTCATTAAGGGATTTAATTTTTTTTATCAAAGCAAATATATTAAAAAATGTCTGAATAAGTCCACTGATTTGCAGCACACACAAATGCCCTCCTTCATGTTTTCTCTTGTGTTCTTGTAAAGAAACAGAGGTATCGTCTGTATGTGGGTATGTGTGTAAGTATGGAAGTACGTGTGCTTGCATGTGAAATGTTGAGTGTTCTCTGAATATTTGTATTTATTTATATAACTGTTTATGAGAGTTTGATTTTATAGTATTTTTTACTTTGAGTATCTGTAGAAACAGATGTAGTGCCACATGCAGGGTGAATTTTTTGCTGTATCATTGTTGACCTGATGTTCAGTTTTTTGGTGACTTGGTAGCAGTAACTGAATATAGCATCAAAAAGAAGCGAAAGAAGCGATTTTAAAAACGATGTGTTGTAACGTTTGATGGGAAACAAAAACCATGGATATCCCATTAGGACAAGCACTGAGCCGTGCAACTTGTCCAATTCTGCTATATTTTACCAAGCACAATTAATACTAGTTCCATGGAGTATCATGGAAAACTGGTTTAATAACCAGATATTGAAGCAAAAAAAAAAAAAAAAAAAAAGTCAGAGAACACATAACCCCACCCGGCTGGAAGCTATATTTCAGTCCCGTCTCTTTTAAACACAGCCAGCGCTTGCACAACAACAGTTTTTGGTGTCATTTAACGTTCTTTACTGCCATTTTGTAGGATAGCAGCCATATTATGTGCTCAGCGTAGACACACAATACAACCAACCATTTTTAGATTTAAAAATACTTCAACCAAAGTGGTTACCAAACACAAACTATTAATTTTAGGCATAAATGTAACTTTCAAGCGCTTAAAATGTTTATAACAGCCTTACATATTATTATTTAAATTGGAGAAAACGGCCACGCGTCACGTATATTTAAAATGAACTGTCTTAGAAACTGCCATCCCTGCCGTGACCTTTGGTCACCAGTAGTGTCACAGATGCTGTAGTGACAATCTGTATGTGTGCCATGTGTGACCGTGCGCATCTTTAATTGCCAAATATTTTCTACTTCCTCGGTTTGTACTGGCAGATCTCTCATCACGGCAGAAAAAAACATGATTTGTAATACACTGACGTTCTAGCAGGGTGTGGTGATCCAAGCAAGCGAATAAAGAAAACGTTTTAAAGCTTATAGACATAATCAGGTGTTTTACGCACTTAACGCTCTTGCAAACGGTTCAAATAAGCCGAAAGCTGGTTACAATTAGAGAACGCTTGAAAAAGATAACTATTAAAGATTTGGTTTGTCATTGAACTCTTTGTACGCACAACCAATCATTCGTTAATATAGAACTTATTTGATGTCACCATTGAAATCATTTCCAAACAGTCCTGCAGTTTGTAGCCCTTCATATGGTCACATCTCTTAATGTGTCGCTGTTGTTCCCTTACGTCATAATTGCTGTTGTATGCTGTGAATTACAGTAACTAATCTCAGTGAAGCTATGACTTATCTCTGTGTACAAGCAGTCCTGGATTTGGTGCACGTCAACACTTAAGATTGTGTACTGGTTGTAAGACATTTGGGTTTTGTTACAGGGTCTTTTGTATTTCTAAACGTGCTCACTTAGCAACAATCAATCTTGTGTGCAAAAAGAAATCAAAGCAATAAGTGGTAAACATGTTCGCTCTGCCCCCAAACTAATGGGCAAGAAAGGACCTTAAAATGTCCGCTGGCCATATTTGATGAAACAGCAGTTGAAAGAAAACAGGCCAACATCCGTGTACT
Organism: Mylopharyngodon piceus; assembly: GCA_039654765.1. NCBI lineage: Eukaryota > Metazoa > Chordata > Actinopteri > Cypriniformes > Xenocyprididae > Mylopharyngodon > Mylopharyngodon piceus. The sequence goes on from CM077445.1 coordinate 14,658,785, forward strand.
CTACAAATATACCATAGGTCTTCTGATGCTTTTGTCAGTTTCAATGTATTGCCATAATTTAAATGTGACAGAGAGTTTATCACCTTATCATTGTACTGTGCTGTAGAGATTGTAGATGTTTGTATGTAAATGAATAAATATGTGGAATAATAAAACAAAAAGATAAAAATGTTCAACATGAGACATAGAGTACTACTGTATGCTGTTCATTTTGTGATTTGTTTTTTGTACATGAGAATGGAAATGTTGACATTATCGCTGAATATAGAGACTATTCCGTCCTTACCAAAATGGTTCTGTATTACAGTTTGTGAGAGATTTACTTTTCGTTTTTTGATTCAGGGGGTTGGACTGCGCTTGTGCAGTTAAAACTGTCCCTCGGTGGATTTAAAACATACATACAAATAATAAACAAATGGTATAATGCTTGAATAGATTATTTGAGTTCTTGATGCACCACTCAGACAAACTAGGTGTGTCCTAATTTGCGTACTTAGGCACTATTCCACATTTTGTAGTATAAATAGTGCGAGTAGTGTTCACGCTGAAAATTACAAATAGAAAATTACAATTTAAATACCTGGATGATGCACTTAATTAACCGTAAAAACAACGTCTGTGTCCGAAAGCTTAGACAGCTCACTTGTTGCCTCATTGCCCTATAATGGTTTAATGATCTACAACTAAATAGAGAGAGCTTTGGTGAAAACTAAGCGAATATTTGATTACTACAATAGTAATTTCTCGCTTGAAATGACATCAAATGTGGAAAACGTTGGTCAGGAACATACTGTACATTTACACACAAACTGACCACCAACTGTAACTTTCAGATGCCATCTTCTTATTTTTTAGCTCAGCTGTCACAGAATGGAAGCACAGGATTGTGGGATATCAAAGGCAGCGAAGGATACATCTGTGCTGCCTTCAAAAATCGATCAGATGAAGGTATCTCAGAAGACAGGAAGTGAAGCTAACTTTGGATTCGGACGTGCCTTGATGCCTTCCTACCTTGGAATGTGTCCTCCGAAGGCAGCATTTTTAAGCTTTCAGATGCAGCCGAAGTGTGGACACTTCGGCTGTGTCCGAAATCGCATACTCTCTTGAGTACGTACTTATTTTGAATAAGTAATTACTTCTCGACCACTAAAAAGTATGTTCTATATAGTATGAATGTAATCTGGACGTACTAGATTCGTCATGTTGTCATTATCAAGTAAACTACCAGCGTCAGTTGCGTCACTTCACTGCCAATCACAAATCCTCTTCCATGGCCTCATGGGATAGTAAAGTGTTCATCATATGATGAACATCCAGGTACTTTTTGTCTACTCTTTTATGAGATACTGCGAATTCGGACATACTTCTTTTGTCACATACTGTTTTTTACCTACTATAGGTAAGTATGCAATTTTGGATGCAGCCTTCATGAACTCAACTGTCGAGGGGAGGGGCTATCAGACTTCAATGTTGAATGACAAAATAACCTTATAAAATTCATACACTACATGATTGAGTACATACATAGTGCATAAATATAAGTGCATATAGTGTTTAGAGTGTCATTTGGGACAAATTTTATTTGCATACTGAAAAAAAATCTGTTCACTCTTTTGTGAAACACAAACATACATGTTATGCAAAAGGTCCAAAGCCCTATATCAATATAAATGAAAATATAGCCATGCTCAATAAAAGGGTGGGAAAACAGCATAAAAGTATGACATATTTGCTATATTCCACGTCTTATGTATACTAAATAAAAGAAACTGAGTGAAGATCAGACGTAAAATAATATGGTAATTTTTCTGACACAATCAACGTTACGTCTTGTCAGCGTTTGGTTACGTTACGCCAACTTTGAATGGAATCCATAAACAAACGGTTTAGTGTATACAGTATGTACTTTTTAACAACCAAACAATGGCGTATTTTAGTATACTTGTGATATTATACAATGTAGTAGCGATAAACAGCAAGTTTTGATTGTAACCTACCGTCTGATATCATGCTGTTGCTATGGTAACCTCAGGCAAATTGGCGCCAGATTCAAATACGCGGTATCACCAACTTGTAACTGAATTTTGAGATGAGGCGTTTTCTGAAAAATATGTTATTTATGTATACATATATATAAAACCAAAACGGATTAGTATTGTAACTAAAAGAAATGCAGTACAGTGCCATCAATCTCATGTATTTGACGCAACTCTCTTTCTAGCCGCTAGACGGCAGTAGAGTCCATTCTGCCGCCCGGCATCTAAAACAGTGAAGGAGGACCTGAATGAATCGCTTCCTGTTTGTTATACAAAAACAACACGTTGAAGACGAAAGGTGAGTGAAATCATTTTGACCATGTATTTTCTCGGTCACTTGTCATTTGCTTAAATAAACCTGTGCTAGAAATGTTATTTTAAAGAGCAACTGTGTCGGCAAATCTAGAACATATAAATTCTAACCATTTCTGCTGGTGTCATATGAAGCTGCATGAACTTTGCGACATCAGTATACATTTTATAGAGCATGACATTTATTTATGAGATTGAGACGAGCATGAGATTTCAACCACATGTAAACAAGCATACACATACCGTGTTTCTCAGTTCTGCTGTAGGAATTAAGGGTGTTTAAACAGTTTCAGTTCCCTTTTATACATATTTCGACAGCGTTTTGAGCAAGTTAGCCCGTATTGGATTGGCACGTGCAAGATTAGGTTACTATAGCAACAGCTCGAGCTGTAAATGACTCTGGCATTTGGGTCATCATGGCTACTATGTAGGCCTACTAAATTTTCATGTCCCCAGTCAAATAAAATAAACTCACATGGTTTTTTTTTTTTTTTTTTTAAATGATGATATTTGTTTTCTTTAACAATTGATAGAGCAAACTGGCGAATTTTAAATAATTTTATTGATTTTCTTTATTCTGAGTATGTCTTTTTTGCCAGTTTCCTCTCAGGTGGTGCACATTAAACTTGTGACACGAATAACTGTCAGTTTAATATTCAACTGTTTCTTCGTTGTTTCCATAATCAAAAAGTTTTAAACACAGCAGGTTGGAAATATTGGGAAAATTATGGTAATTCTTCTTCATCTTCAGTATCTCAAAAGATTTACCATATTTGGTAAAATCCCTAACAAAAGCTGACAAAGTAAATTATCTCTAAATTATTTATATATAATATTCTCTCTGTATGAGGCTTAGATTCTTGGATTTATTGCGTTTAACAATGATAATGCTTATTTGTTATTTGAAGAGGTTTAATAAAGGTAAAAAACAGCAGTATTTATGATTAATTCTGTGATATTTTGATGTCTTAGTTCGTCTCAATCTAAAACATCCAACCTTTTTGATAAAATTATGAAAATCATTATAATATATACTGTAAACTTCTCACTGATGACTAGCTTTAGCTCTTTATTTTATTCCTGCTCATTTTTCTTTCCATTTTGTTATTAATCTCATTTAAACGTTTGAGCTTGAACAGTATATTTTTGAAGGTCTGGTATAGCTTTTTAAAGAAATACTTCCTTAAAATTATAAAACAGTTGTGAACCAGATGGAAAAGATATGACAAATATCTCTTTATTTTAGACTTAGATATCACAAGTATGTTACAGATTGCTTAAGTTTCTATCTCTAGTTTTTAAGTCCTTAAAGTCGGCATGAAATGGAAGTTACGATCATCTTTTCTTCCCTATTGAGATGTACATCTGAGTAAAACAGCTTCTCGAACAAGAAAAAATGTAGGGTGGGACTTGATTTTGACCATGGGAAATTGATTGGATGGTTGTGGTTTGCTATTGGTGGATCTCATGTGAGTGACAGGTTGCCCCGCCCTCATGCCAGTAAACGCATCATCAGAGAAGAGATGTCGCTGCAAAGGGAGGGGAAGTTATTTTGATTAAAGAATATGAGGCCACATAAATGAAAAAAGAAAAAATGATGTGAATGGATAAAACATTTATAATAAATACTGTAATATTCCATAAAAATAAAAATTGTCAGTTTTGATTTCATGGGGACTTTAAGAAGGCAAATTGTGCCTGGGGTGCCAAATGACAATCTGGGTTCAACAACAGAAGTCTCTCATTGATCCTTCATGTTTTTCTGCAGGTGGTCTCCTGTGCCTGATGCTGTCCAGTGCTCTCCGCTGCCTGCGTCCCTCATCCTGCACCCTTGCCTTATCCAGACAGCTGGCCCATCACCGGCCCCACATGGATCCCAGTAGTCCCCGTCCTGTAGAGACCACCATAAGGACCAAACTGACCCAGGCCCTCACACCTGAGCACCTGGAGGTCATAAATGAGAGTCACATGCACGCTGTGCCCCCTGGTTCAGAGTCCCACTTCAGAGTTCTGGTGGTGAGTCCTCAGTTTGAGGGTCTTTCCCTCTTGCAGCGTCATCGGCTCGTAAACGAGACCCTGCGGGAGGAGCTCAGCACCTGCGTTCATGCCCTCGCCATCCAGGCTAAGACGCCCCAGCAGTGGAGCAGCAACCCCAGCCTGGCCAAAAGCCCCCCGTGCATGGGAGGATCCAAACATGATGACACAATGACTGAGAAACTGAAGGCGGGTCGAGACTGACTGTGTTTGTTCAGAAACAAAAACTGTTTAGGGGTATTATAATAATCAGATATGAAGTGAGTTAATTAGTTGCACATGCATATCTTTCATGTGGAGCTGACCGACACTAATACTCAATATTTACAATACAAACATTAATAAATGAAAGTTGTTTTTATTGGCTTGGACGTGTTAAGTACTTTATTTATTTATAATTTACATCAAAAAGAAATGCTTATTTCATTTTATCACTTGGAATTCAAAGAAGCACCAAAGTGTTATTTTTGGTTTAAATTTGAAAAAATTATGAGAACTTAAGGAATTATGTGACAATTATTTCCAAATTGTTATATGGTTACTTATCAAGTTGATACACTATCGGTCAATCTGTCTATCTATATGGATATTAATCAATATTAATATGGATGCACGATCCATTAAATTGGTCAAAACTGACAGTAAAGACTTTTATTTTATAAAAAAATTATAATATTACAAAAGATTTTTATTTCAAATAAATGCTGTTTTTTTGTTGTTTTTTTAACTTTGTTCAACAACAACAACAAAAATCTTCAAAAATGTGTCACGGTTTCCACAAAAATGTGAAGCAGCACAACTGTTTTCAGTATTGATAATAATAATCAGAAATGCTTCTTGAGCAGCAAATCAGCATGTTAGAATGATTTCTGAAGGATCATGTGACACTGAAGACTGGAGTAATGATGCTGAAAATTCAGCTTTGTTATCACAGGAATAAATTACATTTTAAAAATATATTCAAATAGAACAGATCTTTTAATTTGTATTTATATTTTGCAATATTACTGTTTTACTGTATTTTTGATCAAATAAATGAAGCCTTGGTGAGCATAAGAGACTTTTTTCAAAAACATTAAAAATTATAATTATTCCAATCTTTTGATATATAATATTTATTTGTGTTGAAACTGTTTTATTAAATTGCTTATAGAGACCACATAGAAACAGAAGACGGGCACGACCGGCTATACAGTTTTGCTATGGACAATGGTCATTATTCAGAAATATTTGACAATTGACCAGTCAGAATCAAGTATACTAGAGAGTCGCCTAACAAAAGCAGGTAATTTTATCCTTATGGCTTCTAAAACTGGATGGAATTATCTCAAATCTATACAGTAGCTGGCAGAAATTGTACCACCAGAGGGCAACAGAACATCAGCGTGCAGCAGTGTATGTATAACATGATATCTTTGGAGTGGTGCCTCCTTCGCTTAAAAATGACTGGTTATGTAATTCAATTTAAGCAGAGCTTAATCGGTAGCAAAACAGTCTCGATCTGTGTCTGACACCTCCAGAATTCGATCTGGCCCACCTCAAACACATCTGAAAGAAGTTTATTTATTTAGATAAACAGTGTTAAAATGATTCATTATAGCTACAAATATACTATGTAGGCTCACATTCCTTAGGTCAACTTTCATAATATAATACTTAATACAAAGATCAACAAGTTATAGATGATGGTGATGGAAACGTGTTGGACAACCTGCAGAGAAACACTAATCTGTCTGTAACAGGAAAAAAATAAATAATTAGATATCTAATGGAAATAATATGTTTTTTTCATCATCTTAATTGATTAAGAGTACAGAATCCGCCAACTAAATCAAATTGTGCTGCTTGTTTTTTTTAACACACTGACAGTTTGCTGTGTATATATAATTAGGCACAGAACTTTTGCTTCTTTGTTTGATATGTCAACTTAAATTATTATACGACTCTCTAGAAAATTCATGTTGGCCAGTTGCAGCATTTTACGGTCAAATATATTTGTATAATATCCACTAAACTGTATAATCGACCTGTCACAGGAAAGCGATCTCCTACATAGCTGTGCTAGTTTCATGTCTCTCATATCACATTATGTACTTTCTTCTCTCAGTTTAATCTCAAATCAATATTTCATGACTTTTTTTTTTTTTTAAATATACATTTAAGTACACTCAGTCATTCATTATGCCAAAATTAACTTCCACTTGGTGTGGGGGTCATGCTTGTTTTGTAATAATAATGGGCTAACTGTGCATCCCTTACTTATTTTCTCTCAGTGATACTTAGTAAGTTCTGACGATGAGGAGATTTTGTTATGAACACGCATAAAGCAACACCTAGAGAATAATCTACAGTATATGTAGAATTTAGTATTAAATGTACGCTACCTTTCAAAAGCTTGGGGTCAGTAATTAAAAAAAAAAAAATTTCTTATGCTTATCAAGGCTGAATATATTTGATCAAAAATACAGTAAAAACAGCAATATTGCAAAATTTAAATACAAATTAAAAGATCTGTTCTATTTGAATATATTTTAAAATGTAGTTCATTCTTGTGATGCAACGCTGAATTTTCAACATCATTACTCCAGTCTTCAGTGTCACATGATCCTTCAGAAATCATTCTAATATGCTGATTTGCTGCTCAAGAAACATTTCTTCTTATTATCAATGTCTTTTTGTGAAAAACGTGATACATTTTTGAGGATTTTTTGATGAACAAAGTTCAAAAGAACAGAATTTATTTGAAATTCAAATCTTTTGTAACATTATAAAAGTCTTTTCTGTCACTTTTGATCAATTTAATGCATCCTTGCTGAATAAAAGTATTAATAATAAAAAAAATAAATTTTACTGACACCCAAACTTTTGCACAGTATATACTTGTTCGCTGACAGTGATGGGTAGATTACTTACAAAATGTAATCCAGTACGGATTACAAATTACATGATGAAAATTACAATGTAATGTATTACGTTACACGTTTTTGGTAATGTAATCTGATCATTTTTTGACCTAACTCATTTATCACATTGATTTCAATAGAATAATCTTGTAGCATATTGATATAAAAATGTGAAGAGAAAGAAAATTAATTCCACTCTTTATCAACAACACAAAATGTATTAAACATCAGGCTTTCTCAAACTCAAGTTTGTGTAGAAACTGCAGGGGGTTTGGAAATTGTAGTTTAAAATAAAGCAATCAAAATAAGACACTTACTAAAAATATTTTACCTGTTTATGCTGTGTGGCCTCTTAATTTTCCATGTAATTATAGCTGCCTAAGTAGTGGCCATTCTTGTGTGTGCAATTCCACAAAACTAGAAGACTTTCTGAACATTTAAAAGCAAAAGGCTTTTTTAGAAAGGAAAATTTAAACCATAAATTTAACCAAGATTTTAAAAAATGAGAAGAATTGGGGAGAATCAGTGCCATTTATAATCAGAATTGTCCTTTTGTGAATATTAAGTAATCATGTAATGAATAAAAAAGCAACTGTAGTCTGATTACGAGTATTTTAAAATGTAATATAATCTAGTTACAAGTATTTAATTTTAGGTACCTGATTACGTAATCCAGATTACATGTAATCCCAGCAAGCAATAGCCGCCATTACACTGTCTTGGTTAACTATAGACCCGATAGTCCGGCTATGAGTAACCCACTTCTAGACAAAATAACCTCATAATTTGGTTACATGCCGTTTTTGCCAAAATAACTTGAGAGATGTATGATATTCCATTATGTAAGCAAAGTCAACAGTGATTGCTGTCAGTCACTGCTGAGGAGTGGACAGAACTGTGCCTCATCACTGGAGTATGGAGTCAACGGAAGGTAAAATAGGTTTCCCTCCCGAGTTCCTCCATGTGGAACAGATGACTCCGATCACAAAGCCAACAACTGGTGTCGTCGTTTGGCTGGAAAAACAGCAACACAATCATTTTATGGCTCTGTCCATTAGAGAGAGCCCTGGGGTGATCCCACACAGGTCAAACCAAAGCGTGTTTAACGTTCACCATCTCAGGAGTGCACAGACGTTCCTGAAAGTGTGATTTGTGTGAGTTCCAGGTGCGGCGGTGCCTGAAAGATACATGATTGTGATGCAAGCCAGAACAGGAAGCTCTGTAACGCAGGTGGGGCCTGGGAGGGTTATATGGCCGAACGTTTTCCATCCATAGAGTGGCCGAAGGCTGATGTATCCCGAACGGGGTCACGAGGGCTGCCAGGGTGGCATGGTTCAGTGGGAACCGGCCTGGTAGTGCGTCACAGCGGGGAGAGTGATGGTGCCAGGCCTGGCTGGGACCCGGGACGGTACGCCGTTCCCGCCAGCGCTTGATTTACAGGCTTGTGCTCGATCTGGGCTCCCTGACACAGCTGACCTCTCTAGGTTGAGGGTCAATAGGTTAGGGATGGGAGCACCAAATGGTCGTCTGAAAAAACTCCTATAGGGGCTGGCCGTCTCTATGGAATAGTCGTCTGTACCATTCCTCCGTCTGATGCAGTGTTTGTGTACTGTGGGGGGTGACGCGTACACCATTTGCTGGGAAATGTTCACATTTAATGTGAGAAAAACTCACTAAGTCCGTCGTGCTCAAAGGTACAGATCACTCAGAAATTCTCAATCTCATGCTTATGTAGTTCCAACCCTGAAATGAGAAAAAAAAGTACAATAAAACAATTTTATAAGTAGTACTTTTGTGCTATATACTCAGAAATCATATGATTTTTCTTAATAATATTGTTATTTGCTGATGATCTTCCCCCTCATCTTATCTCTCAAATCTCATTCATGATCTGGCATGCATACTGTAATACTGCAAATTTCTTATACATCTTTGTGTATAGGGTTGGGGAGTAACAAAATACATTTAACTTGTATTTGATTACCACCCATTTAAAATGTAACTGTAATGAAATACAGTTACATTTTAAATGGGTGGTAATCAAATTACAGTTTACATCCGAAAAGTATTTTAGATTACCAAAGTGACTACTTTAAATTTTAATGTCATGTAAACATTAAAGTAAACTGTGACGGGCAATTAATGTAAAGAGCAATTGGTGATTCTCCAACTCTTGACACTCTGCAAAAGCATCCTAAGCTACATTTCTGCTCATAAGTTTCATACCCCATGCAGAATATGCAACATTTTTAATAATTTTAACAAAAAATCATAAGGGATCATAAAAATTGCATGTTATTTTTTTTATCTAGTACTGTCCTGAATAAGCTATTTCACATAACAGATGTTTACATATACTTCACAAGAAAAAATGAATTTATAAAAATTGCCCTATTCAAAGATTTACATACCCTTGAATCTTAACTGTCCTGTCATTACCTGAATGATCCATGACTGTTTTCATGTTTTGCGATAGTTGTTTGTGAGTCCTTTGTAATTGTAAAAAAAAAAAAAGGTAATTGCGACTTATCTCACAATTGCGTTTGCATCTCACAATTCTGACTTTTTTTCTCAGAATTGCAAGATTGTTTTATAAAGTCAGAATCGGGAGATATAAACTCACAATTGCAAGTTATGAAGTCAGAATTGCGTGATAAAAACGTGCAATTCTGACTTTTTTTCTCGCAATTCTGACTTGTCTCAGGAAAATTGCGAGTTTATATCAGAATTCTAACTTCTTTTCTCCATATTGTGAGTTTTGCGTTTGCATCTCACAATTCTGACTTTTTTCTCAGAATTGGATGATATAAAGTTGCAATTGTGAGTTATAAAGTCAGAATTGTGAGATAAAAACTCGAATTTACCTTTTTTTTGTTACATACTTATATTCCAAAGTATTCTAAAGTATTTAGATTAAGTTACGAAACTTGGGTAATCTAACAAAATATGTTACAAATTACTTTTTAAAGCATGTATTTTGTAATCTGTAGTGAAATACATTTTAAAGTAACATACCCAGCCCTGTTTGTGTATATATACACACGTCTTACTGACCTTAAAAAAGATTTTTTTGAAAGAACTTAATGCTTTTATTCAGAAAGGACACATTAAGTTAATTAAAAGTGACAGTAAAGACATTTAGAATGATTTGATTTTAAATATTTCGAATACATGCTGTTCTTTGGAACCTTCTATATTTATCAAATAGTCCTGAAAAAAATGTCCACAAAAAATATGAAGCAGCACAACTGTTTTCAACATTGTATTAATAATAAGAAATGTTTGTTGAGCAGCAAATCAGCATATTAGAATGATTTCTGGAGGATCATGTGACACTGAAGACTGGAGTAATGATGCTGACAATTCAGCTTTGATCACAGGAATAAATTAAGTTTTAAAATATATTCAAAGAGACAACAGTTATTTTAAATTGTAATAATATTTCACAATTTTGCTGTTTTTTTGTTTGTTTTGTTTTAAATAAAATATACCGACTCCAAACTTTTGAACAAGGGTGTATACACACATAATATAATACATGAGTGATACTATTTTTATGATGATTTTTTTCTTCTTTTTTTCATTTTAGAGCTGGACTATTTAAATCATCATCCACTTTCACTGCATGGCAAAGAACAGTTGGGACATCTGCATAACATCTAATTTTATGTTTTACAGAAGAAAGAAAATCATACAGGTTTGGAACAACATGAGGGTGAGTAAATCATGACAATTTTCATTTTTGGGTGAACTATTCCTTTAAAAAGAATGTAGATGCTTTGTATCGCATTTTCCCATCATGATCATGTGTATCTTTGCTCAAAGCAAAGTTTGCATTGTTTTCAGATTTCAAACAAAGAGTTGAAACAGTGCATTCAGAGAGGATATTCTCCGCACTGATTGTTGTTTTGGAGGCAAAGTAGACAATTAGATTTAGGTGAGGGTAATAGCTCATTAAGTCTTTTTAATTTAAAGGATTTTTTTTGTCCGGCTGCTCGGCAAACGAATGAGACTAGTGAAAGAGAGGAAAGACAAAGCTGAAATGGGGAGGACAATATCCTTGTGTGGGAGAATTAGTTACACTCAGTAGTCCAAGTATTCAAAGCAGAGAGGAGATCAGCAGGGATTAAGACAAAGTCTACACAGGTGGGTGATGGGGGTCACATGACAGGACATTACCTCGTTTGGGACATTAGCGAGTAAGACAGGATGATATTTGAGTGTTATTTAATGACATGGCTCATGGTGAAACTCAATCTGAAGCATACCACACTAATAAAAACAACAAAAGACTTGTAAATCTTTCCCTAAAATGTAGTTAAAATACAATACCTCTTTTAAAGTCTACACAATCCATAGGAAGAGTTCATAAAAATGTGAATGTGTCTGGAAAAATAGCATTTGCATTCAAAATGCACTCAAATTTAATTAAAATTTACTACATTTTTACTTATTTTATAAGTGTGAGTGATGTTTGTTTCCTATGCAAAAGTCACATCAGAGTTAGGGGTTAATAGTTAACCTTAAATATGAGAAATAGTTTATTAGTCTAATTACTTAAAACTCTCCAGAAATACATCTATTTGAACTCTGGGTCAAAGTAACACAGCCTAGTCAAATGCCCTTTAAATACCACCATTTTAACGAAATCTCGTTATACAAGCACACTTCATAAGAACACAAAAGCTAAGCGATGACCCCTATTTGAATAAAGAGCACACAAACAGTGACTGTCCAGAATTGTGAGGGAAAAAATTGCAACACATTAGTGATGGTTTCTAATTCCCCTCATTAACTTTGACCCTAAAGAGCTCGGGATAATGTTCTTCACCTGGAAATCTCCCACTCAGGGTCTAATTGTGTGGATGCAGTCAGCAAAGGACGGACGCGGAGGTCATCTGGCGAAAACAGGCCAGTGAATGGAGGGTTAATCTGCGGCGGTCCAGATGCGTGGCCCGTTGAAAAGAGTCAAAAGCGCCTCGCACCAGCTTAGACAAAAAACGTGATCTATTGTTGGTGTGTCAGCCCCGCGTGATATATTTTATCCTACACGCATGGACAAAACGGATCTGTGATTATACAAGCGCCGCACTCTCTCCCCAACTGCGTCCGCTGAAGAAGTTCTGGACACCAGGCCATTTGACCTCTGGGTCTTCTGGTCTTTGTTCCAGATGCCCTCTGTTTTTCACCCCGCTCTGAACCCAAGGCTCCAATGTTCCCTCTCAAAATAAAGAGACGGGGGCCCTGCGGTTTATTTTCATTAGTGCTTTAAAACGAGGCCTTTGAGAGCGTAAAAGGCCAAATGAAAGAAAGCCTTAATGTGGTGATTAGGGGTTAAATAAAACATTTGAGCAAACAAACCTTGAGGTTGGCTGAGGGTTTAATGCATTTCCTCTCAACCCTTAAAGTTTAACACATGATCTGCTTCTCCGTGCTGGCAGCTGATCTGATGTAGAGATTGTCAAAGTGTTCAATGAGTTTGTGAAGGTGAATTGGGAAATACAGCACACACACACATCTCCTGTTTCTCACTTGCCATACATTAGCGCTGGTTTGGTTAGGAAGAGGTCCGCTCTGGTTACAGCCCTGAGGTGGTTCACGCCACACTACAACCCCTGACCCTAAGCATTAAACTTTGGCACATAATGCACCCTGCACAGTTTGTGAATGATACTTCAAATCAAGTAGCCAATTGAGGATAAGTGTGTACAATTTTCACCATAAAATCAGTATACTTGTTGAAGGAGGTACCTGAGCCATATCTAAAGACATTGAGATCCTGATATTGTAGAGATTTGAGGGTGGGCTCTTTTGTCAAGCACCTAGCAACAATCTAAAACATCTCAGCAACCACGTAGCAATGTCATGCAACCACCCAGAACACTCTATATGGTTAAAAGTAAGGGTTCCAAAAAGGATGTTTTTTTTCAGTGAACCAGTGATGTCATACATTCTTAAAAAATAAAGGTTCTATAACATTCAAAGAACAGAACTTTATGTTTGAAAAAGATTTTTAAAATGTTCTTCAAAGGTTCCAAAAGAGAGTGATGCCATAGAAGAACCATTTTTGGTTCCCCAGTGAACCTTTCAGTTAAAAGAATCTTTTGAAGATACTTGTAGTATTTTTATAGACCTGTCAAAAGCTTTTGATAGTTAATCATTACATCTAATTGGAAAAGGTGTATAAAAATGTTTTTAATGATATTACATTTAAAATTTTTTAATAGAAGACAGTTTGTTTGTTTTAAAGGTTGCTGTTCTTGCAAAGCAAGATTACTCTGTGGGGTTCCTCAGGGGTCCGTTCTTGGACCCTTACTATTTCTTATTTATATAAATGATTTGTCAAATGTTTCAAATATGCTTACTCCAATAATGTTTGCATACACAACCTTAGTACTCTCTCACTCAAATTTTAATTAATTGATTAAAAATGCAAATAATGGTCTAATAACTTATGCTAATTGGTTTAATTTAAATAAATTATCTTTAAACATTAAAAAATCAAATTTTATTATTTTTTATTAATTATACCCTAAGAATTAATCAAAAGTAACAATTGAATCTATTGAGGTGCCTCAAGTGTCAACTACAAAATTCCTGGGAGTTTTTGTTGACAAGAGTTTGAGTTGGACTGAAGACTGAAAAAATACATAAATCTGCCCTTATAATAAGGAGGGATAGGCATCTTGTTACTACAGAGTGTACTTTTTACTATAGTTTAATTTATCTGTATCTTTCATTTATCTTGATGCAGTCATATACATTTATATATTTGTTATTGCTCTTTCTTTAATTTCACACTTAGTTTCTTTTTCTCGTTCTTTGTTTTTTAGGTGGAGGCTTTAAATAAGCCCTTTTGGGTTTTCTGCCTCTCCCTGCATAGTATATGAATTATACTTTTTTGTTTTTATTGTATATATTTTATATTTGAGCATATAAACTAAAACTATACTAAAAAATGAACATTTTACAAATCGAAAGAACCGTTTTCCACTATAAAGAAACTTTTGTGCAATGGAAAGGTTCCATGGATGTAAAAACATGTTTTTTTTTACGAAATGTTCACTTACAGGTTCTTTGGGGAACCCAAAATGGTTCTTCTATGGCATCACTGTTTTAGAAGCTTTAGTTTTAAGAGTGTAGAAGAACCATTTTGGGTTCCCCAAAGAACCTGTAAGTGAACAGTTCATAAAAAAACCAAACATTTTTCTTAGTGTGAAGAACATTTTTCCATTATGAAGTGCAAGTGCTTTTGTGCATTGGAAAGATTTCATGGATGTTAAAGATTCTTCATGGAATTATGGAAGCCAATAAATAATCTTATAGCAATATATTTAGCAAATTTAGCAAATGTTGCTTGAGCAAGAACATCAGAAAATGTAGATTAGTTATCCGTTGCTTTTGTGTTCAGAACACACTTTTAGACATGACTGTGAAGGTTGTTGACCGTTTGCAAAATTGACAAACAGCCCTTCTCGGAAACCCTCCACCTCACCCTTCACACACACAAACTAAACCTCCCCACATTCATGGCTTTTTGTTTGGACTCGTTTGACCATAAAATATCCTGCATCTACCAGCAGAAATGCATCTTGCTCTTTGACTTGCTCTTAAGTGCATTATCTGCACAGCTTTCTGACAGCCTGCAATCTTCTGGTCTTATACCTGAGGCTCAACAGCTCGGCAGTCAGGTCTAGGAGCGGTTGAGTTGTTTATTCCAGGTCAGTGATGATGGTAAAGAGGAAGATGAGACAGATATGGAGTTTTAAGTTTGAAGGTTTTTATTGTTACGACCCTAGTCAGGTTAGATGCCAAATTGTTAGATGTCATTATTGACATAATATTTTATATGTGATGTACTGCCTATTTTTCATTTTATATATATATATATATGAATTTATGAACTTGTTGCCATGTTAACATTCAGAAAATGTCTCCTTTTGTGTTGCCTTTGGAATGGCAGGTGAGTAAGTAAAGAAAATTTGAAAAGAAACAAAAGAATGATAATGAAAGTTTTAGGTTATGTATTTCTGAAGTGAATGTCCTCCCCCCTGCACTTTTAAAAGAGCAATAACAAACAGTTGCTTCTGTTTTTCGCTCAAACTTTTCAATAGCAAGAATCAAAATATAAAGTATTAGTATTCGCTGACAACAAGAAACATATGCGAGCGTGTCCTACAGAATTTCATCTCACTCTTTTAAGTGGCTTGCTCCGGGGCGACCAAGTAGGTCAAGAGAATTGACATGAGGTGAAGAGGTTCACAAAAGCGTGAGGAGAAGGTCAACCGTAAAAATCCCCCCCACTTTGGTGTGGAAAAGGGTGGGACGCAGAGACAGGAGACATGGAGGCTGAGTTAGAGCGAACACTCTTGACAATGTTCTCTGTCGACCCCCAGTCAAAACTACTCACCCCTGTCGCACCCCTGCTCAGCGCTGGCAGCAGTGGGCAGCTTTCTCGCACTTTCCTCGCGTCTGCACCGGCTTTCGGTATGAGTAACTGTGAGCCCAAACAACAGGAAGCATGTCTTCTCATCCCAGCAGAACAGTGGGAAGAACTGACCCATGCTAAATGTCAGATATCAACTGCACATGTCCTCCCTCTACTTTTAGAAAGTGCATTTGTGTGTGTGTGTGTGTGTGTATATATATATATATATACTCAAAAGGTACACCTTTGTACTTAAAGAGTACAGATTAGTACCTCAAAGGTACATATTGTTACCAAAAATTTACATATTAGTACCTAAATGGTACATATTAGAACCTTTTGAAAGGGTACCGCCCCAGTGACGGCTTTTGTACCATTTTTTTCAGAGAGAGTACTTTAAAATAATATGGTAAGAAATACCAGTTTACATTATCAAGCAGCATAACAAGCTGTTTTGTAGCGAATGACACCGAAAGCCAGACACATTCAATTTACAAATGGCTATGCCCGCTCTTACGTTAATAATAAGGTGGATATCTAATTTTATATAAATGGATAAATATAATATTAATATAACATGCATACTAATTTTGTCTATTTTTCTATTCTATTTTATCTAAAGCTTACTTAAAGTTTAAAAATATTTAAAAAACACTAATAATTTAATTACATGGTTAAATGTAATTTTTAGCAAATATCAGTCCATTTTTTCATACTTAACATTATAATGTTGATGCATAAAATCACATTTTAAATGGCATTTAAAATTATTGATTTTATTTTTTAATGAGGAAAAACGAAATGGAATTTTTTTCCATTTATTGCTTTATAACTTAAAAGTTGGCTTTTTTTTACCAGCCATAATTGGTGCATCTGTAGTAAAGTGTGTAATTCATGTGCAAAAAATGTTTTCAAACAGGTTTCCCGGACACTCCCCCTATTGGTCGGAAAGACAGATGGCCCCACCCCAAACCCACACCATTGGTTAAAGTATGTTGCCATTTTTCTCTGCCCAAACAAACAGAGCAATGTTTTGTTTTGACTTTTCAGGTGAATCAACCTACGAATTGTTAATTTATAGTTGTGTCTGCATATTAAACTGGGATAGCGGAGAGTTAACAAGTACTGCTCTGAGTTTGGTAATTGCATTTACCTCTAGTGAAAGCTTGAAATGCCTCGACAGCCCAAAACTGTCACCCAAAGCGATGACAGTGTCATTTACTGTAAAGAGCTGTCACATCAGACCCTAAAGTGAGAGCCAGCACTTTTTGGGAGGTGTGGAAAGGGGAGGAGATGTGAAAGGAGGTAAAAGAGAAAGGTGGTGGGTTAGCTCCTGCTCCTCCTTTTTGTCAGGGGAAAGAGGATGAAACCTGTCATTAGGAAGGTTAAATGAAGAAAGCCCTCAATGGGGAGGCCATTGTGTTGGAGCAGTGAGGAGGGTTAACTCTTTAGTGCCTCAAATAACGTGGCTTGCTGCTTTGTGGAGGGCTGAAAGAGACAGAGGGGGGCCAAACGGAGGCCCAGGCGCTAGAGAAAAGCCCTGTAGGCCGGGCCACAGTGGGGGTTGACGGGGAGGACAGGGACCTTTGGGGATTTTTTCATCTCTTGTTTTTCTTTCTTTCTTAGCAGCTCATCCAGAACCTGCAGTTTTAGAAACTCCCTGAGATGGTTCATTCTCGGGAGATTCCGCTCCCTTGTGTTGAAAAAACGCTCCGTGAATGAATGCATAGTTCGCATTTAAGCCTTCCTTCAATGCACGGCTTAGAGATTTGCTCATCCCAGTGTTAAATGGTGTTTGGGGTCAAAAATCTGTTGGACTGTAGAGTGGCATCATTATGTCCTCCTTCACAAACTGCTGAAAATCAGATTGAGCTAACGAACGTAAATAAATATGCACCCATGCAGTTCTATGGGGTTTGGTGTGCATGGGTCCATTGTAGTCGCTGTGTTCAGTGTTTGTGTAATTGTGCGATTAACTAGTGGACTGTTTTCAGAGGTTAAAAGGGCCATTTTAGCAGAAATAATTATAGATTTGGAAGATACAATCATGCCAAAAAATCTACAGCTTTAGCAGTGGAAAGTGAACTATGAAATCTGAATCTTAAAAGGATAGTTCACCCAAAAATGAAAATTCTGTCATTAATTACTCACCCTCATGTCGTTCCAAACCCGTAAGACTTTTGTTCATGTTCGGAAAATAAATCTTTTTGATGAAATCTGAGCGATCACTTTATATAATGAAAAGATTTATTTTAGTCTTTTATTCACATATAAATATTGACCAGCGAACATAAACAGAAGCTCACCTGAACCTGCTTGACGCGTGAGAACAAAATCTTTCCGAAACTCAAACTTGCAGCGTAACAAACAAGAATGAACCTCACTGGTTCTCACACGTCAAGCGAATATGTGAACGAGCGTTTATATGTGAATAAAAGTCTCTTCAGAAAATTTGGACTAAACCGCTCAATTCATATATATTAGTTTTACGATCTCTTTATGAACTTTTTGAAATGTCAAAGTGTTGCGAAGCTGTCAGTGGAGGGACAGAAAGCTCTCAGATTTCATCAAAAAGATCTTCATTTGTGTTCCGAAGATGAACGAAAGTCTTACGGGTTTGGAACGACATGAGGGTGAGTAAATGATGACAGAATTTTCATTTTTTGGGTAAACCTTAGTAGGCCCACACAGAATCTGCATATTTTGTCATTTTTTTGCTCATTTGAGACTGAAATGAGACATTCATTTACATGTACTTGTATTCATTTTCCATACATTTCTTCGCACACTTTTGCTTTGTTCCTGCTAAATGAGTAAATGTAAATGCAAGCCTTTACATTTACAAGGCTTCTTTTAGTTTCTCCTCTTGGCTTCACAAAGCTTTGATTCATACCCCCTTTTGAAAGCCGTACTCCATGATATTTTGGCATATCCGCTTTAACTTGACCCTCTTTGTGAAAAAAGTGTTTCACAAGTTCACATAATCTATAAGAGTGATAAGGGTAAACACAAGTGTGTTTGGCACAATAGAGGGGCTTTTTTCCCTCCAAATCTAATGAGGAGTTGTAAAGGATAATGGATTGTGGCAGGATTAGATGAATAGTTCTGTCCAAACTTAAATTTGCAATGTCTTTCATGCCTCTCAGCGCAACTGAAATTTGCATTTAGAAGTAAAACTAAGGTAAAACTGGTCTGTTTACTCGCTTGGATGAGTTTTATTGTTCTAAACAATGTCTGAGTTACATGTGTTAAGTGGTCATTGTAAACAGTTTTTGTGGTTGGACTCTCCTTATTGATTTACTCTCTTATTTTACCCAGAAATTTAGCAAAATGGTCCAAATATATTAATAAAGACGGTAAGATCCAAAAAATAAACAAGGATAAGTTGTGTTGTTGAAAATTTGTGTTAATCTGCAATCACGGATATTTCTTTTGATTTCTTAGAGAATGCACAAGTTAGGTAATTTAGAGAAAACAAGGTGTTTGATTCGGACTGAAACAAACTTGCCCCATCCGAAAAAGGCTTTGGTTTAACATCTAGGGTCACACTTGCTTATCCTCCCTCTGTACCAATTTGCCTTATAAACCTATTTGGCCAATTAGTGACTCCATTGAATGGCGCTCATTCAGTGCTAGTGCAGTCAGTGCTTCAGTAGCTCAATAAAAGCCCAGTTTAGCTTGATCAGGATTTGCTCCTACAGAGAGCAGAAGCTGAGGTCATCAAAAGCCCATTTAAACCATCATGCAGTGCCAGCATTCTCATCATGCAAAATAAAGACAGCCGAGTCTTGCAATGCTCCGATGTTTCTTGTTAATGGCAACCTTTGTGCTCTGTAGATGAATTACCAGAGACAAATTAAGGATCAAGTGGATGTTGGTTAATGAATACTTGCTGCAAGACTGGTGCTTTCCTAGTTTGTCGACACGCTGAAAATTTTGAAATGTCAAGTCAAATGTATTTGAGCTGCATGATAGTATAGTTTACATTTTACGACACAACTGTTGAGAGATGCTACATAGTATATATATATCACCCTACAGTATACTGTATAAAGTTGGAAATACGTATATGTCCAACTTTATATAAAGAGCTGAGCGATAATATAGTTACATTTTGCAAAATCAGGCAGTTATAGTAAATATTGCTTTACGTGAGCATGCTGTATGTGGAAAAAGTTGGATATAATCTATGAGCAATATCACACAAGTACCCATGCGATATGGCTGTTTATCAGCACGGCCATATAAATGAATTATACAAAATAAATGAATTATATTTCATGTTTAACTACTATAAGAGCCAGCAGAAAATCCCCGAAGCACTGGCTGAGATGAAGCTGTTCTCGGCGGGTACACGAGCACTGAACGGCCGCTGACGGCCTGGAGCTCGCATCTCCGAAAACGTCTAAACAAATTGTAAAGTAGGCGCTATGATTAAATATGAGTAACATATTTCAGGTCTAAACAACTACATTCTTGCCTAAAAACCTCTTAAAACTACAGTTCATGGTACAACAAGTGTAGTATTTGTAAAAAATACGGCTTGGCCGACATGACAGTATCTTCAAAAGGTAGGAGTGCTGTTATCACTAGAATATCGCACGACTCTCAGCCAATCAGATTCGAGAACCAGAAAGAAATGTTGTATAAACAGGTATATCCAACTTTATACAGCTGTGCAATAATACAGTTTACATTTTGAGGTGATATAAACAATCACGCTATATTATACTGTTTGTAGGTAAAGTAAGATGTACTATATATCCAACTTTTATTATATCGCTGATTTGGCCAGTATAACAATCAAGCAGTTGAACTTTTGAGTAACACTTTATTTTACAGTGTCGTTGTTACACTTGTTACATGTAATTACTGTAGTAATAACTAGAAATTATGCATAATTACGTGCAATTAACCTAAAACCAAACCCTCATCCTAACCCTTACCCTATAGTAAGTACTTGTAATTAATTATTATTATTCAATACTTAAATGTATAATTACACTGTAATACTGACACCTTAAAACTTTTGCTATACATTAAATTACTTACCACTTAATGAGTGTACTGTATGCATCCAGGTAAGGTTGGATATACTTATAATAGTTGTATAATTCGTTATTAATTTAATTAATTTGATTTATTAATTTGTTATGTGGTGATATTGCCTAATTACTATATGGTGATGTGTATCAGTGATGCACAGGGAAAAAAATGTGATCATATCATCCACTCCTACACTGTAAAAAATGATTAAACAAAAAGTATGGTTTACAAGAAATTACTATTTCAGTCTTTGTAGATCAAAAATAACATTTATGTTAAAAATTCAATGCGTTTAAATCTGTTTCTTTGTAATTAATTGTGAAATTTGCTATCAGTTTCTGAGTAAAAAATTGTTTTGTTTCAGTGTAAGCAGTTTAACTTGAAAGTAGTGATGGCATAGTACACATTTAACAGTACAAATGTCACACTTGCATATTGTAGGTTGTGTATTGAGTGTCGTATCTCCATTAAAAAGGTTGCACCTTTCCCTGGTGGAGGTTGTTGTTTGTGGCTGGCTGTGAGAGGAGGGTAGCTAATCACTTTCCCTTCTGCCTCTTCACTGGCTGAAGTGAAAGATCACAGCGCTAGCGGGCCGTCCGGCCCACTGGAGCCCACAGCTCCTCCTCGCCCTATTCTCTCGCTCCTGGGGAGGCTGGTTGAGGCCGCTGAGCCATTGATCGGGTGAATGATGGCTTCATAAGGCAGCCTGTCGCGGGTGGGACTGTCGTGAAGGAATGTCATCCCACTCTCCCTTTAGGCAGGAGACAGATGCGGAGGCTGAGCTGCTTTCCCATGATTCCCCGGGGAGAGCGTTAGGACAGGTTCTGATGCTCCTATTGTGAGTCGTAGTGTTTGTTTCTGTGTGCTTATGATGCACAGGCGTGTGTAGCCATGTGTCGTTTTGATTCTGGCTATGAAAAAAGGGGGGCAGCTTGAGGGGAAATGCCCTCTGTGATCAGTGATGGCCATAATAACCAGTTTGCGGGATCCTTCTCTTTCCCTTCGGGGCTTTTGGAGCGACGCCACACACTGGTTTCCCTCTGGCTTTCCATTCAGGCTCTGGCTCTCTAAGCACAGGCGTAGAAATCGGCTACATTTAATCAGACACGGTGTGGAGGATCAGGAGAGCTTTTCCTTCATTGATTTTCCACAGTTAAGGATCCACCACACTTGGTTACTGGGGTTGAAAGGATTCCTCAAATAACAGAATAAATGAAACCACATGCTGTCTTTACAGATTTTCTACTTTTATTAATCCAAACAGCATAATTAAAGGTACATTTTGTTGCTCTTTCATAGTTCAGGAGACTTAATGAAGATCTCAGATCTTATGTTTCATTTAGGTATCGATGTTTCTCGTAGAATTCCAAAAAACACTTGATAGTTTCCCAATCTTAAAGATGAAACCATTTAAGGATTGTTTGATTTTAGGTTTAGTTGAAAGGTCATTTTAGTCTAGTCAAAGAGAAAAAGTTAATACTTCAATGTAACGTAAATGAGAACTCCATTAAGTCTGCTATTTTGGAGATTGTTTTAAAGTATCAGCTTTGTCTGAAGAAAAAAAAAAAAAAAACACTTGAGAATTTCGAAAGTCTCGTGACTGTTTCCCGATATTAAAGATGAAAGCATTTAAGGATCATTTGCTTTCAGGTTTAGTTGACAGGCCATTTTTAGTCTAGTCAAAGAGGAAGTGTTAACTGGTTGCTCGTTCATAGCTCAAGAGATTTAATGGTGTTCTCAGTTATGTTTTAATTATATCAACTTTGTCTGAGATGTTTCTCCTTTAGGGATAAATAAAAATAGATGCAAGTAAAGTGAGAGCTATAAAATGAATGTGGATTTTAATTACCTCAGTTTTGACAAAGTCTGCAATTAAAAGTCAAAGATCTCTAAGATCTTTTTTGTTTTTATTTGTTTTTTTAGGAATAGGCAAAGCTGATGTTTAAAACACAACATCTCCAAATTAGTAGACTTAGTTCTTCTTCATTTAGGTATCAACTTTGTCTTAGATGTTTCTCCTAGAATTGTTGTGACTGTTTCCTGATCTTTAAGATGAGTCAAATAAGAAGAGTTTATTGCTCAGCGGTTGCTCTTTCATAGCTCAGGAGACTTAATGAAGATCTCAGTTATGTTTCATTTAGGTATCAACTTGGTGTCTGAGATGTTTCTCGTACAATTCCAAAAAACACTTGATGGTTTCCCAGTCTTAAAGATGAAACCATGTAAGGATTGTTTGGTTTTAGATTTAGTTGAAAGGTCATTTTAGTCTAGTCAAAGAGAAAAAGTTTATATTTTATGTAACATACCTGAGAACTCTATTAAGTCTGCTATTTTGGAGACTGTCTGTTTTAAAGTATCAACTTTGTCTGAGAAAAAAAAAAAGTCTTGTGACTGTTTCCCGATGTTGAAGATGAAACCATTTATAGATCATCTGATTTTAGGTTTAATTGACAGGCCATTTTAGTCAAAGAGGAAGAGTTATTTGGTTGCTCGTTCATAGTTCAAGAGATTTAATGGTGTTCTCAGTTGTTTTAATTATATCAACCTTGTTAATAAATAAAAATAGACACAAGTACAACGAGAGCTATAAAATGAATGTGGATTTTAATTGCCTTGGCAATTCTGAGCACAGTTTGACATTGCTGTGATGTGTTTCCTTTAGAGTTTAAGAAGAAATCTACATCAACAACATCTCAAACTGTGCTCAGTTTTGACAAAGTCTGCAATTAAAAGTCAAAGATCTCTGAGATCTTTTTTTATTTGTCTTTTTGTAGGAAAAACATGTTTAAAACAGACCATCTCAAAATTAGTAGACTTAGTTCTCAGTTATGTTTCATTTAGGTATCAACTTTGCCTCAGATGTTTCTCCTAGAATTGTTGTGACTGTTTCCCAATCTTTAAGATGAGTCAAAGAGGAAGAGTTTATTGCTCAGATGTTGCTCGTTCATAGCTCAGGAGACTTTTCAGTTAAGTTTTATGGTTTAATTGCTGACTTTGGCTAATCGAGCACCGTTTGCTTGAAAATGTTGAGATGTGATAGTTGATAGTTTCAGAAGATGTTCAAAGTCTCAAACTGTGCTCAGATTGCACTGCAAGTCTGCCATTAAAAGTCAAAGATCTCAAAAGGATCTCAAATATTTCGCATTAAAAATCGAATGATCTGAGCTGCTGTCCAAATCCATTTCTAGGTCTATACTGTATGACGATTGTCTTATTTTTGTATTACTCCTTTTAGAAGAAATATCTTAAAACAACTTTAATTTTAATCTGCATGAGAACACTGTTAAGTCAACTGTTTTTGAGACTGTCTGAGCAAATGACCCTATAATCTTAAATGTTTCTCTTCTTGAGTTTCAGAAGTTTTGTTTTTAGGCTCAGCTTTGAGATGTTTCTCCTAAAATTCCCTAAAGAAGAAATAAAAATAGACACAAATGAGACAATCGTTGCTACAATTGAGCTATAAAATTAATATGGATAGCAGCTCAGATCATTTAAGTTTTATGAGAAATGTTTAAGCTCATATTGAGATCTTTAACTTTTGATTGCATATTTTGGTCCATTTGAACACAGATTTAAACGTTGTTTGTAAACAAACTGCCAAAGTCACATGATTTCACTAAATGAGGCTTTGTTACGTCATAAGTGTTTCGAAATTTCAATGGTTCACCATTGGGGGGCGTGACTTTGGCAGTTTGATACACGCTCCGAACCACTGATTCAAAACAAAAGATTCGTAAAGCTTCATGAAGCAGTGTTTTGAAATCGCCCATCACTATGTTGAATAAAGTCGTTATTTTGTTTTTTTTGATGCACAAAAAGTATTCTTGTCGCTTCATAACATTAAGGTTGAACCACTGTAGTCACATGAACTGTTTTAAATACGTCTTTAGTATCTTTCTGGGCGTTGAAAGTGTTAATTGTTTTGCTGGCAATGCAGGCCTCACTGAGCCATTGGATTTCATCAAAAATATCTTAATTTGTGTTCTGAAGATGAACGAAGGTCTTACGGGTGTGGAACGACATGAGGGTGAGTAATTAATGACTGAATTTTCATTTTTGCGTGAACTAACCCTTTAATGCATAAAATGTCATTGAATTAAAAAAAATTAAAACATAACTCGAATGATCCTATGATAGGAACCCCTAAAAGGATTTATATCTGAAGCGCCTGACAGAACCCTTTAAGGTTCCCTATAGAACCTGTTCTTCTAAGAGTGTATGTGTTTGTCTGTTAGGTATCGACCGCCCAAATTTCAAGTAAAAGGGAAAAGTAACAAAGCGAGATAACCGCTTGACAAAGTGAGGCAGTATATCAAATGGCACGACACTCACTCAACAGTCAGTTTGTTGTCGTGCACATGAATGGAACTAAAGCTGTGCGCACACACTCGCAAGGCAAGAATTACTCAGACGCAGTACAAGAAGCCTTTTCAGTCAGGCTCAAACACTGATTACATTGTAATGGTGCAATCAAAGAGGAAAATGACAGAGGAGCTCCATAATACACCACTCATAATGGTCAGATGGTTCAGAAAGCATTGTGCGAAGCTTTTAAGTTGCACTAGTCTGTGGGCAGTTGAACAGGAGAGGGGGAATCGCACTTTTAAAACGCTCCCTTGAAGTCACAGACTATTAGCCAGATATTATACGTAATTGTGCTCCGTGGATCACAGGAACAAGGGGTATACACTGGTAGAAGTCATCCCGAAAGTGTTTCTGTGTGTGTGTGTGTGTGCGAGTGTGTGGGAGGGTTGCAAGAACAGGAGATTTTTTGTGTTGGAGAAAAAGAGCCTTGGACACTTCATCTTCTCTTCTGTGCGCTGCCAAAAAGGCCAGAGGTCAAATGTCAGGGTGAATGAAGAATTCCGAGCTGCATGCCGACAGATCGGGTTTCAGGGCCGGGGGAGGGTAGGGAACAGCCCTAGAGCAATAGGTGCCAGTATATGTGTGAGCTTTTTTGAGCAACTTTTATTTAAAACATCTCCAAACTGCCCTTTAGCTCTGAGGCTTTATGAGGTTTCACTCAAAGTTGCACATATTTTCTCCAGACAAGAACATTTTTGCCTCCGAACGCATGATTTCCCAATAACCACTGACCCTCATGTTACGCGTCGAACTCTGTTAAAACAACAGAAGTAATTAGTTTAAATGTGCGTTTCAGTATAGTTGAATTACATTTTTGTTGATGTTTTTAGAAGTGCAGTTCTTATTATATTCAGAATACCGAGCATCAGTTTGAAAAAGAAAGCCAAACTTATTACTATGATTCCTCACTGATCAATTACTTTGAGTAAACAATGCGATTTTTGGTCACACTTTAGTTTAGGGTCCAATTCTCACTATTAACTAACTATTAACTTTTGCCTCAATAAACTCCTAATTACTGCTTATTAATAGTTAGTAAGGTAGTTGTTAAGTTTAGGTATTGGGTAGGATTAAGGGATGTAGAATATGCAAAATTAGGCATTAATATGTGCTTTATAAGTACTAATAAACAGCCAATATCCTAAAATGCATGTTAAGACGCAACTAGTTAATAGTGAGAATTGGACCCTAAACTAAAGTGTTACCCTATTTTTATTAATTTACTGGTAACACTTTAGTATAGGGAACACATATAAACTATTAAATACGACTTTTCCCTCAATAAACTCCTAATTTACTGCTTATTAACAGTTAGTAAGTTAGTTGTTAAGTTTAGGTATTGGGTAGGATTAATAATGTAGAATATGGTCATGCAGAATAAGGCATTAATATGTGCTTAATAAACAAAAATATTCTAGTAATATGCATGCTAATAAGCAACTAGTTAAAAGACCCTAAAATAAAGTGTTACCCATTTATTTATTTTTAATTTTCCCAAAGAAAAAGTTGAAGATATTTAAATGAATTCTAATTTTTTTTTTCTTTCTACAAATTAAGTTTCTGTTTTAGTGGGTTAATTTTTACCTTTCTGCTTTAAAACATCAAACGGAGGCAAACAAAATCAATCTTGTAACTCAACCCTGTCTTTTTGTTTGTTAGAAAGCTTAGTCTTGGGCTCTATAAAGGATAAACAGCTTCAGTCTTCTTTACTAGTCTCTCTATTGTGAACTCTGTAAATGATCATCATCCAACATATGCTCTGTGTCTCAGGAGTGACTCCTATGCCTGAATAAGATTTTTTTTTTTTTTTACATATTTCTGTGTAATATATTTTATGTGTCACTCATCTAAATTACATCTACATCTATATGTGTGTGTGCGCGTTTGTGTCTGTATATATAATTTTCAGATTACTTATTTATGACTATTTATTTATTGACAATTATTGTTTTAATTATCTAATTTGGTAACACTTTATTTTGATGGTCCACTTTAGACATTCTACTAAGTATGAGTAACTTTGCAACTACATGTCAACTAACTCTCAGTAGAGTATTAGAAGACTGTAAGCTTAAAGGGTTAGTTCACCCAAAAAAAGAAATTTCTGTCATTTATTACTTGCCCTCATGTTGTTCCACATCCGTGAGACCTTCATTCATCTTCAGAACACAAATTAAGATATTTTTTCAGATGCACAAAAAGCTACTAAAAACATATTTAAAACAGTTCATGTGACTACAGTGGTTCAACCCTAATGTTATGAAGCGACGAGAATACTTTTTTTGCGCCAAAAAACAAAATAACGACTTTATCCAACATCTAGTGATGGGTGATTTCAAAACACTGCTTCATGAAGCTTTGAAGCTTTACGAATCTTTTGTTTCGAATCAGTGGTTCAGACTGTATATCAAACTGCCAAAGTCACGTGTCAGTGGTTCAGTGGTTCACCACTGGGGGGCGTGACTTTGGCAGTTTGATACGTGCTCTGAACCACTGATTCGAAACAAAAGATTCGTAAAGCTTCAAAGCTTCATGAAGCAGTGTTTTGAAATCACCCTTCACTAGGTATTGTTGGATAAAGTCGTTATTTTGTTTTTTGGCGCAAAAAAAGTATTCTCGTCGCTTCATAACATTAAGGTTGAACCACTGTAGTTACATGAACTGTTTTAAATATGTCTTTTGTACCTTTCTAGGCATCTGAAAGTGTTAATTATCTTGCTGTCAATGGAGGCCTCACTGAGCCATCGGATTTTATCAAAAAATATCTTAATTTGTGTTGCGAAGATGAACGAAGGTCTTACAGGTGTGGAACGACATGAGGGTGAGTAATTAATGACTGAATTTTCTTTTTTGGGTGAACTAACCCTTTAATATCTGCTAACACTTTATTTTGATGCTCCCCAACAGACGTTCTATTGACTACAAGTAACTTTGCAATTACAAGTCAACTTATTCTTCTAACCTGAAACCTAACACTTAACCCTAACAGGCTACTAACAGTTAACTATAGTCTACTAATACTCTAATGAGAGTTAACTTAGTTGACATGTAGTTGACAATTTACTTGTAGTTAGTCGGATGTTTAAAAGTAGACCATTGAAATAAAGTGTAACCTTTTATTTAAATAGTTTAATAATGAATAATATTCCCAGAATAATTCGTCATTAAACATTTCATCATCTTTGACTGTTCTTAACCCCACTGCTGTGAGTCATTGCCCTGTATTATGTTTTTCTCAACCCCTCCAGAGAGTGTAATGTTATTGTGGAGTGACACTGGCTCTGTTCCAAAAACAAGTGAGCTGCCTTGCTTTCTACTCTCTATATACCTTCTAAGGTAGCATCCTAACTCAAATGGAACCTCATAGGTGACTGATTTGGAGCACTTTACATGAGTATAAGTAACAGAAAGAAGATTTTTGGGGTGTTTTTAATTGATTCTTAATCAGGTAAAATAGTAGTTTTAATTAGATTTAACTATTTTATTTTTACATAACAGGGCAAAAGCATGCCTTAAAATGCTGCCTACATAGGGAGCTCACTAGGTTTTGGAACAGAGCCATCCTCTCCACTCCTCAGTGCATTGCATCCTCCACTACCAGTACACACAGCCAGAATGAATCGCTTATAATGGGGCGTTTTACTGTATCACATATTTAACCTCTTTCATGGACCACCTGCTCTGCAAATGGCCATGGATCATGAAGGACCCAAACAAGTTGTTGATGATTCAGATTGAGGTCCAAACCACAGAGACTTGGCTTGACACCCAGCCCTCGGGGGCTTTGAGTTCCATCCCTTCGAAGTCCAGATCTCGGACTAATGGGGCAGTTTGTGGAGTGGAAAAGCTTTGATGCTGGCCTTTTTAACAACATGTCCTTTCTATGATTGGGGTGAGAATTGGCCAGCAGGGTTCCAGGAGGAAAATGTAAACCATGGATTAGCTGGACTAATGACCCCTTGCCTGTCGTTGATGTTAATTAGCGTTAATTGGGGCCCCTGTGCGCTTTTAGAGGGTTTCGGAAAGAGATGAGGGGCCGTCCTGCACATGGTGGAGCTTTCAAATCCGCCCCTTTCGCTTCTAACACCAGGGCAGGAGCACTTGTGCGCTGACGGCGTCTCTCTGTTTGTTCTTCACTCATTGTCAGAGCTGATTTGTTTTCGCCACAATGATTCCCATTCACTTGGCTTGATCTTCACAGTTATTCAAGGGGTCAGCTTTTTTTTTTTTGGTGGTGGTGGTCGTGAGCTTTGATGCCCCCCATTCCAGATCCAAATCTGAGCTAAGATGCCTTTTTTTGGGAGCGTTTGGATTTGCATACTCAATCCTCAATGGATTAGGCAGTACCAAACTGTTGTTTTGGCTCTAGCCACTGCCATGCCTTACGCACCCGGACGGGGTTCTTAGTGTGAAATGGGGCCCCAATTTGGTGGATTTTTTTGGGAGGGGGCTAGCTAACACCTGGTATCACTTTATTTACCCTTGTCCGTCTCAGGTCTTGAAAGCTCAGGAACAGCGGGGCCATCGGGGCAGCCCCCGTGGACGTCAGGACTGCCTTTGAAGGGGGGAAATGATGCCCCACATTGGAGCCTCGCCGATGACTTTACCAGTACCGTGACCTTCGTGACCTCATATCCCCCTCCCCACAGCTGCTGGCCCCCATTGGCCTCCGCTGGACTGCGGTGGTGGAATGAACGGAGAGCATTGGATGGGGGAAGAACGGCGAAAGGTCAACCGGTGGTCAGAAGGTTTTTATTGGGATTGGGAGGCAGAGGGAGAGGGACAGAGAATGTGTTAAAGACCACCGTCTGAGATTTTAACTGCAGGGAATTTGGCCTCCCTTCTACGTGAAATCCAGGCTTCTTGGACACCGTGTCTGATGCAAGCGCAGATTCTTCACACACCTTTTGGTTTTAAGTAGAATCTGGGCTTGCATTCACATGATATACATTAAAGCTGTGAATTTAATCAACATGAATGTTCCCTGGGAATCGAACCCATGACCTTGGCATTGCTAGTACTGTGTTTTACATGTTGAGCAACAGTACATTTACATTTATGCATTTGGAAGACACTTTATCCAAAGCAACTATTCAAGGTATACATCTGATGCATTCCCACGCATTCCCTGGGAACCGAACCCATGAGTTTGCCATTGCTAACGCCATCAGGAATGCTAAATGTTAAAAATTATTGAATGATTACTGTAAGCTATATTGAAGATGAATCACACCTCTAACTCTCTTCCACCTCAATTGTAGTCCTATGAGAGTTTAACTATAATAAGCTAGACCAACTGAGGTTGAACTTTTAATCTTCTCCAAGATCAGCAGTGTAATTTTTCACGATTCCGCACGTTCCTGCTTCTTTCCTGTTTTCGGCCTCTTTATCTACTGCTGGACACAAAAATGACACAAACAAAAATGCTCCGCTAAAGATGTATTGATGCTACGTGTCAGCACTTTTCCACCCAGAGCAGATTTTGAACCTCCATGGGCGGGTAATGTGTGCTTTCCAGGAGGCCGCCATGTCGGAGAAAAACAGTGAGAAAACACAAGGTTATCTGCAGATGTGACCCTCTATGTCACGCTCTCTCCGCTAGAGCCGCAGCACAGAGTCACAAGGACTTTCCCTCCAGCGGGCCTGCTTGAGTAATTTATTGCTCCATCGCATGACTGAAGTCCGGGGGTAAAAATGGCCATAAACATCACATTATGGCAGAGAAGTTGGTGGGGGTGTTTAGCAAATCTGCTACAGCCCAGTATTCTGCCTTGTTAAGCTCATTGGTCACAGTCTTCCAGCCTGATAATTTATAATCAAATATCTTTCTCCGGTGGCGCGCTGTACTTGAGCGCCAAGTTTTGTGTTTCAGTGAGTGGTAAGGTCCATTTCTTTGTCTGAAAGTTCAAAACAAAGTGCAATGAATGTAGAAAACCACTGTTTTGCTTTATTTCCCACCATGCGTATTCTCATCTCTCTCTGCAGGCAGTGGATTCAGTTTCTCTAGACTTTACAGAGGAGGCTGAGGCTAGTTGTCACACTTTGACACCATTAAAACAACAAAACTACAAAAAAGCCATTAAATATTTCCACCTTTACAGTTTATTTACATATATTCTGTGACACAGAACAATTCATAAAGCAGCAAAATTGGAAAAGTAACACAAAAAACAATGGTAAAACTTAGTTAATGCATTAAGGTATCATGAACTGAAAGAAATTTACAGCATTTACAGTTAGTTCATCATGGATCAACTAATATGGTAACACTTTACCATAGAAATTGTAGTGTTTTGTTTCATTTGTTAACATTAGTTAATGCACTAACTAACATGAAATAACAATGAGCAATATATTCTTACAGAATGTATTAACCTTTGTTAATAAAAATGTTCATGTTAGTTCACAGTGCATCTACTAATGTTAACAGCAAAACTTTTGATCTTATAAAAGTATTAGTAACTGTTGAGATTTACATTTACTAAGATTAATAAATGCTGTAGAAAAATTGTTCATTGTTAGTACTTTAGTATGTAGTTACTAATGTTAACAAATGAAACGTTATTGTAATGTGTTACCACTTACTACTAATATTGTTTCTGCTTTTAAAGTTAAAATGTATTAGTAAATGTAAAACATTTACCAAGATTGCAAAATTCAAGATTACACAAGTGTTGTTCATTCCAAGATATTTAATTTCATAGAAATAGTATAAAATTGCAACATATAAAACACGTCACAACTTGACCTGACCTGTGAACATATGAAAAATACCCTTGTCTTGAGAACAGTTTAACCTTTTAATTAAAATGTATCTTTATCTATATATCACCTTTATTGTGTTGTCTTTTTCACTCCAACAACTATTACAAAAGTATTAGGATCTATTGGAATATTAGTTTGGAGGACAGAAAATTTTAAAAACTAAATTATTGAAACAAACATAAAACTACTGCTGAACAAACCCTCATAGTTATTGAAACTGAGCACTTATGCCAATCTCCCTGCGTGACAACTAGCCCCTGTCTCCCGGACACAGTCACACACTCTTTTATATCTTCATTATCTCTTCGTTCACTTTTGGTTGCTTTTTCCTTCTCTATAGGCATCTTTTTATGGAACTGACATTCCTGTCTAAAACAGAAGCTCTTGTTTAAGGAGTCACCCTCCTAACCAATCCCTTTTTTTCATCTTCCTAGGTTTGAAGCCTGGGAGCAAAGGTCAAGACCCCCTCCAGCTTCAGAGGCATGTCAGGTCATGCTAGCCACATACTGTTGCTCTCCCCGTTTAGCCCAAAACTCCTAACAAGAAATGTGTGCATAGACAAGTGCCTGTTTTGGTGTTGCGTCAATGAAATTTTTGAAAGTCAGAACCACTTTTTGCTCATTAAACCCAGAAATGAAGAACTAAGGTTCTCAAGACCTTCTTGAATGGAAATATGGTGTGAAACTTAAATATTTCAGTTTAAAACCTGGAGGTTATGTCTTAGTAGATGTCGGTTGAGTCTGTACAATGCAGGACGTCGTGGGTTGTGCTTCAGGCGGGTGTCCTGGTCATGAGGGTCATCAGCACCTTTGCCTGTATTTTGACTGTATCAGCATATGGCAAGAGCTTCATATTGCTACCGCTGTGAAAAATGAGACTTGGATGCATAAACAGGAAAAAAAAATTAGGGAGACATGCAAGACTCCTCAGAATAGATAAACAAATAACCAAATAAATCTAGAGGACATTGGGGTGAGGGCAGGCAACCCCATAAGGGTCAGTACAGGAACAGATAAATCTCAGTTAAAGACGCCATGCTTCACAACGTCTAACCTCTTAATCAACTCTAATCGGACAGAGGAAAGAGCGCACTGACCGAACAAACCGCAATATGAAGCACAAACGTAAAGGCACTCATCCAAAATTTAAATCCATCCTTATAAGAATGTCATATTATAAATTGGCTGTTTTTATAGACAATACTTTATATGACAATATATATGATACTTATATATATATTTACAAACAAATGCCTATGTATTGTGCATTTAAATATATATATATATATATATATATGTGTGTGTGTGTGTGTGTGACCCTGGACCACAAAACCATTCGTAAATCACATGGGTATATTTGTAGCAATAGCCAACAATACATTGTATGGGTCAAAATTATCGATTTTTCTTTTATGCCAAAAATCATTAGGATATTAAGTAAAGATCACGTTCCATGAAGATATTTTGTAAATTTCCTACCGTAAATATATAAAAAATTTATTTTTCTGAGTAATATGCATTGCTAAGGACTTCATTTGGACAACTTTGGACAACAATTTTCTCAATATTTTGATTTTTTTGCACCCACAGATTCCAGATTTTCAAATAGTTGTATTTTGGCCAAATATTGTCCTATCCTAACAAACTACACACCAATGGAAAGCTTATTTATTCTTAATGTATAAATCTCAATTTCAAAAAATTGACCTGGTTTTGTGGTCCATGGCCACATATATGTTTATATAATTCGTATATCATTTATAGATTTTCTTGAATATAGATTTTCTGTATATGTCTATGTTATTTTATATAATTATATATGTTATATATAATTGAATAGACAAAGCCATAATAACTTGATTAAAAATATATATGGGAATAAACAAATATATATAATCGGCTAGTTTTATGGCTGAAAATTTGATTGAAAGATTTTGATTAATAATTTTTATATATATATATATATGTATATACACACATACAATACACACACACACACACACATTATCTATCTATCTATCTATCTATCTATCTATCTATCTATCTATCTATCTAAATTTTAAGATTATGGTTGATACTTTCGAATTGCAAAACATTAAAAAAACAGTTTCAGAACAATTTTTTGTCTTTGTTCTGAGCTTTTAATTGATCTATGAATAGGTGAATAGATGACAACTGATCATTCACGACTTTGGAAAGTGGACCTTCAGACCATATTTTGCTTCACACTCAGGTTACCTAAGTGATTGTTTATGGGTACATTTTTGGACCGGGCTGTCTTTCACGTCAGAAACAGGGGCACTGAATCATGGGTCACAAACTGTCAGAGCTTCCATAAATTAACCTGCAAACCGGTGGCCTTTGCATTTCCTAGGCCATGCTATGTGGTCATGTTTACTCCCTGACCTCAATCTGGGAGTCACTGTGCCAGTTGCTGCAGTCATC
The DNA here is from genome assembly GCA_039654765.1 of Mylopharyngodon piceus. Lineage (NCBI taxonomy): Eukaryota > Metazoa > Chordata > Actinopteri > Cypriniformes > Xenocyprididae > Mylopharyngodon > Mylopharyngodon piceus. The sequence goes on from CM077445.1 coordinate 14,693,118, forward strand.
AGTCACCTCATACTAGGCATGAGATCCCTGTGCATTTATCTCCACAATCAGTCAGAGCCAGAGATGCATCTGACACGTGGATGCCTGTTCTCGTAATGATCATATAATTCTATATAGCTCAGTTCAATACAAGAGATACCTGGTGGCACCTTTACAGATTCGGTATTGCTCATTAAAGGGATTTTTTTGCCCTATTTACTCACCCCCATGTTGTTCCAAACCCGTGTGTTGTTATTTATTCACATTCAGATTCAGGTTCTCACTTACATCATGACAGATCACATCATTTTTAACTTTTGGTCTGTTTTTCATACAAAGCTATTTTATGACCACAAAAGATTAATCAGCTCACAAGTTGTAAGGTCTAAGTTTATGGTGTTTTTGTCCTTTTGGAGCTTGACAGAAATGATAAACCTTCATAAATCCTCCTTTTTTGTTCCACAGAAAAAATAACAGCATACAGGTTTGAAACAACATGAGGGTGAGTAAACAGTGACAGAATTTTTCCTTTAAAAGTGCTTTAACTGAACCTCTAACCTCTAATTTAACTGAATGATATTAGAAAACTATATTCATTTCAGATGAACATTTTTAAATGCCATCACTATATAGAATTACACATAATCACCATCCTCACCGAATAATGCCCTCGGTCACTATGCCACAGAATGATCTAATAGCCAGTCAAAAGGCTAATTGGGGGACAGGTAGGGTTACATGTGACAACAATTAGGCTAAGCTAAAGGCCAACTTTATGGCCTCTAGCGCTTGAAGTGCCGTGCTAAACAGGGACAACAATAACATAAAGTTCTTTTCTTTGCATGCTGCTAAATTGGGGACCATATGTTTCGTGAGCATATCTAAATAATTTATTTTCTCTCATTTACATTTATTTACTATACGCCTTATATTTAAACATGTTTTAATTCATTGTAAATAATGCTGGCAGTGTTTTGATTGTTTTAATGCTATTGTTTTGCTAAGGCATCAACACAAAATGAATGTTTACTTTGCATGTGACGTTGGACAGAGAGGGAGGAATAACTGTTTAAACTGGTTAATGGAATACTGCACTTACTCAATGGAGGAAATGACCCACAGTGACACAGTGAAGATTTGGACGGAGGTGGGAAAATATTAATGTTTCTCAATGCTATTGAGGTGCTCTTAAACTGTTTTAATAGACAGATTCAGTATTGGGGAAAGCTACTTTTAAAAGTAATGTGCTACAATGTTGCGTTACTCCCTAAAAAAGTAACTAATTGTGTTACTTAGTTACTTTTTATGGAAAGTAATAACCTTTCAGATGTGCTGCCATTCTGGATTGCAGAAGAATAGGACACAGGAGAAGTTAAACACTCTCACTTCAACAGTAAAACAACAACAACAAAAAAGAAACACAACTGTAATGTGTAATGTTTATCTAAAGTAATTTTTTCTATTGCGTAAGGTTGAATTGGATCATTGAAGGTCAGCAGCAAAGACATTGGTGAATAAAGTGAGATTAAATAAACTTGCCTCAACACACCTGTTTCTACGACCTTGATGAGCTGGTTCAGGTGTGTTTATTTGGGGTTGGAGCTGAACTCCACAGTGGCCCTCCAGGAGCAGGATTGGACACCCCTGGTCTAAAACTACAATAACCATCATGTTTACAAAGCGCATACAACCTCACTGCACTTACTTCCGATTTCTCTCAACATGGGGACAGGAGAAATGTCAGTCAATAAATGGGAAAACACAACCAGATCTCGCAGCAATTCGTACGTATTTTACGAGGTGGCTTATTCGTACGAATTCGTACGTTTTTTGCTAAATCGTACTTATTATACGAGTTGCCAAATTCGTATGAATTCGTACAAATGACCTACCCCTAACCCCGCCCCTAAACCTACCCATCACTGGGGTTTAGACAAATCGTATGAATTCGTACGAATTAGCCACCTCGTAAAATACGTACGAATTGGTCGTGAGATAGCGTTGGAAAACAAAGTAACTTGCATTACTTATTTGAAAAAGTAACTCAGCTATTTTGTTGTAAATTTAAAAGTAATGTGTTACTTTACTAGTTACTTGAAAAAAGAAATCTGATTACGTAACTCGCGATACTTGTAATGCATTACCCGCAACAATTTACATATTAAAACAATATATCTCGCTAACAAAGCTGTTTGCATTATGATTACTTTAAACTAGTGCTGTCAAATCGAGTAATTGCGATTAATAAAACATAAAACATAAAAATTTGTGTTTGTATAATATATGTGTATATATTATTATTATTATATTATTGTATATACATATACACACACATACATATGTGTATACACACACATATTATATAAACACAAACTTTTATGTTAGATGCGATTAATCACAATTAATCGATTTTAAAGCCCTACTTTAAACATTTCTGTTACCTCTGTTTAACCTCTTAATTTGGTTATCAATTTGGATATGATAAAGAGTACATATTCCTAATACAGTGGACATGATTATGATATGTAAGAAGGTTCTTTATTGGCATCTATGGTTCCATGAAGAACCTATAAAATGCATAAAACTTTTCCATTGCACAAAAGGTTTTTTTATATTATTAAAAATATTAATATTAAAAATATTAATATTCACACTAAGAAAAAAATGGTTCTTTTAAGAACTGGATGTTTCTTTGGGGAACCCAGAATGGTTCTTCTATAGCATCACTGTGAAGGTTCTCTTCTCTTCCTTTCCTCATAAATATAATTTTCATGATATGACAGTGTTGGCAAAAAGTAGAGCTTTTAACCTTTGTTGTCTGGTACTAGTTGGATTCATTACAAACACTAAGTTGTAAAAGGCAAATGCAGTATTTTAATTAAGCAGTCAAGTCAAACTTCATTTAACACAACCACAGCTGATCCAAAGTGCATTACAATGAGGAATTACAGATTCCTAAAATAATTCTGCAATAAATCCAGTCCACATTTACTACATGATTTTACATGACAATCCCTATATATTCTTGTAATGATGTTGAGCCATTTACAACATATGCACATTTTAAGTGCATATAAACAAGACTTAAAATAGTAAATTATGACATCATTTAGTTCAATGTCTTTAACTTTTACACTTCCTCACAGCTTTTAGGTGTAATGTAAAACCCAGTGCATGTCACTGTAATTTACACTGTGGCCTTTTGTGCATTAACAGCTTCCCAATATGCTCATTACCGACTAAACTAACAGAAGTGAAGACTCCTGCGAGGAGCCTTTGTCAAATGGTGTAAACTCCAACACCTCAACAACACTAATAAAAACAAGGTGCCAAGTAATCCCATCATTTTTTCCCTCTCTCATTAGATATCAATGTACATTTATTTTTGTTAATTTATTTACTTATTTAGCATTATATATTTCATGCCTGAAAGTGTTTAATGCACTGAAATTAAAAGTACACAAAGCAAACATGTTTATCTACTGGATTGAATTTAAATATGAAATCTGTTATGATGTATAAAACTGAATGCACACAATTTGTTAATATTATTATTGAAATGTAACACAAATGATAGCTACATTTTGGTGGATGAACTGTTCTGATGAGAGTAAAAGTGTCAGAAACTTTTTTTTAAATGTGCATAGTTTTTAAAAGTTTCAAAACACAGTTTCTGTATGTAACATATTTAAATTAATCGTTTAATCTAGAAAATATTGTTAGATTAAATATTAAAATGGAATAATTCACAAGGGAACTACATTTTTTGCCACTTTCAGTACTTCTTTTTGTCCTGGCAAATAATGATAATGAAAAATAATCAGTGTTAATGTCTTTTCTCAAGATTCTCTCTGCTTGAGATTGTTAAACAATTCGCATTAATTGTGCAAGAGCAGCGCCTTTGTCCAATTGGACAAAGGCTTTTTTTCTAGCACCTCCACTGACCAGTTGAGGAGCTTAGCGTATCCAAGCCCCGCCCCATATGAAGGCGTCATATACTAATATGGTCACTATGTCCTTATATGCAATGCGGTGGGTGGAGCTCCAGTAACCACGGCTGTTTAGTGTCACTTTCACCGAATTCTTAACTACAGTTCTCAGAGATGAATCGGACAGCTGGCGGGTGAAACACACTGAATCTCCTCTTGTAAACAACCTACAAGTTTTGACGGATTATTTAGGAACTTTCTTGGTACAAAGAATTGTGTCATACGGAAAGAACTTTTAGCGTTTATTCATTTTCATTTTATTTACACGTTTTTTTCAACAATAACATTTCGCGTGCGGTCTTGTTTAGACGAAGATTAGGCTACGATTAGGGATCGTGTCAGTATTATTATTGGAAAACGCTCTTTTCTTTTATAGTTTCCGTTAATAATAATAATACATAAGATCGCAGTCTATCTCTCCTTAAACTTCACACGTGGGATTTCGAGAAGATCGTGAAGTTTCAAGCACGGATGGTCCTCTCGTGACGCGACACTCGGACATTCTCGCGCAAAATTGACAGTATTCGGAGCGACTGAAACTTGAACATGTTTGGGGGATTTCTCACGCAATAATTATGCCACCTTCTCGTTTACTTTGTAAATATTCCAAGACCTGTTCTGAGTAGAGAAGTAAAGTTTCACTCTTTCAAAGTTTTTGTCGCAGAAAGATCTCTGAGGTGGTTTGGAAGCGCCGCGCGCCTCGTCCAGATCTCCTCAGATCTCCTCAAGCGTCATTCAGGATCGTTTGAACTCTCCTCCCCGCTTGAAAGGAGTCACATTGTATCGGTCGTTACCACAGACAGTGTTGCGGGATAGCATGGCAATGGTAGTAAATCAGTGGCAAGAGAACATTTCGGCTGATCCCGGGTCCCAGCTGCAAATGTGCAGTCAGGAGCCCGGCGGGACACCGGGAACTCCCTCAGGTTCAACCCCGGGCAACGACGCGCTCTCCGGGGACAAAATTCCCAATGTGGACTGCATGGTTTGCGGGGACAAGTCCAGCGGCAAACACTACGGCCAGTTTACATGCGAGGGCTGCAAGAGCTTCTTCAAACGCTCGGTGAGACGGAACCTGAGTTACACCTGCCGGGGGAACCGCGACTGTCCCATTGACCAGCACCATCGGAACCAGTGCCAGTATTGCCGGCTGAAGAAGTGTTTGAAAGTCGGAATGAGGAGAGAAGGTAAGATCCGACAGTGTTTAACTGCTCCATGCAATTGACAAATACAAATTTAAAAGCTGTAGTACTAGGACAAACCTGATCAGAAATGTAAAATGATTCAAATGCTATAGTTGAAACTGGGAAACATTACAAAATTTGTATCAGACCAATCCATGGAACATGGTTCATAGTGGTTCTTTAATGTTCCTAGCTCCTCTAATCAAGATCATTTTGGTTGTATATAAGGTTCTTGAGTTGCTATGGATCTTTGGAGATTTAAAAAGTTCTTGATTACAGAAAGTTGATATTAGTTGACATTGCAGCTTCTTCAGATCAGTTTTGTTCTGTTTCATTAAAGCACCAGTGCAGATGGTTTTCCAAAGAACTAAAAAAATAACCATCATGTTAGACATTTTGGTTCTAATTTGAAATATTAATATGTAATTATGAAAAGATGTTGGTACAATTATTGTTACTATTGTAAAATTATATAGATTATAAATCCAATTAGATCTCTTTCAAATGTAATATTTCAGTAATATTTCTTTCTTAAACATAGTCTTAAACATATCTTGATGTCTGAGCTGACAGTTTTAACTATATTTTTGTGAAAAAAATTTGTATAAGTGACCTTTTTTTACACACACTGTAAAACATTTTTTTTACAGTAGATTTCTCACTAGACCTGAAAAATATTTTTAAGTTAAAGTTCATTACACTTTTTCAACTTAAGAAATTTTATTTGAAGCTGAAAACTGATCAAAACTCACTAAAATGTTGCACAAATTACAAAAATAGGTGATATTGCTGTCAAACATAAAACTAAAGGTTTCACCTTAGAAACATTAAGTGGCTTGAGGACTAAGTTCCTCAAAGAACTTTTTATTCTACAGCAAAATATCTACTGGTGCTTTAAAAACCCCAAAACCATATTATAATCTGAAGAACCTGCCATGTAACATCAAAAACTTTTTTCATCTCAAAAGAACAAATAGCAACTCAAGAAAAGGTTCTTCATAAGAATAATGAACATAAGAACCATGAACGTTTATTAAATAAAGAATCTACGAGTGATGGATAGATTTGTTTTTTTTCTTTCAGCACTGTGTTTAAAAGCTCATTACAGCAACAATTTATTTTAATATACAGTTTATTTGTTTGAAAATATCATTCAGACTAATCTTGAATATTTGCTCATTTAATTGCGCAAATAACATTCAACCCAACATTGCAGACTAAGATTAGACATCTGGAGTCTAAACAGTAATTTGTGGCATAATCAGTTTGCAAATTGAAATGGTCCATTTCAAATGTAGATTAAAATACTAGTGTTATTTTTATAATTGCGGTGAATTCGTCAACTCTGCAGATGATTGTGAAAACTCAGCAAAGTTCCTAATTCGTTTAGGTTATGAAAATCACTGCAGGGAAAATTCATCTAGTCATTGCTTTAGACTGAAAGAACATTCAGTCTCCTGATCCTGTAGTCGGTTGACCTTTGATGTGAATATGAGCTATCTGTGTATTACAAGACAGCTTCAATGATGAATATGGGTCCAGAAAGATTCTGTAGCCTCTGTTATAATATTGCATTTCTGTCAAAGTCGACACTAACCATCTCAAACACCTCAACTCAGTCATTATTGTATTGGCTCTTTCATGGATTTTCCAATTATCCTTAGTTGCCTGTTGAGTTTTCTAATGCATAGAGGAAACCGGGGCTAGTTGTCTCAAAGGAAAGTTGTCATAAGAGTCAAAATTGTTTTCAACATTTATATAATGTATTATTATTTGTTTAATTGCTTCGTCTCTCGTAATTGTTTTACTGTTTAATGTTAATGAACAGCCTATGATAGCCGATTCCATTGTGACAACTTACCCCATATACTGTGATGAATCTATTTGAAACTAAAATGTAAAAGCATTGCAATCATTTAGAATGACAGGGTAGCCTAAACTGTGAAAACATCAGCCGCCTCAACAGTTGAGACATGTTAAGACATTGGTTTGCTTTACCTGTCTGCATGCATTCACTTAAATCAATAATATGCCTTTTCCCCTCACTCTTTAGGCCCATCAGGTTGCACTGAAAAAATGGTGTAGTAGTAGAAAAACTGAAATGGTATTTTCTTGTACTCCAATCATCTTTGTTTTATTTACAACTTCAAAAGATACTTTAGTGTGTGTTGCATTTGTACAGACAAAATATAGACAGGAACACATGCAGCCTCGCTTCTTCTTTTCATTCATAAATGATATCTCCTCTGAATTATGCAATTCAGTCGCTCACCAAGAGAAGCAACTTGTACTGAGCCATTACAGTTATTCTGCAGTCATAACACAATGTGAGCCAAACAAACAAAACGCTTGGCTCATATACTTTGGTCCTTGTGCATGAGGTTTATGATTAACAATCACATATCTATATGACATGTAGTGAACAATATCTTGTAGCACTTCTTACAGATTACAGGCTCAAATTAGATCTTTGAGGTGCTCAACAGTCTTTGATAAATACATATGTACTAGATAAAATAATTTAACTATATAAATATCATGATTTGTGGTACAGTTTCCTCTTAAGTGTCGTGTCTGGGATTCTCAACATTGTATTTTACATAAAAACGCCTTAGCAGTTCAGATTCTGTAACTCACAGAGCTGGGGGTTTTTTTTGTATTGGTTGGCTCCTGGTCATTCCAGGTTGATGTAATCCTGCTAATAATTTGTCTCTCACAAGTTCACTAGTTCATGTAATCTGTGAGTGTGATATAGATGAACAGATCTGGCGTGTTGTCCATGACAGAGAAGCTCAAGCACAGGCTCTAACGCTACGTTCACACTGCAGGTAAATGTGGCCCAAATCCGATTGCTCATATGTGACTCAGATCTGTTTTTGTCATGACAGTGTGAACTGCACAAACCACATGGAATCTGATCTTTTCGATTCTGATTTGGGCCACTTCCATATGTGGTCCTAAATCCGATACAGGTCTGATTTTTTTCAATGCAACCTCAGTCTGAACAGTCAAATCGGAATTCATGCGACTTTTATGTCACTCTAGATCGACATTTGTCACAATTCTGCGCTCATGGGAGTCACTTCAAAGATTTTACATACCTGAAGTTATCAAGAGAGTTGCGAAAGGTATCATAAGTATTACAGTGACAGCTCTATATACAAGCAAAGCATCATAAAAGTTTAAAAACTCTGCTCTTTTTTCGCATCCTCGTCTTTGTTTTTTATATTGCCTGCGCTTAAATTTGCTGGCTTCTGCGGCAGATCACACAATAAATAAATGTGTAATTGCTTACTTTAAAGGATTAGTTCACCCAAAAATTAAAATTATGTCATTTATTACTCACCCTCATGTCGTTCCACACCCGTAAGACCTTCGTTCATCTCCAGAACACAAATTAAGATTTTTTTAATAAAATCCGATGGCTCAGTGAGGCCTGCATTGCCAGCAAGATCATTTCCTTTTTCAACGCCCAGAAAGGTACCAAAGACATAATTAAAACAGTTCATGTGACTGCAGTGTTTCAACCTTAATATTATAAAGCGACGAGAATACTTTTTGTGCGCCAGAAAAACAAAATAATAACTTTGTTCAACGATATCTAGTGATGGACAATTTCAAAACACTGCTTCATGTAGCTTCGAATCTTTTGTTTCGAATCAGTGGTTCGGAGTGCCAAAATCACGTGATTTCAGTAAACGAGGCTTCGTTACGTCATAAGTGTTTCGAAATTTCAATAGTTCATGTGACTTTGGCAGTTTGATACACACTCTGATTTGAAACAAAAGATTAGTAAAGCTTCGAAGCTTCATGAAGCAGTGTTTTGAAATCGCCCATCACTAGATATTATTGAATAAAGTCGTTATTTTGTTTTTTTTGGCGCACAAAAAGTATTCTCGTCGCTTCATAACATTAAGGTTGAACCACTGTAGTCACATGAACTGTTTTAAATACGTCTTTAGTATCTTTCTGGGCGTTAAAAGTGTTAATTATCTTGCTGTCAATGGAGGCCTCACTGAGCCATCGGATTTTATCAAAAATATCTTAATTTGTGTTCTGAAGATGAACGAAGGTCTTACGGGTGTGAAACGACATGAGGGTGAGTAATTAATGACTGAATTTTCATTTTTGGGTAAACTAACCCTTTAATATCCTTCGTGTTTATGACAGTGTGCTGCGTGATGTCTTTTTATCGTTCTTTTGCGCATGCGAGTCAGTTCAGGACCATGATCTGTTCACACTGGAATCTGATACTGGCTACATTTAAAACAACAATGTGAACAGCTATAGAAAAAAATCATGAGCACTAAGGCTCGCAGTGTAAACGTAACCTAAAATACAGTACCTCCCTGCACTACTTAATGAAAGATAGCAGTATTAAAGGGTTAGTTCACCCAAAAATGAAAATTCTGTCATTAATTACTCACTTTCATGTCGTTCCAAACAAGTAAGACCTTCGTTCATCTTCAGAACAACAAAGTAGGATATTTTTGATGAAATCCGAGAGCTCTTTTACTCCTCCATAGACAACAATTTAATGACCACTTTCCAGGCCCGGTCACATGGACTATTTTACCTTTCTGTGCCTTAAAAGTGGTCGTTAAATTGCTGTCTATGGAGGAGTCAGAGAGCGCTCGGATTTCATCAAAAATATCTTAATTTGTGTTCTGAAGATGAACGAAGGTCTTACGGGTTTGGAACGACATGAGAGAGTAATAAATGACAGAATTTTCATTTTTGGGTGAACTAACCCTTTAATGCATAGAGAAGTTAACAGATTATATAAGTGAATAAAGATGGAGTTGGGAAGCATGAAGGAAGAACTGTAATAGGAGTGAAGTAAATATGAAATATGATTGACAGGATAAGATGAACAACACACATTTAGAACTTTTTAATCATCATTGTTCAAAAAGTAAATGGTTCGGGTATCAGACAGATAATGCCTTTGATAGTATAGATCATTGGTAGCCTTGAAACTCTTGAACTTTTGATATGGATGAGGTCATATGCATTTCGTTCTAAGGTTCTTTGTTTTCCACAGCACTCAGAAATCCCACTCTTTCCTCCTACGAGTTCATCATGTGCATTTGGCAATGAATGGGGCAGAATCACGCTGCTGTTTCCACTGAGACCCTCACATACGCATGTACATTTTAGTGATTTCAGACAACAGATTGTGACCTTCTCTGTTAAAAATAGATGGCAGCCTGATTCCACATGAGAACCTTCTGGGGATGTTCTGTAGAAACTTCAAAGAACCCAGAAGAGCATCAATTTTGATGTGAAATATCTGTCATTATTTACTCACCTTCGGGTTGTTCCAAACCCATATGCTGCCATGTTTTCTGAGCAAACACAAAGGAAAATTTCTGAAAAACCTTCGTGCAGGTTTTTTTTCCATAAGAATATGGGTTTGGAGCGTAAATGTTTTACCTAGCACCAACACATAGATCTGAAAAACCTGCGACTCAAGACCTAAAGGATTCATCTAGCGCTTTCATGTCTTAAACTCAGAGATGATCTTCCTCCTAGCACTCCTCTTCTTCGATCACTCTACCTGTTTTTACACCTTACGGCTGCTCTTGACATGACTGACATTCCAGCCTGACAAAGGGCGCCTCTGATTGAAAGAAAGCAGCTTGATTGCCTTGTCAGTTCCACAGGCTTCTGCAAGTACGTGCATCTGCTGGAATGTTTCTTGTGCAAGGCCGTGACCTTTGTCAAAGTTAGAAAACGGACTTAAAATCTGACGTTCACATGCAGAAAGGCTAGCATACCAAATCTCATAGACTTACATTGAATGAGGAACTTGAGTCACATCTAGAGAACAGAATATCTACAGAGACTTGGGCTCTTTTGACTTGGACCAATATGTAGCAGGGTTAAAACCATAAAAAATAATAATAATAAATGTTAACTGATTTAAAGTTATTGTCTCCTAAAAGAATGAATCGATTCTGAACTGCCGAAAAAAGTCATCAGCAATTCCAGTCTCACTTCCTGTTCAGTAGGTTTGTAACAAATTTGCATAATGCCATCCTATGGTCTTCAATGGCTGCCCGTAAACAGTGTTTACTTTGACCTGCCCTCAAACACTAGTTGTGGCTGAGACTAGAAGAGTTTGGTCCGTGTTTTCAACATGCACTACGAATCCACTTTGCACTTTAAAAGGACTCTTTATTGAATCCTTTATTGAACCGTTTCAGACACTGTGAGAAAAGAGGTGATGTCAATGTATATTATGAAAAAATTAAAGAGTTTTTTTTGACCTTGGATGCATGTAAACCTATAGGAGACCTCCAAAACAAAATTAGGAATGTTTAAAATAGCATAATAAGGGGACTTTTTTTTAAAAAAAAAAAAAACCAGAATAAAACTGACAAAAATATAACTAAAATTAAAACTAAAATTAAAACTAAAATAACCTAGTAACCACCCAGAAATTTCATGCAGAATAGCCTGGGATGTGAACATGTCACATTGTAACAGGACTGGATGTTGGCAGCATGCATGCAGATGCGGTTAACAGCGCATGTCCGCCATGTGCTGCTGTTGCCAAGCTTCTCGGGAAACGTGCTGAAACTGTGACTTCATCCCGTGACCTGTAAGTCACTCACTTCCCATGTGCAGGGTGAAATATAGGTCAATGGAAAGTAAACATTAATAATAGACAGAATCATAGCAAAGTCCAAATGTGACGGCTCTCTGTGGGGTTTGGGTAAATATCACCCTGCCACCTGGTCGATTGGCTAATCCTGCTGTTCAACTCATTTGAACAGGTGACCTCCGGCAGAGGAGACTCTGATTTGCTGTGTAACATAATGCCTTTGGATTCTTCAAATGCAGCAGTGTCAAAAAGTCTAAGATGCCTAGATTTTTTCTTTCTTTCCCTTTGAAGGGATTTAAACAAAGTTTTGGGAATTTGAAAAATTGTAAAACAAGGAAATGTTATGATGATTTTGCACTATATCCAACTCAAAAAATGGGGGCATAACAAAAATGTTTTTGCTCTATCGTTATGCTGATAATCAGTGTTGTTATTGTTAACTAAAACTATAAAAAAAAATGTTCATTGATTAAAAAATAAAGCTGAAATGAAATTATATAAATATATTAAATGAAAAACTTTTAAAACAATGTTACCTTTCACTCTAAAAAATAAATAAAAAAACTAAACAAATTTACACAGTAAAATACCGTTTTCCATTGAAACAGTAATATACCGTATAAACAATGCATTCTGGATAATATTATGTAATTTTCGAGAAAATAATCTATAAGCCTATAGATTATTTTCTCGAAAATTACATATTATGCACTTTCTCGAAAATGACATTATTACCCAGAATGCATTGTTTTTGCAGTATATTACTTCTGTATATTACAATGCATTCTGGGTAATATTATTTGTCATTTTCAAGAAAGTAGCCTATAGGCCTCTTTTCTTAAAATGATAAATATTACCCAGAATGCATTGTTTTTATGGTATATTACTGTTTCAGTGGAAAATGGTATTTTACTGTGTAAATTTTAGTTTTTTTAGTTATTTTTTAGAGTGTTGGCGAGTACTAAAATGACTAAAACTAAAAAATGAAATAAAAAATAAACTGAAGCAATAGAATAATTTAAAAAAAAATCAAGAACTAATAAAAAAAACTTGGTTACACTTTATTTTAAGGTGACGTAGTTACATTGTACTTACTCAAATAAGTACCGAGTAATATTAATTAACTACAAGTACTTACTATAGAGTTACGTTAGGGTTTAGTTTAGGGTTAGTTACTTGTAATTATACATAATTCACTGTTATTACTATAGTAAGTACATGTAGTAACTTGTAACTACATCAACCTAAAATAAAGTATTACCAAAAACTTAATGAAACATGAAAATATAAAAATAAAAGCTAATTTAAAACATTAATAAACACTATAATAATATATAAATAATACTAAAATTACACTGTTGATAAAATAATTACTGAAATGTAAGTTTAAGAATGCTGTAAAAATTGTACATTGTACATAACCTGAATAGCATTCAGGTTTTAGACTGTTCAGATTCACTGTTCGATTCCTTAGTTTTATATTCTGTCACAGCATGCGTCTCTGTTTAATTGTTCAAGTGTGACTTGCTCCTAATTCAAATTAATTCAGGCGATGGATTTGCACACCTGAGTGATGTTAAATGTTTGTGCAGAAATGTGGTCAAACACCTCAATGTCACACATTTTTGCTCCGCAAATATTGCGCACCTGTCCCCGCCCTCCTTGTCTTATGGCATGACGGAGCTCCATCACAACCATTTTCAGGAGAGAACAACAAACAGTGAGAGAAAGCAAACGAGGAACTGGAAAGTCCAGCTTCTGTAACTTTTGACCTTTGAGTGAGAGTGGTGTTAATCCCATGACACACGTGAAACACGTTCACGATTTTGATTTTTTTTAAAGCCTCATAGGTATGCAGTTCAACTGTGGCTCTGACTAAATGTATGCTGCTAGAGTAACTGAGATTGCTTTTTTGTAGTTTTCCTGTTTTATGCAGAGAGAGAAAAGGGTCTATTTTAAATTCCAAACCTCCAAAATCCCCTGATCTCCAATTTTTTTAATTTTTTTTTTATTTTTTTATTTTTATTTTTTGGACTAACAGGTAGTCCTGTCCCCAAACTCAATGTTCTTATGTCAAATTCAGTCTGGTCGCTCAAACAAACTGATTGCAATTCGGTTTTGTGCCACTAGTGGTGCAGAAATGACCTACCTCACCTTTAGCTTAACATGCCAGTGTTTGGCTTTTATCTGAACTGGAATTGACAAAGAAATTTTAATTCTGCTTCATATACTATATTTACACTACTGTCTAAAGGTCTGCAAGTCTGCAAAATTCAGCAAGGATGCGTTAAATTGATCAAAAGTGACTAAAAACGTTTACGTCGTTATAAAAAATTGGTAACTTTACTTAAAGCTGTATAATACATTATAAAAGTATTTTTAATGCAGTAATTATGCCTTGTAATGCACCTTGTAATGCATTGTATGGTCTCATAAATAATTGTAACCACTGTTATAATACATTATAATACTTATCTATTCATTGAACACACCTTTAGAAAGTATAATGCATTGAAACAAGACAATTTCAGAATTTGTAAATATTATAATGCATTTTAACTTTGGTTACAATAATTTATGATAAGATATAATGCATTATAATGTACATTATGAATGCCTTAATAATGCATTAGACATAAGTGCTTTAAGTAAAGTTTTACCCAAAAAAAAATCTATTTTAAATAAATGCTGTTCTTTTGAACTTTCTATTCATCAAAGAATCCTGAGAAAAAAAAATCATGGTATCATGGTTTCCACAAAAATATTGACTAACACTGATAATAATAAAACAATGTTTCTTGAGCAGCAAATAGAAGCATATTAGAATGATTTCTGAAGGATCATGTGACACTGAAGACTGGAGTAATGATGCTGAACATTCAGCTTTGCACCACAGGAATACATTTGAATCCCCACCGTTTCTCTACTTTCTCTTCCTTCCTTCCTAAAGGAAACTCTGATTGTATTTCATATCATAATGAGAGCATTGTTTGTACCTGTTCCTTTATTTAATGTCTGTTGTGATACATGTATATATTATACAATAAGAAAATACAAAATAATTAATTTTTACAACTTTAAATTTACAATTAAAATTATTATTATTTTTTTTACATATATGCTAAACAGCAAAATCCCAAGAGTTAAATCAAATCTGCTTAGAGTACATATGGTCCTTCTCTAAATAGTGTTAAAGTAACATTGAAACAGAGTTAAAGTCAGTAGTTTTTGTGTTTCTCTTTTCTTCAGTGATTTTGCTTGTTAACAGCAGGTGTTCATCACTAATGCTCAATCATAACTTAATTAATCGCTTAATTATCTCATTAACGTTAACTCTGCTTCAGTGTTACTTTAACACTATTTAGAGAGGGACCATATGTACTCTGCGCAGAGTTGATTTAACTCTGGGGATTTTGCTGTGTGTAACCCCTTTAAAGGCATTTCAAGATATATCAGAACATATATATTTTACTCAAATGATTATAATAAAACTATAATAATACACCCAGGTCCAGATCTGTCATTTATGAGAAACAACTAAGATAAAGTTGATACTTACATGAAACTCTATTATGTCTGAGAAACCTCTGAGCAATAACATTTTCCTCTGGGTTTTTGTCACTCTCTCTCTCTTTTTCATTCGGTGTTCATTTCATGCTCCCTCTGGTTTATAGTAAATGGAGTTATTGGGCAGACAGCAGGATAGTTAAACAGGTGTTTCCCAAATGGGCACTGAGCTGCGTCGTTGCAGGAATGGCCTCTGTTTTGCCCTTCGCCTCTGGCTGAACCATTTGTTTGAGGAAGTGTGAAAAACCTCATTTCAACCATAGTGTTCACTCACTCATTACTCATTGATGGATAGCAAAGGGGTCTGCATCTCTCTGATGGGTTTCACAGATGCTATGACTGCATTCACTTAGACATTAGAAAGCAGAAAGTGTCTTGGCTTGATCCATTCTGGTGGATGGATCTGGTTGTGTTTGCAAGTAAACACATTAATATCCACTTCTAATGGCTCTTTGCTTTTTATTTTCTCTTCTTCAGCTGTCCAGAGGGGTCGTATGTCCAACTCACAGTCCAGCCCAGGGCAGTACCTGAGCAATGGGAGTGACCCATACAATGGGCAGCCGTACCTTTCGGGCTTCATCTCTCTGCTTCTACGGGCCGAGCCATACCCCACCTCACGCTATGGAGCCCAGTGTATGCAATCCAACAACCTAATGGGCATCGAGAACATCTGTGAATTGGCCGCCCGTTTGCTCTTCAGTGCCGTGGAGTGGGCGAAGAACATCCCTTTCTTTCCTGACCTACAGCTCATGGACCAGGTAAAGCAAATATCTTAGCATATTTAAGCTTGGTTCATATATATATATATATATTAGTGCTGTCAATCGATTAAAAAAACCTAATTAATCACACATTTTTCTGTAATTAATCATGATTAATCACACCTAACATTAAAGTGTTTAATATATTTTTATATGGTAATAATTTCACATTTAATCTCCAAATGAATGTAGAAACAACAAAGACAGTATATATTAAATATTTGATCTAACAGGTAGGAAATATACAGAAATTGAATAAAGTTATCAAACACTTAACAGTCTTCACTGCATAAGTTATAAAATAAATATAGATTAATCCTTATTAAAGCTACAAAAGTTATTCAGTCAAGAGCAGTGAGTGATTTTCTCTTTGTCTTTTGTTCTTTGATTAACAATGACAGACAGCAGCAGGGTTATTAGGCTGCTGTCACTTTAAGACTGCTTACTAGGATACTGGACAAAGCGGCCATTTTGGCATAATTTTTTGTGTTTTTGCCAGTTCAAGTGTGAAAGAGAATTCAATGGGGCTGGCGCGCTAGTACAGATTTAAGTTCTTTTTTTTTTGCGTCTTATCATGCTTGAAAGGTTTAATAGTTGATACTTTAATACTTGAATGAATGATAGCGTGATCATATAATGTAACGCTAGCTAAAGGATGATAGGAAAAAAATTGATGCTGCGTTAAATATTTTTAATGCGTTAAACTGAAAAAATTAATTGCATGTGTTAACACGACTTAATTTTGACAGCCCTAATATATAGCAACATGTATTAAAAACCCCCCGAAATAATCAATAATTACTATGATTTTTCCACAAATGTATTATGTAATAATTTTCATTTTAAAATTGGATTAAATAATTAATTGGATTAGATTTTATAATTTCTATATTTATGTATTTTTCTGCCTAGTATTGTATCATTTTTTATTTATTTTTAATGACTTTACACAAGAAATGCATACATTTTGTATTCATGCATTTTATACTTTAAAGTTTCTTTTTTTAGTATTTTTCTTAATTAAAAAAGGCCATCTGTTGCAGTCTCTCACATGTGCGCCACATTTTTTGTGTAGGTTGCGCTCTTACGCATGTCGTGGAGTGAGCTGTTCGTTCTGAACGCTGCTCAGTGCTCTATGCCGCTGCATGTTGCGCCCCTGCTGGCCGCTGCTGGTCTACACGCCTCTCCCATGTCAGCCGAGCGGGTGGTGGCCTTCATGGACCACATACGTGTCTTCCAAGAGCAGGTGGAGAAACTAAAAGCCCTTCAGGTGGACACAGCTGAGTACTCCTGCCTGAAGTCCATCGTACTTTTCACCTCTGGTAAGAATAACTAACCTTAAGACTACTTGGTTTGATTAGTATTTACAATTTTTCAATTATGAGTCCATTTTAGGAGCACCGAGTTAACGTCAATAATACCATTTAAAAAACATCTGGACTGTTTTATTGATCTATTTATGTCTAGTTGCCACTATTTGGAGGTTTTTTGTGAGGCTTTCAATTGTGTTTGTTGGTAAATAAACAAAATAAATGTGTTACACAAAACATTACAAACAAAAAAAGTGCCAAACGCCAAACGCTTTGGCATAGAGCTTCAGATTCTGAGATGTCTTGCCCACTGGTTTAGATTATTTCTGATTCCCTGCTCTACCTGTCAGAAACCCTTTTCCAGCCCAGACCTACACTTTTCCAAATGGATGACTGAACCCACCGCTCTTGATTCGTTTTTTTATCACTCAATCCTTCACGCTTCCATCTATTATTGAAACCAGGCAAGCAGCCCCCCGCCCCAACTCAACTTCCACCAACATGGCTGAATTATGCATGCTGAGTTGCGGAAAAAGGGATTCGCTTCAGTCTGGCTGTGACCTACATAACCTCTGTAGCCTACGGCATCAATGTGATCCATCCTGCAATTCCAGCCAAAGCCCCCTCCACCCCCTGCCGAGACCCGCTGGCATGAGCTAACAGGGACAGACAAACTCTTGTGGCCCGTAACCTCAGCCCAAACCTCCTATCACCTCACATCACCCAACAGGCCTCTAATGTCAGCCAGTCGCCCCGATTGCCCGACGCGGTGCGGTGGCAGCTCCCAGCGTGTGTTCACACTGTGAAACACAAAGAGAGAGGGGGATGTCTTTGCCGTGCAACGCCAGCGTAAGGGGGACTGGCGCAGAAGCACGCAAGACTTGTCAGCACTGACATTACGCCAGGGACTGACACATCAGTGCCCCCCCTTACAAAACGCTGCCTACAGTAACTATAGATGTCTTTATCTGGACTCATGGGACATAGACAGAAGTGGCGGTTGTGTCCTGCTCAGCAGGTATCCTCGCCCTCATAGAAATATGAAGCAATTAAGCTTTTGTTACCAGAACTAAAGCTCAGAAGGATTAAGAGTACGCGTACCCCAATGATGAGTAGCATAACAGAGAGAATGGTGAAGGAGGTCATTGGTTAAAACTAGGGCTGCCCCCAACTAAAGATTTTTCCAGTCATTTATTTAAGCCATTAGTTGACTAATCGCACGTTTATATTAATTCAATTACTTAAATATATACTAAACCATAATGAGCGTTTAATATATATAGGCACAATATAGCCTATTCCATGCTCGAGCGCACACATAAAGCTTGCCGCAAAGCACCGGCAAAAGTTATGATTATGAATGTGTTGGGGAAAAAAATAGCTAGGAGACATTTTAATTATTTATTAATAAACTAGTGTTTTCTGAGTAAGTATCGGCTGCAAAGATGTTGAACGTGCCTATAGAGAGAAATGCACCTTTCATACGGATTACATAAGCAGAGAGTATTTATTTTCGATTTGAATGGTTTAGTTTAAAAGTAGACATTTCAAGCTTTCTATATATATATATTTTTGATATATCAAAGATTTTTGTGACACGCTTCAGTTCAGGGAGACAGAGACGGCAGAAAGCACATCCTATTTGTTTTCTTTATTTTACAAAGGCACAATGTTTTCTTGTTATTGTGAGTTTACACAAATAAAAGTAGACCCTTTACAGTTTTGAATGATGTATTACTCTTATCTTTACTCGTATTTAAAGTTGTTTCCGCTGTTATCAGAAAGAATGCAAGCAATCGTGCCGGCGCCTCCATGTCTTGCATTAAGCGCTATACTTCAGCTTCCACACTCTGCACAAACACTTGGATATGCGCCTAATAATAGCGCACATTTATCTGGATTAACGTTACAGCGAGCGGCCATGTAAAGCTACTACTTACATGTTTCAAATGATGAGCCATATTTGAGATCGATCAACGATAGGCGAACATTTGGATTTCCTGCCCGACATACTGTAATTACCACAAGGACCTACCGTTAACGATCTGTACCTCACGGACTACATGACTTCGCCACTAGGTTTTTTTTTCTGCGACTAACCAAGTTATACAATTTTGGTCAACTAAGCCCTTTTCTAGTTGACTAACGATTAGTCGACTATTAGGGGGTAGCCCTAGTTAAAACCCTGCATTTTTACACACTTGAGTGTTTTGGATGGATGGATGGATGATAATTCCTCTTCCTGTCATTTCAATTCAAATTCCAGCTCAACTTCCTTTGGGGTGTAGCCAATTCATTTCAATGAAACAACTGCAAAAGAAACACATTTGAAGTACAGTATTCCTTAATTTTCCCATCTCCTTTTACTTTCTACTTTAGATGCCATGGGTCTGTCTGATGTGGCCCATGTGGAGAGCATCCAGGAGAAGTCCCAGTGTGCTCTTGAAGAGTATGTGCGAAACCAATACCCCAATCAACCCAACCGTTTCGGCCGCCTGTTGTTACGGCTACCTTCCCTGCGCATCGTTTCATCTCCTGTTATCGAACAGCTGTTCTTTGTACGGCTAGTAGGTAAAACGCCCATCGAGACCCTGCTGCGGGACATGCTGCTTTCCGGCTCCAGCTACAACTGGCCTTACATGCCCGTCCAGAGAGACCGGCCCATCTCACTCCATTACAACGAGAACGGGCCCTGATCCCACCCTCTTAATCAATATCACACCCCCGCCACCATTGGGTCATGGCCGATACAGAGAATCTGTCAGCAAGCCACGCCCCTTTCTGCCACATCATCACCGCTCACTTATCTGAAGCACCAGCCGTTTGTTCCGTCAGTTGGAATGGACCACAGAGTTCATACAGACACCGAACTGTTTCCCACAGAGGTTTTCTTTGAACAAGGACTGTTTGGCCCAAAGTGCAATGTCCATTCCTGATTTTGACTCAACCAGAAGCCATTAAAGCTGATGCCAAAACTTTACCAGAAAAGCTATTAACTGTAGACGGACCTCGAAAACTGCACCACTTGTATTAACGGGAGAGTCAAGATTCTGTCCGTAAGTGTGTGGTGAAGTCTGAAACCAAGATCCCAGCAGCTGAATTTGGGGTGGACGAGGTTTGTATTACATCCCCAGTAAAACCGAGAGAAAGGTGTGACTCTTGCAGGACTCGTTGGAGAGAAAGCCATTGCCAAAGTAGGACAGGCATCTGAACTCTCGGGAGCATTTTGTGGAACCGATGACTGAGGTGAAATTTCGTTTGTCTAGTTGATTTTTGCATTTAGGTCTCTGTTGAAGTGGGAGGACTTGAAAGAGGCACTTGAAACCAGCCAGATAACCCTCACTTTCCGTGCTTTTCTCAGCTACATCCAAATATTCAGCACATCCAGACAAGTTGCCGTATCAAGCACATGCATCTTGTTAAATACAGGTGTTTATCTCCTGTAGCATCAAGAAAAACACTAGGGTAAAATAGGGTATTCTGAAACATTGTGGAATGTCAGGAAAGCTCTGATGTGTCCAAGCCAACCAAGTCTATGCTATCTTTATCACAAGACAACCCATCTAGAATACAGTAAAGCCTGATTTGATCATGTAAAGTATTGAGGTGACAGGCAACCGCACAAAATGACACAGATTACCCTAATTCACTCGATAAACTCAAGACCTCAATTATGCCAATAGTCTGCCTTTGATGACCAAGTATTTTGTGTAGCATACTGTAGGTTTCATCAAGTTTTTTTGTTACTTTCTCGCTCGTCTGAATATGTTTAAACCCCGCTGTCACATTTTTTAACATGGCACTACAGCTTTTAAGGCAGCATTTGGATATAAAAGCCATTGGGACCTTTGAAAGCAGGACCTGTTGTATTAGTTCACAGAATATTTCTATCAAAGTATGTTTTTCTGTATTTTAGGTTTGAAGAAATGAATTAATGAAATAAAATCTGTCATTCACAGTATTGCTGCTGTTGTTTTTGGCATTTTGTTCCTGCTAGACCCTTTTTCTTCTTTTATTCTGGTTTGGGCCGTAACTTTTTAAACCACTCCTTCATAGATTTTCTGTAGGCATGTGTTTTGAGCCATTGTCACAAGTATAAATGGTTTTGAACTCAAAATGCAGATGTATCTAGCTGACTAAAATCGGTTTTCCTCATGATGTTCCCACCACCATGATGGATTGTAAGGACCATTTTACCAGGATGTTTGGCAGCATTTGAATCAGCTCAAATAGTTCAACTTAAATCTCACCAAACCACAAAATGTTTCAGGTTTTGTCCCATGACTTCTAACCATCTTAATTCGTTACTTTATGTTGCTCATTCTTATATGTGGTTTCTTCAAAAATGCTAAAATATTGACTTATTTTGAAGTGTATGATTCTTCATGTTTATTTCCCCATGTCAGTCAGATCTTGTAGCCAAAATGTTCTTCACCTTTTTTTGTGTTTTTCCCAAAATGTTCTTCAGCTGTTTTCTCTAGAATCTTGTTTGGTCTTCATGACAGTAAGACTTAAAGGATTAGCTGAACGAAGGCGGTCTGGCAGAAGCTAGATATTTTACTTTATAATTTGTTACGCATCGCTTCAGAAGGCCTTTATTAAACCCCCGGAGCTGTGTGGAGTACGTTCATGATGGATGGATGCACTTTCTCGAGCTTCATACTTGTTGCCCCCGTCCACTGCCATTATAAAGCTTGGATGCGTCAGGATATTTATTAATATAACTCTGATTGTGTTCATCAGAAAGAAGAAATTCATATACACCTAGGATGGCTTGAGGGTGAGTAAATCTTGGGGTAATTTTCATTTTAAAGTGAACTAATACTTTAAAAATATTGGCTGTGTCTCATTTCAATGTGGTTCCCTATGATGTGAATCGTTGTATCTAAAACATGAATTCAGGCACAAGGGGCCTCATTTATAAAACATGCGTACCCACAGATTTGATCTTAGAGTGTGCATACACTAAAATCCATGCCAATGTTCATATCTATAAAAACGGTCTTTGACTTGAAAAAGTGCTTAGCACCACGTCAGGGTCTAAGCAGACGTACGCATTTCTCCTTGTGGCAGAGAGTCGGAGTACTGCAGGTTTTTCGAAATCTAAGCAATTCTTGCCACTCGATATTCTCAAGTGAAGGATTTGGACATTGACTGGTTCTGCTTTTTTATACGTTAATGACATTAATTAGGTGACGTTTACAAGGCGGAGATCTGAAACCACTCAGCTGCGTACATTTTCAAGAGTATTTGTGATTTATAAATTTCACATCTGGAAGAGAGGCATAGGCACGTTTTTTGTCCGTGTGTTCGTTCTCTAAATCACACGTACACACATTTGAGAAATGATCGTAGGATCAAATGTAGGACAGTTATTACGAAACATTTTATAAATGAGGCCCCAGAGCCTTGAACCGCTAAACATAGGGACACTGGTGACTCAGTTTTTTTTCGGTAAGTGAATATAGTGAGCAGCTGTGTTTGTTTTTTTAATGGTGCATTATGGGAATTTCTAGGGCGTGATTAAAACTTAGCCATTGTGATCTTTCAACCACAACCAATTTAGTTTGGGTGCAATAAATATGAATTAAATAATTTAAAAAGATTATTTATATTATAAATAAAGATTATTTAATTATTTATATTATTTAACTATATTATATACATTTTAAGGCAACTAAATACCTAATCTTTAAGATTATAGAATATACTTGTAACATTTGTTTTCATGCAATTCTTCTTTTAGAAAATATTCAGTAATGCATAATGTTTAGAGCTCTGTTGGCAGGGTTATAAGTCATGCTTGTGACCTTGTGGTCTCCAGATCCCTTCCAGCAATAGAGAAGCTAGTATGAAAATTACTTCTACCTTCATTTCAGAGCTGTCACTCCAGTTCAACAGTGACCTCTTCACCTCAACATCATGCAATATTACCTCGCTGTGAATATGAAATATATTTGCAGTACCATGTGCCCCGTGGGTAAGTTAAATGTCTGAATGTAGATGCATGTTGGTTTTTATCATCTCATAAATATTTCAAGCAACCATAAGGATTCTTATTGTATTTTACATCTTTGGACTGATAAAAAAAATCAGCTTCAGTTTTCCCATTGTTTAGACCCTGACATGTTTTAATAGTCATGTGATGTCTCAGCTTGTGGTTAAAATGACAAATCTGGAGTCATGCCCCATAAATCATTCAGATGTGACAGTGATTGTTCCAAATTCTACTATAGCAAACACATGGGGTGTTGTTGAGAAGTGCTTGAGTCACACGCGTTTAACCTCTAACTGATGTGACAATCTCAATTTAACAAGAGGCCTGGATGAACTATAGCAATGTTAAGAATGAAGTCGCCCGTAGCTATAGCGCTTAAACTTGAACATTGGCCACAAGGGCAAGCGGTCTGACTCTGGGAGGGTTGGCCAGCCAGATCAATAGTTGAGACGTCAAATTGAATTGAGGTCAGTCTTTGTGCATACGAGGTCTCTCATTTTTGGCTCTCTGTCAGGAAGCCAGCTGCTGAAGCGAAGCTCCTGCCCTGCGGCTGTTTTAGAGAGCGCACAAAGCCATACTGGAGAAATTTGGGACAATTGCTTATCGGGGTGCTGAAATCAAAACCCCATTTACTTAGGGGTTTTCATTTGAAAATGAAATCAATTTCATTTTCCAAAGCACCCTTCCTGAAATCAAAATCCAGACCAATCACAATCCCATAAAACTAATGACTGTGACTAAAAGAAATTCTTCCAGCACAGTCACTGGGACCAAAACTTCCACAGCATTTTAACAAAGTCATCTACCCTTTCTGTAGCTCTTATAAATCCTTAAAGAGGACCTGACGAGGATATGTGGCAATGGCATCAATATTGATGTGGGAGAAAGTCCCTCCAAAAACCCAGTTAAGCCACGGGGCATCAATATTAATGGTGCTGCATTGCCTCCCAACTGCCCCAGAGCAACTCTCAAATAGTGATTACCAAAGTGCAAGAGTTTCATTATTACACACCCAAAATAAAGGCATAATCTTCAATTTAAAGATTTGTAAATCTCCCTCCAAACTTTACATTTTAGATTCTCAAATGGGGATTCAAGAGTGTAATAAGTGAATTATTCAAAACTATGAATATAAACAGAGCTGGGTAGTAACGGATTACATGTAATCTGGATTACGTAATCAGATTCCAAAAATTAAATACTTGTAATTATATTATATTATGTTTTAAAATACTCGTAATCAGACTACAGTTACTTTTTATTTATTGCATGATTACTTATTATTCACACAATGGCAGTAAATCATTCATAATCTATTGATTCTCCCTAATTCTTCTTTTTCATGTTTTAAATTGTCCTTTCTAAAAAAACATATTGCTTTTATACATTCAGAAAGTCTTCTAGTTTTGTGAAATTTCACACAGAGACCAGCCACTAGTCAGGTGGCTGTGATTACACAGAAAATTGAGAGGCCACAAAGAATTTGACTACTTGATTTACAAAACTCATTTTTAAGGAGTGCTTTCTCAACATTGTATATCAAATCAACTCCTGATGAACACATTAATTCATATTATAATTATTATTATCACTCAGTAAGTCATTTAAACATGTATATATACACATTGCAATTCTTTCTCTTAGAAAATTATCCTATTCAAATCAATGTGATAAATTAGTTAGGTCAAAAGTAATCTAAAAGTAGTCAGATTATATTACCTAAAATGTGTAATGTAATGGATTATGGTACTAACTACAATTTTTGTCATGTAATTTGGAATCAGTAACCGACTACAATTTGTAAGTAATCTACCCAGCACTGATTATAAATTTTTATTAGCCTGTGAGAACTAGGCGGTTCTTAAAGGGTTAGTTCACCCAAAAATTAAAATTCAGTCATTACTTACTCACCCTCATGTCGTTTCATACCCGTAAGACCTTCGTTCATCTTCAGAACACAAATAAAGATATTTTTGATAAAATCCGATGGCTCAGTGAGGCCTCTATTGCCAGCAAGATAATTTACACTTTCAGATGCCCAGAAAGATACTAAAGACATATTTAAAACAGTTCATGTGACTACAGTGGTTCAACCTTAATGTTATGAAGCGACGAGAATACTTTTTGTGCGCCAAAAAAAACAAAATAACGACTTTATTCAACAATATCTAGTGATGGGCGATTTCAAAACACTGCTTCATGAAGCTTTCCGAAACTTTTGTTTTGAATCAGTGGTTTGGACCATGTATCAAACTGCCAAAGTCACGTGATTTCAGTAAAATAGGCTTCGTTACGTCATAAGTGTTTTGAAACGTTTCAATAGTTCACGTGACTTTGGCAGTTTGATACATGGTCCAAACCACTGATTCAAAACAAAAGATTCAAAGCTTCATGAAGCAGTGTTTTGAAATCGCCCATCACTAGATATTGTTGAATAAAGTTGTTATTTTGTTTTTCTGGCGCACAAAAAGTATTCTCGTCGCTTCATAACATTAAGGTTGAACCACTGTAGTCACATGAACTGTTTTAAATACGTCTTTAGTAGCTTTCTGGGCATTGAAAGTGTTAATTATCTTGCTGGCGATGCAGGCCTCACTGAGCCATCGGATTTTATCAAAAATGTCCTTATTTGTGTTCTGAAGATGAACGAAGGTCTTACGGGTGTGGAACGACATGAGGGTGAGTAATTAATGACTGAATTTTCATTTTTGGATGAGCTAACCCTTTAAAAGAACAGTTCAGCTAAAAATTCAAATATGGTGTTTTTTAAGTTAAATATCATCGATTTGACATCAATGGTGTCTGTTCTTCACACAGCTATTGCATGGCTTTAGAAGACTAAATTTACATTTCTCAACTTCTCATTTTGTGTTCCACAGAAGAAAGAAAGTCATATGAGTTTGGAACGACACAAGAGTGAGTAAATTACTTCTCGTTTTTGGTTGAACATTATTATTTTAAGTGGCATATGTTTTAGGTCATTGATGTGTCATAAAATACAAAATAGAGTTTGAAATACCCTGCTTATTCTTTATATATCAGTGAGATTTTTGAAAGAAGTTTCTTATGCTCACCAAGTCTACATTTATTTGATCAAAAATACAGTAATATTGTGAAATATTAAAAATTAAAATCTGTTTTTTTATATATATATATTTTTTTAAAATGTAATTTATTCCTGTGATGCAAAAGCTGAATTTTCAGCATCATTACTCCAGTTTTCAGTGTCACATGATCCTTCAGAAATCATTCTAATATGCTGATTTGATGCTCAAGAAACTTTTTTTTATCATTATTATCCATGTTTAAAACAGTTTCGCTGCTTAATATTTTTGTGGATTTTTTTTTTCTGGATTCTTTAATGAATAAGAACATTTATTCACTGAAAATGAAAAAAATAGTTCCTTGGTCATCCATTAGCTCAGTTGTTTATTTCTGTTCACGAGGGCTCTATGAGTCACGTACTGAACTGATGCCCAGTGACACACATTGCGTTAAAAGTTCACTGATTCTAGACAATTCTATATGAGTGGACAGAGCGATTAAAGCGTCCCGGATTCACAGGATTTTTCTTGGCTACATGTTTGCAGGCGAATTTCCCTGGGGGTTTCTTCTTCCTGTTTCATTATGATTTCCATACTCCACATTAATGATATCATACTCTCGCTGTTGCCGACCCCTCTGCTGGAGCACAGATATGATTACACTGATGCAGTTTCTGGGTCAGTAAGTTAAATATTTCAGATGGTTTATTTTTAGGCACGTCTGTTTCCACTTTGTGCTTGCTCTCCCCCTGTGTTGCTTCCCCTCAGTCTCTCTCTTTCCCCCCTCCCTTCTTGCTGTCTTGGCTTTAGGCAGCATTTGACCTAGAAAGTCATCATCACATGGCCTTAAGGCCTGTCAATGTTAGCCAGAATCGGTATGTGCCATTAGCAGAAAGCTGAGTGGTGTGGTGAAGTTATAAGCATTTTCATCTTAGTACATAATTAGTGGGGTCCAAAAGTACACATTTGTGCTTTAAAATGCTTCTATTTGTCATTTTTTAATTATTAATTTAATTTAACACGGTTTTTAATTACATGACACATTATCATAATTTAAATAAAGAAGTTAAACTGAAAAATTAATGAATTTCATAATTTATTAATATTTGATGTGTCCCCATTTTGCTTTAATGACAACAGCGCTCAAGCTGACATGAACAAAACCTGATGATCCGCGTACAAAGAGTTAACATTTTCTTATTTTTGATTAGTAACCTAAACAGTGCATAAAATTATATTATATTAATATTATACATTAAATAAATATTATTTAAATGATGCATCTATGTTACATACATTATCTAAATTATTGTTCAATTTTATATTAAATATATGGTAAATATAAATAAATAAACATTTTATTATTATGTTCAAATAAATTATTACTAAAATTATTTTTAAATAAATACTAATTTAGTGCTACTAGTAATACTAATTAAAAGAAATATTAATAGTCTTTATTAATAATTAATAGTTCTTTGTTTTAATTTTATATTAAATATGGTAAATATAATTTATTTTATTTTTATGTACAAATAATGTTACTAAATAATTACTAAATATTTTTTTTACTAGTAATACTAATTAAAATAAATACTAATATTAGTTTATTTGTTTAAAATTTATATTAAATAAATTATATTAATTATTATTACATTTAAATTTAGTACTAAATCTAAATAATTTAGTACTAAAATAGTATTTATTTTTTAAATACATACTAATTTAGTACTATTATTAATACTAATTGAAATAAATACTAATAGCCTACTAGTTTCTTTGTTTTAAATTCATATTAAATAAATTATCTAAATTTTTATTAAATTTTATATATATATATATATTTTTTTTATTTTTTTTTTTTATTTTAGTACTAAATATAATTTTTAAAAAAATACTAATTTAGTACTACTTACTTTAGTAATTAAAATAAGTACCAGTAGCCTTCTAGTTTCTTTGTTTTAAAATGTATATTATTGAATAAATTATTATTTAATTTTATTTTGTAATAAATTATCTAAATAATTTTTTTTTTTTTTTTCCTTATTTACTTTGTCAAAATATTTCTTTTACATTTTTCAAAATCGTATATTTTTCTCTTTAAATTAGGCTTTGAATCACAGATGTGGACTTCACTGGCAGTGAATGTTTAGAACTTCGTAAATGATGGTCGTTTGAGTTTTACTTAACTTTTGCATGCACAGATTGTTTACAGGCCTCTACATCACTGACAAAAACTGCATATGCCCTTTGCAGAGCTGCACATTGATTCCTGATCTCTGTGTGAACTCCGCTGCAGTGACACCAGCACTGATGGATCTACTACATTAGATCACAGTCAAATCCTATCGAGTCATTCGGTACAGTAAGGGCAGGCTAATTGTTGCAGAGATGACATGCCATTGAACTGTTAACTGAAAGGGAACGAGTTGAGATGAGATACAGCGTTCAGTCCTCGTGGCCTTTAGGCAAATTTCCTATCATGTGTTCTCCACACTTCACTCTGGCAATTGATCACATCTGCCACTATATGCTGTGTTTGCCTGAGCAGTTAGTATCTGCATGTTTTGATCAATTAATATGTTTGTTTAACCGATTTTTAAAGGAATGGTTCGCCCAAAGTTAGGGGATTAGGGCATATCAGGCTTCAAAAAGGAAAAAAAAAAACCTGTCCATGTGACTATTTTCAGTCAGCTACAACACAGAGAAACCAATGGCGTTTGGTGGTACTGACTATTTTGATGTACCAATGCACCATTTTTGAATCTGATGCAAAGACAAATGAGGTTTGGTGTATAACAACTAAAATTTTGATCTACTCCTCAGTTATTTTATGACTTCAAAACTACTTTTATACTACGTTCTGACTACTTTTATGATCTTTTTTTATGATAATATTCACTATGAACTGTCATAAATAGGGGTGTGATGAGATAAAATGTGTCGAGATTTCTCATTGAGGTGAAAAGCTGTCTCGCGATTTTGCCATGACGGAGTGTGAGGGTGAAATTAGGATAGAATATGCCACTGCTACGTTTACATGACATTACGCATCCACTGTCGTTTTGCTTTTTATAGAAATAGAAACCATTTAATTCATTTGGATAACGGTCGCTTCAATTCCATCCAGCTCGTCCAATGCAAGCTGCAGAATCGTACGTAGTTCAGCAGGAATCAGAGTTCACTGATCATGTGACGAGATGACTGACAAGACCGTGGCAGAGGATTTGTCGCACAACAGAGCCTAAGCGTCTGACAAATATCTTATCTTGTAGAATGCGCCGCCACTCCCTATTCACAGAGAATGTGCGATCACGAAATCGAAAGCGAAAGTAAAACGCGAGCACGCATTCAAACGCGATTTTAATACTGCACATTTTGAAAGCGGGTCCTTGATGCATGCAAATATCTCCCAATATGAAAGCTATCTTAGGCTGGGCTGTGTAGTTGTAACCATTAAAGACCAAAGTGCAACAAATAAAGTTATTGTCTCCCAAAAGAAAGTATTTTTGAAAGGAGAAAGGAGTTCTCAGCAGGAGTTGTCAGCAATTCCAGTCTCATTTCCTGTTACAAACCTATGTAGGTTTGTAATAAATTTGCATAATGCCAGCCTATGGCCTTCATTGACTGCTGGCAAAAAACGTGTAGGACTCGGGCTCGAATTGATACGGTAAAACCGGCGCCATTGTTACTCTACGTATCACTGTGAATCAAGTGCTGAGGAAGCCTCCAGAGCTGAAATCCATATATGGTAACGGGCATTTCATTTCTGACATGTGCTGTAAGCAGTCAACCAACCACAACAGACTGGGCTGATGACCAATCAGAGCAGAATAGCTCTCAGAAAGGAGGGGTTTAGAGAGACTGAATCTGCGAACAAACCATTTTCAGACTCTGAGAAATGAGATGATGTACATTATGAGTAAATTAAAGTGTTTTTTGAGTCTTGGAGCCATGTAAACCTATCGTAGGAGACTCCAAAACAAAATGGGGAACCTTTAAAATAGCATAATAGAAGCACTTTAAAATGTCTCCTTTCATCTACCACAGGTGTGTTTGAAATGACATTAGGGTGACTAGTAATGACTAAAGAAAGCACTTTTTTACGTGAACTTTTCTTTTAAGATACTATTATGTGTATATAACTGGTGTTCACATTTAGAATGGCCTCAGATGACATTTTAAACGCTCCGTCTTGATAAATACGCTATTAATTTGACGCATTTCGCACAATTGTAGCACACAGTTTAACACCAGAGAGAATCGAGGGGCCCGTCTGCTCGTCATAAATTACACATGCACTGAATTCATTAGTCTGTGTACTGTTTTGTCTTGTGCCCTCAGCATTTTTCATCGCAGACACGCAGCGATTCCAAGCCGGTGCCACAGAGGTTCATTGTGTCTCTGCCAGCCTCTCACAGAAGCCCCATCCAACTTCTCACCTGCAGCATTATGCTCTGTGGATCTCACTCAAGGGTAATTGGGACCTCGCATTCTGGGACCAGCTCTGCCTTTGTTCCCCTGGTCGGATGCACTGACCCGGATGTGTGAGGTCGCAGTCATGTTAATTGGCGCGGGGTGTTGCAGCTGCATGATTCGCCGTGTTTTTCCATGAGTCTGTGTGTGTGGAAATTGCTCATCGGAGTGAATAAATCTGTTTCCAAAGGACAGCAAAACACTATTAGAAACAAACATGCTGATTGAACACATTTAAATTATTTATACGCATTTCCTTTTTGATAGTGGCATCAATTCTATCTATGTTGTGTAAAAGGTAGAGTGTAAAAAGCAGATCTCTGGACCGTTCGAGGGCTCCCCCACCTGTCCATCTGTCATTACTCTCAGTGGATCCGCAGTCAGCCGGCTCTGTTCCGGACAGGAATAGAACAGCTGTCCCGGCGGACTCTGACCGGTCCCGCTGCACCTGTTCTGACCTCAGGGACAGTTGTCTCTCCATTTGTTTTTTGCTATGGCAAGGTGTCCTTGGCTCTTAGCTGCCCTGTTATACAGTAAGAACATAATGATTATTATGGCCAGTATGATCTGCGTAATGTGTTTTCTCATATGCACATGCCATGGCTTTCAACAAACTATTCAAATATTGACTTTATTCAACACTAAACAGCATTCTTAACCCATTTTATTTCCATATAATGTTATATATTTCTATCTTACAGGAAATTCTGCATAGCATGAAAATGAGACTATATAGCAATGCCCTGTCAACCACAGGCACCCCTTTGTAGTTATGAGTTTTGCACAGGTAAAAACCCCGGCTGTTAGTACTTTTTTTTTTCTTTTTTTTTCTAAATTTAGTACAACTTCTTGTTGCAAAGCAGGTGAAGCAACTTTATTGTCACTATTTATGTCACTACTGGAACTTCACCAGCCATTTTACAGTTATATATTTTGAACTGTGCAGTTATACATTGTATGAATAACATCGATGTATGGTAATGTATACAGTAATGTACAATCTTGAAAACAAACAAACATGTAAATATCAGGGAATTTCAAAAGTACGAATTCCAAGCCTGGAAAGGTAATCTTAAAATCTTAAAGTATTAGTTCACCCAAAAATAAAATTTCCGTCATTAATAATTACTCATCTTCATGTCGTTCCACACCCGTAAGACATTCGTTCATCTTCAGAACACAAATTAAGATATTTTTGATGAAATCCGAGGGTATCTGATCCACACATAGGCAGCAACGACATTGCACCTTTTGAGGTCCAGAAAGGTACTAAAGACATCGTTAAAACCGTCGACGTGACTACAGTGGTTCAACCTTAATATTATGAAGCGATGAAAATAGTTTTTGTGCGCAAAAACAAAACAAAAATAACAACTTTATTCAACAAATTCTGTCCTATGTCATACTGCTACACTATTTTCGTTGCAGAGCTTCAGTGTTTACGTCCGAACGGCGGCTCAGTATTGGCCATGTCTGTTCACGTGAGCAGCACGACGCATGCATGTGATGCTGATGCAGGAGCCGGCCAATACTGAGCCCACGTTCAGACATAAACACTGAAGCTCTGCAGTGTCGTTGCTGCCTATGTGTGGATCAGATACCCTCAGATTTCATCAAAAATATCTTAATTTGTGTTCCAAAGACAAACGAAGGTCTTACGGGTTTGGGACGACATGAGGGTGAGTAATCATTTTTGGGTGAACTAACCCTTTAAAAGCTCATGAAAATTGCAGTTGCACTTTATGTTACAGTATGTGCACTTTCAGTGTACTTACTAATGAAAGTACTGAGTAATGTAAGGTAACTACATGGGCTCAGGGCTAGGTTCAAGGTTAGTACCTAGTTATTACCCAGTTAGTGTAATTACTACAATAAGTAGTATGTACATGCAAAACAGGACTGTGAAATTAAAGTGCTACTGAAATTGCTATAGTAATTTCTGGAAATAAAATTCTAAAGTACTTATTTTTCTACTTTTTGTATATTTTTGTTCTTTTTAACACAATTTCTATAAAATTGGATTAAAAGACCATTATCTAGTCAAAGATAATAAAAAAGGAAATTCATTTCTTTTTTTCCATTTTCCATTACAAGATTTCCTGACATGAACACAAATTTGTCCAGGGAAGCTAAAAAAAAAATTAAAAAAATAAAGTCAAATCAATAATTTGTGTTGGATGATATAAATGATTAAAGTCACCATGAAAATCAAAATGGAAGTTTTTTGGCTTTTAGTATGAATATGTTAGCCTTACTCTTATCTATAAGCTAGTGTGCTTCAAAACATGACAACATTCGTATTTAGAAGATACAAGCATTCAAAAAACTTCTTACAGTCTCTCACTTCCACCAATGTGGATCAACGATTTTAATGACATCATGCTGCACTTCAGCTTCTCAACAGATTTTCTGTCCAATCAAAAGCTCTTTAAAAGCGTCCCGCCCCCTACATTATAAATAGACGCTGAAGCTGCGGCTGAAATTGGTCACTTGTTCACACATTTACTGTTTTCTACATGGTGGCACATAATGCACTATATAGGGGATAGGGAACAATTAAGACAGTGTAAATATGCTTTCCATTGAGGCGAGTGAAGTCTGGTTTCACGTCAGTGTCACGCAAACCGCAGCACACCGCAGAGTCTGCTCCGGTCCAGAGACACGATAGCACAGAGCGGATCATATGCACGAGTCAGCGCAGACCACAATTGAATTCTGCACAGAATGCTGTATTTTAGAGCGATAGGAGGAGATTAGGAGAAACGGTTAGAGATTAGAAGGAAACTGAGGCTTTACCGAGCTCAACAGCTCTGGCCGAGCTGTGATATAAACGAAACGCTACTGGCCATTATAAAAAAAGGGGAGGAGCTGTTCTATATGTCCAGCCCATAGACTGTAAAAAAAGATGGACGACGCGACGCCACTTCCTTCCATTGTAATGAACTGAACGTAAAATGTACGACGATGGGCGCCGACACATTACGCAAAAACATCAGTTTGGAGCCTGGACCTGCGCAGAAGAAATCGTCAGTGGAGCCTGGAGGCAGAGCCGTGGTATCAAACTTCCGCCCAAACGCTCACACGACCAATCAACCACGCCCCCTGAACTTCTCATTTGACTGGCTTGCTAAAATAAGGTAAATACAGCAACTAACGACTTAAATTTAAAAACAAATAATAATATACTATTTATTTAAAACGAACAACTAGTCTATCACAATGTGTTGGACAGCCAAATTAACGATCTTTAGTTCATGCAGTCTGTTTTAACTAAGTTAGCATCATACAATTTATGGCGAGCACATGCATTTATTTTTTTCTCATATAAAATAAATATATTTGAATGGATTGTTGGTTTAATTTTTGTTATCTTCATTTTAGGAGTAACGTTAGAAATGACGTCAACAAATAAAGTACTAGTGATAACTACAATACATTGGGATAGGTCAAAACAACATATCGTAATTGATGCATTTTAAATATAAGCTGTCAATCACAACTGTCAATCATAACAACATGCCCCATTTCTATAGAATCAAATTGCTAGCTAAAATCAAACTTATCACAAAAACAAACAATTGAACATATATCAGTGTGATAACATCTACCTTAAATGACCAAAACCATCTTTCGAAAAATTTTATTGGAAGTGTAATTTATTTTTTTATTTTGACTCAAGTCCCGTTCGTTTACATGGAGAGGGCGGGGTTTATGACCTGTACTGCATCCAGCCACCAGGGGGCGATCAAAGAGCAGCTTCACTTTTCAGGACGTATGAGGCACACCCGGTCCCGCCCTGTCTTCCTGTTCCTGCGTCAACACATTGTTCCAAGGCACTTAAGTGGGCCTTTAAATAATGCATATAAATATTCAAAACAAAAATACACAACCATTAAAAGTTCAGGGCATGTTTTTTGTTTTGTTTTTGAAAGAAAAAGTTCAGGGCATGTAATGTTTTTTTTTGAAAGAAATTAATATTTTTATTTAGCAAGGATGCATTAAATTGATCAAAAGTGACAGTAAAGACTTTTATAATGTTACAAAATATTCCTATTTCAAATAAATGAGGTTCTTTTGAACTTTCAATTCATCAAAGAATCCTGAAAAAATCATGGTATCATGGTTTCTACAAAAATATGAAGCAGCACAACTTTTTTCAACATTGATAATAATCAGAAATGTTTCTTGAGCAACAAGAAAGGGTCATGTAACACTGAAGACTGGAGTAATGATGCTGGAAATTCAGCTTTGCATTACAGAAATAAAATTCAATTTTAACATATATTTAAACAGAAAACAGTTATGTTCATTTGTAATAATATTCCACATTTTTACTGTTTTTACTTTATTTTTTATCAAATAAACGCAGCCTTGGTGAGCATTAGAGACTGACTTTTGAACAATAGTGTATATATTTTAAAGTCACTTTGTTTTGTTGATATTCAGTAAGATATTTATACTATGGAAATAAAAAGAATAATTTTTTAAATATATTTCTTTTGAATGAGGCAAAGTTCAGGTTATGCACTTTCTACATCTAGCACGCTGTCAGTACTCTTATAGTCCAGTACATACTGTACATTTCCTATAGGTTCAGATCTCCATTCACCCTCGTTTGACACCCTCTGGCTCACATTTGCCCCACTTCACAACACAATGCTGTTGTTAATGGGACTCTTAAAAGTAATTCAGCTTTCATCTCGGAAAGTCGCGTTTACACTGCCTAGCGCCCCTGTAGTCACCTCCCTTGTGACATTTGCAACAGAATGCCAAACAGAGACAGGAATGGTATGTTCGACACTGACCTGTCCATGACCCCTGCACCGCATTTTGCAATCGCCCCGCTGGGCGTGTCGTGTTAGGATGGTTACAGTGCTGTTGCCTATGTGCTTGATAAAGCGCTAGTTGCTGGTGTGCGCGTACACTATTGCATAGTGTTTCACAGAGATTCAATGCATCTATCTGGATGCCGCAAGCTGGCACATCTAAAAAAAGCGGCTATTGTTGATTTTCAGCTCTGCCGTTTTGCGTATGGCTGTGTCGAAGGTGTGAGAAAGCGAAAAATGTGTGTACACAGGGGTGAATAGTGCAAGATGTGCGTATTAAGTGCTGGTGTGTCGGTCGCAGGGTTGGCTGCCCCTGTTTGTAGCTCCCAGGGAGATCTGTGACCGACGCTCCTCAAGTTGAAGGTTCATCTTTAGTTCAGAGGAAGGTTCACCCAGCGGTCAACAGGCTATTCTGCTACCAGGGCACTCTCGCTCTTTCTCACTCCATCTCTCCCTCCCTTTCTGGTCTTTTTCTCCCTATTTTCTAGCAGTAAGCAATCAGGCAACACTAACTACTGTACGTATTAAACACTGAAGCTGGGTTGTTTTTACCTTCATTGTCAAAATACCAGTACCAAGTGCTTTGTTCTGCTTGGGCTGAATGTTTGCCTTCACGGATGTATGTTTAGGCTGTTATATGTATCATTTGAATGCTCCTAGCAGACAGACAGACTTTTTGAGCATACTCTGGCATTGCTGTGCAATTTTACAGTCTCTTTGTCTCTCACCAAAATGCAATGACCTATTTCAAAGGCTTAACTTACAAACAATGAACTGATACATTTAAGCACGTCAGCTTCATCCCCTTTCTTTCATATGATGAAAAGGGTGGAAAAAAAAAAAAACTTTGAATGCAATGAATAACAAATTAGAAAATCACACTGGTCCTCATTTCAATCTTGGAACTGAAACTGGGACACACAAACCTGAGTGAATGGCCAGTGAACTGAGAACATTTATTGGCCCAGAAATGATAAAAAATTATTATTATTATTATTATATAGAATATTATATATATGGGCCATTCTACAGAATTGGTGCAAACTGCTGTCCCACAACCAAAAAACACATTTAAAAAGCATTTAAGTATTCAAATTTTAGATGTTTACTATGTTTAGATTCTTTTATTATCTACTGATTCCCACAATAATATCTGAAATATCAGTAAGCTTAATATATATATAATCATTTACTTTCAATTTGGAGGTGGCTGTCCCGAAACCTAACCCCTACATTTCAACTTGTGAAAATGATATTGAAATAATTTTTGCATTTTTTTCCATTGTTGTTTTTAAAAATATATTTTGATTTTTTTTTTTTTTTTAAAAGTGAAGTTGAAAAAATTATTTTATATTTTATTTTTAAATCATGAAACTTTATGTAATAAAATGTGTCCTGCATTTTCATGTCACTACCGAAACAGTGTATGCTTTAGTCCATTGGCTGAGACTGATATTAACCACACCCCTACATTTTTGATCAGGAAATATTCCTGTGTCCCTCCCTCTCATAGCCTCTCTTTCATAATAGATAGATACCATAATTTTGAGTTAAATGAGTTCAAAAGTCTGAAAATCTTTGTGTAACTTTAAGGAATGTCACTGCCTTTTTTCTGCAATTATGAAAACTTTTTTGGGTGTTATTCCATAAAATGTAGTTTTTATGTGTGTACAACTGTTCAGAACTGTGCTAGCTAACCATGTGCTGATTAGCATCTTTGAGATAGGCTCAAAAGTATCTAAAATTGTCACTACCGAAACAGTCATGACTGAAACATGTGAAATTTCGGTTGTGACATCATTGTTTTTTGAGTGTTATTCGATAAAATGTAGTTATGTGTGTACAACCGTTCAGAACTGTGCTAGGTAACCATGTACTGTTTAGCATCTTTGAGCTAGGCTCAAAAGTATCTAAAATTGTCACTACCGAAACAGTCATGACTGAAACATTGTTGTTTTGGTATTGACAAAAGGGAACACATAATTATTTATTTGGGGAAAATAAACAAAATTTTAGTACAGTTATGCAAATCATTAGTATTTTAATATGTTTTAGTAGTGTTTTAGTATGTGAGTTAAAATTCTGTATTGTGATGTGGTCATTACCAACACATTACTGTCACTACCGAAAATGTGCAGTCACTACCAAAACATGGGATGTTTTGTCAAAAATAAAGTATATTGAATTATCAACTAAGATGTTATGATAGTGTTTGGTTGAATGTATATTCAAACTAATGAATCCTTCATGATAAACTTTTTGCCTTTTACAATGAAAGATTGGATTCAAAATACAATAAATCTCATAAATTACACTTGAAATATTGTTAAAATTGTAATTGTATATAAAAAGAAGATTGGACTCTAACATTCCTCTAAATATCTTCTTTTGTGTTCTTACAGGTATGGAAAGACGAGGGTGAGTAGATAATGACAGAACTTTCATGAACTATACACTGACATACCATATAATTATCCCATCATAACATCATGTGCAGAGGTTGTTTCATTCAGACAGATTCCTTACTATTCCAATGACTATTTTGACTTCAAGGCAAATAATTCCTTATGGGTAAACAAATATATAACCTATAAAAATTCTATCATTGGCCGCAAGTTGGTGGTGATGCAATGTTAATTGATCTGGACTGCTGACACAAAGGCTGAAGGTTCTGTCCCAAACAAGTATGACCCTGCAACTAGAGGCTTATCACGATCACAGTCTTGCTCTCCCAGCACTGCCCTTTAGCACAGCACTTAACCTCAGGCTGCTCGAGGGGAGTGTCTCTGCAATTAGTGCACTGCGGATTGCTTTGAATGTAAGGTATCTGCTAAATGACAAGTGACAAGTAAATATAAAGGTGGATCAATGATTAATTTGCTTTAATTAAAGGGAAAATATATCGACAGATGAGCAGCCCCTGTTGGGGTCTTCATTTATGTGAAATATAATAATGTTTACACAGATAATGATGCGCGCTGCAAGATCCAGTCAAGAAGGGCTGTTTCATCGCTTGACTGGACAGTTTACCTTCCCATACAGCTAAAAAACAGCTTGCATGACTATGAGGAGGGTTATTTTAATAGGTAATTTACTTTGATATTTCTTTTAAAAATTTGCAAATACATATAAATAATGTGTATTTATAATGTCCCCTGGTCAGTATGTAAATATTTTGTATATTTTTTCATACGAATAATTATATTATTATTTTATAAAAATTTTAAATTTTAATTTATAATAAAAATATTTTTGTGATTCTTGAGATGTGCTTTTCAAAGCTGAACTACTTTTAACTTGACATGGTGTATTAAACGGCATACAATTAATCAGCTTCCAATTTTTGAGCGTTTGACAGCCATATTAGACATACTAATTGCTAGTGTTGGGTTCGAATTCACTTTGTTGAGTCTGAGTCGAGTCCAAGTCATTAACCAATTGAGTTTGAGTGGAAGACGTTTATTAATATTATATTATATTACAAACCCGATTCCAAAAAAGTTGGGACACTGTACAAATTGTGAATAAAAAAGGAATGCAATGATGTGGAAGTTTCAAATTTCAATATTTTATTCAGAATACAACATAGATGACATATCAAATGTTTAAACTGAGAAAATGTATCATTTTAAGGGAAAAATAAGTTGATTTTAAATTTCATGGCATCAACACATCTCAATAAAGTTGGGACAAGGCCATGTTTACCACTGTGTGGCATCCCCTCTTCTTTTTATAACAGTCTGCAAAC
The DNA here is from genome assembly GCA_039654765.1 of Mylopharyngodon piceus. NCBI lineage: Eukaryota > Metazoa > Chordata > Actinopteri > Cypriniformes > Xenocyprididae > Mylopharyngodon > Mylopharyngodon piceus. Next base: position 14,732,607 of record CM077445.1, read on the forward strand.
GTCTGCTCAAGTTTAGGAATAGGAATGTTGTCCCATTCTTGTCTAATACAGGCTTCTAGTTGCTCAGCTGTCTTAGGTCTTCTTTGTCGCATCTTCCTCTTTATGATGCGCCAAATGTTTTCTATGGGTGAAAGATCTGGACTGCAGGCTGGCCATTTCAGTACCCGGATCCTTCTTCTACGCAGCCATGATGTTGTAATTGATGCAGTATGTGGTCTGGCATTATCATGTTGGAAAATGCAAGGTCTTCCCTGAAAGAGACGACGTCTGGATGGGAGCATATGTTGTTCTAGAACTTGGATATACCTTTCAGCATTGATGGTGCCTTTCCAGATGTGTAAGCTGCCCATGCCACACGCACTCATGCAACCCCATACCATCAGAGATGCAGGCTTCTGAACTGAGCGCTGATAACAACTTGGGTTGTCCTTGTCCTCTTTAGTCCGGATGACATGGCGTCCCAGTTTTCCAAAAAGAACTTCAAATTTTAATTCGTCTGACCACAGAACAGTTTTCCACTTTGCCACAGTCCATTTTAAATGAGCCTTGGCCCAGAGAAAACGCCTGCGCTTCTGGATCATGTTTAGATATGGCTTCTTTTTTGACCTATAGAGTTTTAGCTGGCAACAGCGAATGGCACGGTGGATTGTGTTCACCAACAATGTTTTCTGGAAGTATTCCTGAGTCCATGTTGTGATTTCCATTACAGTAGCATTCCTGTATGTGATGCAGTGCCGTCTAAGGGCCCGAAGATCACGGGCATCCAGTAAGGTTTTCCAGCCTTGACCCTTACGCACAGAGACTGTTCCAGATTCTCTGAATCTTTGGATGATATTATGCACTGTAGATGATGATAACTTTAAACTCTTTGCAATTTTTCTCTGAGAAACTCCTTTCTGATATTGCTCCACTATTTTTCGCTGCAGCATTGGGGGAATTGGTGATCCTCTGCCCATCTTGACTTCTGAGAGACACTGCCACTCTGAGAGGCTCTTTTTATACCCAATCATGTTGCCAATTGACCTAATAAGTTGCAAATTGGTCCTCCAGCTGTTCCTTATATGTACATTTAACTTTTCCGGCCTCTTATTGCTACCTGTCCCAACTTTTTTGGAATGTGTAGCTCTCATGAAATCCAAAATTAGCCAATATTTAGCATGACATTTCAAAATGTCTCACTTTCAACATTTGATATGTTATCTATATTCTATTGTGAATAAAATATAAGTTTATGAGATTTGTAAATTATTGCATTCCTTTTTTATTCACAATTTGTACAGTGTCCCAACTTTTTTGGAATCGGGTTTGTATGTTGTTACTTATTTTTTATCTTTCATGTTACACATGAATGTTACACATTGAGTCCAAAATGTCAGAATCTGTGTCAAGTTCGAGTACAAGTCCACCCAAGTACGTCTGAGTTCATTCATAATTGCAGTCCTAGTCAAGGTACCCCAACTCTACTAATTGCATTCACTGGTATTGCTCACATACACACTTTCTTATGCATTAAGTAACTTTACCTGAGCTTATCAGTGGTGTAACAATGATGAAAACTCCCAAAGAGACATGAATGTCATAAATGTTGCCCAAATTGGATGCAAAGAAATTTCAGTAGTTTCTGTTTTCACTCATGCATACAAGATCCAATCTGTGCCAGAAAACTATTAAGCAGCACAACTGTTTTCAACATTGATAATAATAAGAAATGTTTCTTGAGCGCCAAATCAGCATGTTAGAATGATTTCTGAAGGATCATGTGACACTGAAGAATGGAGTAATAATGCTGAAAATTCAGTTTTGCCATTCACAGGAATACATTACATTTGAAAATATATTTAAATAGAAAACTGTTATTTTTAGGGATGTCCTGAGCCGATCTCAAGGATCAGTATCGGGGGCCGATTAAGCATTTTTTCCTTACTAGCAATTTTGTAAGGAGTCACTCGAAAGTCACTCGGTGCATCTGAAATCACATACTGTGTGAGTAGGTACTACATTTGAATTTGAATTTACTTCACGACCATTAAAAAAGTATGTTAGTATAAATAATTGAACATGGGTAGTAGTAATAATATTTGGACATACATCCGCCATGTTGTTACTGTCACGTCAACGTCAGTTGTGTTGCTTCACTGCCCTTCATAAATCCCCTCCCGTGGCCTCATGGGATAGTAAAGTGTCCATTGAATGCACACTTCAGAATCTCAGTGGAAGCAGTAGATCATGCGCACTTTTCGCCGAATACTATTTATCCGGACATACTACTCTGTTTTTCGCATACTATATAGTAGGGAAGTATTCGAATTCTGACGATTTATTTACTGTTTATTTTCATCTGCCATCAGACTATCTGAGACGTCGTTGTCATAATGCGTTGCTACTGTAAATGGGTTGCTTCTTTCTTCGAACTTGACTGACAGACTGGCATTTTGACCCCACAAGCTTCATGCTTTCTAACTATAAATCTAATTTTGTTGCAATTATTCTGCTTATTGTACATATAAAATACAAGAATTACATTCCCCTATGTTGTTACTGTCACGTCTTACCAACGTCATTTGCGTTGCTTCACTACCATTCATAAATCCTCTCCCATGGCCTCATGGGATAGTAAAGTGTCCACTGAATGTACATAAAATACAAGAAGTTTATATCAGTAGTCCCATATTCATAATTGTGACCACACAGTCTGTTTACAATGTCTACCATTGTTTCAGATGTTTACATCTACCAATGTCTTTTTACAGTAAGCCTATAAATATGATTACTGTAGTAACTGTTATACTGGAATTACTCCGTAGAGATAGATCCCCCTTTTTTACATTTGAGGAACTCTCTGCACATCCCTGTATACATTGGATTGATTTGAATAACTTTAATGTATTTGAGATGTGCACCAAGCACTAGGAAAATACAAGTATCGAATCGGGACTCGGTATCAGCAGAAATACACGGGACATCCCTTTTTATTTTAAATCATAATAATATTTCACAATATTACTGTTTATATTGTATTTTTTATAAGAGACTGACCCCAAACTTTTGAACAGTAGTGTATATATTTTGGCATTTTGTTTTTATAATATTCAGTACTATATTTATACTATGAAAATAAGCAGACTGCGCTGCTGGCTCTCTGCCTGACTGTCTTCATGTATTGCTGAATTTCATTTTGCGTGCGAGATCGAAGCTCTTCTTTATGGCTTGAGTGCGACCTTTGTCAACCCCTGTGAATTAGCTAGAAGCGTATCAGCTGCGCCGGCCTTTTTCTCGACCGTCCTATTAGCTGAGTAAAGCAAAGCAGGGGTCACCTTTAAGTAACCTTATCTTGTAATTGGGTTCAAGGTTAAGTGACCTGGGAGCGGAGAGGTCCAGGGTTAAGGTTGGGGTGATGGGGAGGGAGGCAGCATTTAATCACAAATGGGGGAAGAAATCAAGGACCAGGATTCAACTGTCTGGGTCAGACCTCTGTGCAATCTGACCGCGGGGGTGAAGGGAAGTTGTTGAGCAGCCCATATTCAAGCCAAGGTCCTCGAAGCTTTTAACCTTAGCGCAAATCGATACAGGCAGCGACGGGGCTAATATTTATCTTACAGATGGGAGTATTAAACATAGGCTTTGCCAGACCTTCCCTCGACAAACCGGTAGCATCCCGAAGCTCCTCTAATTGAAATGTATGCGGGAAAACGGGCGATGAATGAAAAACAGCCCTGACAGCTTTTCGCTCCAACGACTGCCCCACATTAGCTGCCCGCGAGGAGATGAATGACCAGCGGCGCGCGGGTTCAGCCGGAGCGACCCATAGACCCGTCCACTGCCAAGGGCAAGGAAATTGGCCAGATTAAAGAGCTTGTAAATAACGAGTCATAAACATCTGCCTTATAAGATCGTCCGTCCATGTGGGTCTCCATCTAGAGCTCATCGAGCTCCTACAATCTCTTGGATATGCTGTACAGTGTTACTAAAGAAAAAAATACAAATGTATTATTCTTCATATCATGATGTTGCATCCTTTTTTCCATGGTCCTTTGCTTTAAAATTGTTAAAGTGGCCAGTTAAAACTTATTTTCTAGGCAATATATAGAACATTTTTAATGTTATTTTTTTTTCATAATGATTTTGTGGCAATAAAAAAATTATGCAGTTATAAATTTTGCTGTGATCTTAATGTGATTTAAGTGGGATTTAAAAAAAAAAAAAAAAAAAGGATCTCTGGTTTAAATCTCTTTAGCAAAAGTCTGATTCATCTCCATGAATTCGTTCTTACAAATGTTTTAATTATTTTTTCAGCAACTTTTATGCATCACACTCATACAATACACACACACACATTCCATTTTGTTGAGTTGTACAATACATATAGGTAAGTTAATACTGCTTTTTATGATTATATATTGTTTTATCACAATGATTAATCAGCCTATTTTTGTTTCAGCTTGATCAATTAAATTCAAAAGAATCATAAAAAATCAAATAAAAAAAACAAAAGAATAATATAATATAATATATATTTTAGAATAAAAGTTTAAATATATTAAATATTTTAGTGAATATTTATATAATATTTTTATAAATATTTATTCACTAATATATATATATATATATATATATATATATATATGCTCTGTATTTATTTTTATAAATAAATATTCACTAATTTTATATATATATATATATATATATATATATGTGTGTGTGTGTGTGAATATTTATAAAATAAATAAAGAGCATACATATATATATATATATATATATATATATATATTTTTGTTTATTAACTCCTAGTGACCATTTAATGAACAACAGCCAATGGAAACAATGCCTTGATTATTTTGCATTTAATGTCAAGTGTTGATATGCATGCATGATACTTGTTAAATTACATTATGCATGCATATAATAATATAATTTTAAGTAAATGTTGTTCAAATTTATTTTATATATATATATATATATATATATATATATATATAAACTAGTGATCATTTAATGAACAACAGCCAATGGAAACAATGCCTTGATTATTTAGCATTTTTACAGATTTTAGATTGTATTAAACAGCAATAATGTTGGTTTGGTCAAAATCAATATTGATTTTAAAGAAAAATGTACAATATACATGTGTTTGTTGCGCCTAAAGTCAAGAGTTGATATGCATGCATGATATTTCTGATGTCGCTCTGATGAAAGATGTGCTTACTTTGAGTATAAATATATGTGTGGATAGCTCTCATATAGCTGTTGCAAGGCATGCAAAACTGAATGCCAGCTAAGAGCTTTAAGAAAACACTTATTGATTTTATTGAAATTCACACTATTCTAAAGACGCATTCCCTCTGCGATAGCAGTCCTAAATTAATGCATATCTGCAATGCATGTTTACTATGAAACAAAGTTATTGATTGTTGTGTTTAACACACATTTAATTGTAAACTCTATTATAGACCCTATAATCCCATAAACTTTTTAATAATTCAAAGATGCTATTATGTTTGTGCAGATGCAATACTTTCAATTATTCTGTCCTCTGACAATTTGTTTTAAACACCCTCTCCCTTCCCCTTCAATTTATTGGCTGCCATCTTTGACCCGAAGAGTGACCCCTATCTTAAACACATTTCAATGCAGCCAACAAAATTAATCTGACAGATAAATCACGGCCTTACAAATGCTTGTGGCGAGGAAGACAAGGTCAAAGTCACAGAGGGAATATAAAATTAAGCTAGAATCAGTGTAGCATTATAAAATCTACTCCATATCTGAAGGTTAAAAAAAATGAAGAAACGGGATATTCTAGTAGCAGCGGTTTGCTGGCTGCTGTCTCTGCTCTGTTAATAGGCCAGGTCATTTTAAACAGCTAGTACAGCTAGCAGCTGATTTGATTTGTATGACAAGTCAACCAATCGAGCATATTTTCAATGACCTTTGAACTCAAAGCTTTCCAGTTGGCTGCTTGGGGATGCCACCTTCACTTGACCCCTCACCCTACACAGTCATTCCATGGTCATGTGAGAAAACAGGGCCCACACAGCATGTCTAAAAGAGTCAGTGTTTATCTGTATAACTGCTTCTATTCTTTAAAGTGCCACTATTATGCTTTTTCGATTTCTGTTTCGATTTTTACGTATCATGCAGTGTGTGATATAGCGGTTTGTGAATGTAAAATGTCTGCAAAGTTTTAAAGATCAAAGAGCCTGACAAATTGTAGCTGAGGCCTGGAAGAGTTTGGTTTGTGTTGTTGACATGTCGAAAAGACACTGTTTTCTGCTCTGCGAATCCACTGTGCATGCGCTTTAAAAGGATGAGGACTCAGGCTCTAACTGATAGGAAAAAAGAAAAAAAAAAAACAACGGCACTGTTACTGTTCATCTTACTGTCAATCAAGTGCTGAGGAAGCCTCCAGAGCTTAAATCCATATATGGTAATGGGCGTTTCGCTTCCGACACATGCTGTAAGTGATCGACCAATCACAACAGACTGGGCCATCTGACCAATCAGAGCAGAGCAAGCTCTTGGAAAGGAGGGGTTTAGAGAGACAGAATCTTCGAACGAACCGTTTTCAGACTCTTTGAGAAATGTGGTGTATTTTGACTGCATGCAAGTAAACCTATTGTAGGAGACTCCAAAACAAAATTAGGAACCTTTAAATAGCATAATAGGGGCACTTTAATACATTTATCTACGCTAGTGTTGTCAAAAGTACTGAATTCGGTACGGAGTACAAGTTAGTTCTGAAATTTTAATAATGTGACGCTTTGAGTGCTGTTGAGCGGATTCGAAAACACCTGATTGGCCACGCGCTCAACAGATATGTCAAGACTATAACAAGAGTATTAATTATCATTTTAAGGAGTCTTATATTTTGAGGATGGAAAAACAAATCGCGATAGTCCCTTATGTGATTAACTTTAATTTCATTAAATAAACGTGAGCGCTGCATGTTTTAAAGTCAAAAGATGGCGCTGTTGCGCGTTCTTCAGGCTCTCACAACAGTGCTTCAGAACAGCTCGCAATCAATGATTAGCGCACATTTGTCAACCGATTGCTTATTAACTCATGCTGATCAATTATGACAAAGTTTACTTTATATTATTTATATTGTAATGTGTTGCAAACAGTTGTAACAACGTAAATTAAATCTTCCTCATCTGAACTTGAATGAGCAGCAAAAGTACATTTCAAAATAAGAGTCCCGCTGTATTTCGGCCTGTTCATTAATCAAAGTCAAGTAGTATGTATATCAATTTCCCCCGTTTGTTATTTGGTTACACACAAACCAGATTTAATATATTTATTTCCATATATTTATATTTATTTTCATTTGATTCAAAGTAAACTGTTGTAGCTTCAGGAAGGAAAGACTAAGAACATTATTTGACACATATTATTCAATATAAAGATTTTACTAGCATCAGGGTTATTATAGTTAACTAAAACCATTAAAAAACATCTTTCATTGCTTGAAATAAATGTTAATACTGAAATAAAAATTTATACAAACTAAAAAGACGTTTAAAAACAACAAAAAATAAAACTAAAAAAAAAAAATATATATATATATATATATATATATATATATATATATTAAAACTTAAGGAAAAATGAAAGCAGAAAATATAAAAATCGAATCGGATTCAAAATATTAACAAAAACTATCATAGTATTAAGTGAAAATAGTGACATTCATTTCCCAGAAAAATTACAAGATGAAAATGCTGAAAGTGTAAAGGGGAGATATATAAACACAACAGGATGACTAAAAGTAAGTGATTTAAAAATTTGAGTTCATTGTTGTGTGGCTCTTAAAAAATTATTTGGCGCCTGTTTTTTTCCCCCTATAGGAAAATAAGAGCCAATGGCTCCTTAATGAATTTTTTTGTCTGGAGCCCTGACTTAAGCAGTCAAATTCTTGCAGATTGACTAATATTTATTTTTTTATGGCCATTTTGAGTCACTTTTGAAGCTTGACAGCCCCAGTCCTTATTCATTGTCGAGTCACTTTTGGTGTTCCATGGAAGAAAAAAGTCTGTGCGGCTTTGGACTGACATGAAGGTGAGTAAATAATCTTAATTTTAAGTGAACTATTCCAAGTCTTTAAGGTGATGTGGTGTGATTAGACGGATCTGTAGGTAGCTACTGTTCAGCAACCCAAGGAATATCCTCCTCACTTTACAGCTGGCGGGATTAAAGGGGCTTCCTGTCCCATGACTGACCTTAAAAGCCAATCCAGATGTCCTACAGCCCTCGAGACAAAGAACTCAGGTGACATATCTTATCTTGAGGGCACTTGAGCTCCTCTTCTAAAGAGGCGGTTCTTTTAAGTGCTCCGTCATCCTGGCAAATGCCTTTTCAATTATTGCACAAGTTTCTCCCTCGCTTGTCTGCAAACACCGTAATTGTCCAGGAGAGAGCATTATGCATTCAGAACGGCTTCAGAGGTTTTTCTGGGGTTAAAAGTGACACATCTCTGAATATTAGATAAAGGAAAAGGCCACACAAATGGAACCTCAAAGAGCAGTTAATGCTCATGAAGAGATTGGAGGATTAGGTGGTCCTCAGGGCCAGATTTTATGCTGAGCTCATAGTATAGTTCTTAAGCCAGGAGAAGACTCACAAATGGAGGGTACAAAAGATGAATATGTAGGAACAAATCTGCAGAATCTTTTTAGACATCTGATACACTACCATTCAAAAGTTTGGGATTTGTATGTTTTTGTAATGTTTAATGTTGTGCTCTCCAAGGCTGCATTTATTTGAACAAAAATACATTAAAAACAGTAATATTGTGAAATATTACCATTTATAATGTAATTTATTCCTGTGATGCAAAGCTGAATTTTCAGCATCATTACTCCAGTCTTCAGTGTCACATGATCCTTCAGAAATCATGCTAATATGCTGATTTTCTGTTCAAAAAACATTTCTGATTATTATCAATGTTGAAAACAGTTGTGCTGCTTATTTTGTAGAAACCGTGATGCATTTTTTTAGGATTCTTTGATGAATATAAAGTTCAAATGATTTATTTGAAATAGAAGTTTTGTATAACAAAGTAAAAGTCTTTACTGTCTGTCACTTTTGATCAATTTGATCCGTCCTTGCTGAATACGTTTATTTTTTTTAAATGTCACTGACCTCAAATTTTTGAACTTTGCTTCCCTAAATCATGTAAATCTAAAAAATAAAAAAAAATAAAAATATTTTGAGGTTATTACCTAGATCAGACACTAAACATGCTAAAAGCAAATAATGAAATGCATCTAACCATATTTTTGTTGGAACCATCAAATGTCATATGTTCAATTAAACTCTTAAATTCACAATATTAACATGGACACGTTGTGTGATGTGCCCTTGTCCTTGAAAACCATAAAAAAAACTGCTCAAGGGAAAAGAAAATACAACCCAGACTACATTAAATAAGGGTCCAATTGCAGTGAGGATAAACATGATTGATGCTGACCACAAGTTTTCTTTTTCAAAAGAGATTTAGAAACCAAAGCTGTCTGTTTTACTGTTCAGATTGTCACGTTAATATTTTGCTTTATATATATAATATTTAAATATTCTTGTAGTTATGCAATTAAAGGATTAGTTCACTTCAGAATTAAAATTTACCTGATAATTTACTCACCCACATGTCATCCAAATTGTTTATATCCTTCTTTCTTCAGTAGAAAAGAAATTATGTTTTTTGAGGAAAACATTGCAGGATTTTTCTCCATATAGTGGACTTCAACAGTTACCAACGGGTTGAAGGTCCAAACTGCAGTTTCAATGCAGTTTCAAAGAGCTCTACACGATCCCAGACGAGGAATAAGGGTCTTATCTAACGAAACAATTGGTCATTTTCTAAAAAAAAATAAAAAAAAAACGTTTTAACCACAAATGTTTGTTTTGCACTAGCTCTGTAATGAGCCACGCATTACGTAATCACATTGGAAAGGTCACATGTGACGTAAGCGGAGGTACCAAGCAAGTGTTTACAAAGCAAACGGCCAAACAGCCTTTACAAAAAAAGGTAAAACTGCGATGTCAGACAATTTTGAAGTTGAAAATGAAAATTGAAGTTGACAATTTTGAAAATGAGATGGACTTTTTCGCCCTACCGTGGTACTTCCGCCTACGTCACACGTGACCTTTCCGACATGAGTACGTAATGCGTGAAAATTGAATGAAAATTGTGTCATCATTTACTCACCCTCATCTTGTTCCAAACCTGTATGAGTTTCTTTCTTCTGCTGAACACAAAAGAAGATATTTTAAATAATGTCGGTAACCAAACAGTTGACGGTAGCCATTGACTTCCATAGTTTTTTTTCCTACTAAGTTAATGGCTACCGTCAACTGTTTTGTTACCCTTATTCTTCAAAATATCATCTTTTGTGTTCAACAGAAGAAAGAAACTCATACAGGTTTGGAACAGCATGAGTAAATGATGACAAAATGTTCATTTTTGGGTGAACTATCCCTTTCAATGTTTGATTTCAAGAACATTTTTGTTTACTTTTGAAAAATATCAGTGCTGTTTAAGGTCGCCACTTTGGTTCTAAAGCAAAACAAGTCTACAAGATACTGTAATATTTAGTTCTCCCTCATCACTCCATATATTCCTGTTTTCCCTAGGCCTTCAAATTCCCCTTGTTCAGTTCATAACATCATTCTACCCTTCCATTTCTCCTCGCTTCTCTTCCTTTCTCAGTATAAGGTTGTCAGAGTTTTTTGGGATCCAGTGAGCTGTGAAATCGCACAAATTGCTGTTGCTTTACGTCTGGCCCTGTGACAGAAAGAGAAAGAGGAGGAGGAGAGAGAAGAGAGATTTTCTGCTCCAACACTTCTGAACCTTTCCTGCACCCCCCGTAATCACACACAGACACAGAAGCACACGCACAGCTGCAAAACTGCATCACCCATACCCCCCACCCCTCCATCTCTAATCCACTCTCATCATACAAGCCCCCCACCCCCGTTCCCACTCGACAACACCTCCACCACTTTGCTTTAGAATCCGGGTCACTTCACTGAACAACCACGCGAGGCCTCGAGAGTGATAAAACCTTCCGACATGGTACTGCATCCTCTGATAAAACTAACACTTTCACCAACTACTATAGACAAGTGTCACTAGCACCAACACTGGTGAAAGTGTGATGTTCTAGCCCAATATTTGGGCAAACATTTGTAAATAATGAGGCTTCTGGTGTGTTTTGAAACTATCAATCAATTCTGACATTATTTACTCACTCTCATGTTGTTCCAAACCTATATGATGTTCATTCTTCTGTTGAACACAAAATGAGAAAAAAATTTCTAATATATACAATGTAAGTGAAATGAAGCTGTTGTGCTACAAAAATAAACAAAATTTAAAAAATAATTAAAATAAAAATATATTTTGGCCCGTTCTCATTTACATTCATTATATGGAAAGTATATGCAGTAGTACATTTTTGAAATGAAATGAGGGTGAATTTCAATTGAGATTTAGGACTATATTTAGCAGAAGTACTTTGTCCAGAGCTGCTTTAGTACTCATGTGAGACTGTCATATATTAGATATACTATATTCTTCAGGTACATTATTATTCCTTAGGAACCGCCACAGTAACACAAGAATGCATGTTTGTATAGCACAATGCTTGCAATGCATTTGCATCTTATGTGTGTTTAATTATGTGTCTGGTACACAAGTTACACATTCTGAATGTAATCTGCTTTGACAGATATGTATGTATTATCTACACACAAACATACAATATAATCAATATTTCCGTAAGTGAAGTAATGAAGAGTTCAAACCTGAAACAGTTGTATGTCCATGAGCTGTCCAGCTTTGTGTCCAGTGCTGTTTAGTCTGATATATACTTCCCTCTTGTGGTGGATAGCTGATACTACAATCTGTCTGTAGCTTTGAGGTTTCAATCATTTTCAGGATTTTTCTTAAAGAGTGTACACAAGGGAACCATTTTGTAGGCTAACTATAAGGTTTAAAGAGATTTATGAGCTCTGATTTGCGTCTTGGCCGTTATAAACTCACTGTAACGTCTCTTCTTAGATTTCAATGATTGTTGTGTTTTTGAACTCGTCTCCTCACCTCACGAAACGCGGGAACATCTAGACACTCAGCGGTTTTTATAGTATTTAAACATTTATGACGTAGATAAAACCCACTTTCACCTTTCTGCTTTGTGCTTTTATGCAATTCATTTAATTTAAAGCAGACGTTTAAAAAAATCCTTTCTGATCGTCAACCAACAACCGTACAGCACAATGTTAGCCATTGGGGGGCGCTGTGATAATGAAGCAACACTTCTCAATGCCTCTGAGTAATGGAAGAAGAGATAAGTTGTACGCCATGAAATCGTAGAAAAATAAGAGCATGTAACCTGCTAAGACTAAAACCGCATTCATTTACAGTACATGAAGAGAAGTATAAGTTGGTGTCCTTCAAGTGTTACCATTAAAACACTCGGTGTAGAGTTAGAAATATGCGGCATAAGCCAACTTTTTGATTGTTTTGGAACACCGTTCTGCAAATTTCATTCAACAATAACGATTCAATGTGTTCACGTGACGTGCTTTTTCTTCTCCAGATCCCGGAAAAACTGAGGACGAAACTTAAAGACTAAGTTTAAGATTTATTAAAGAACACGAAGAAACGGTAACAGCGTCATAAAAATAGGTAATCAATAGAAAATAATTCTGCTACAATAACTTAGCCTACTCTTTCCTGCCATGATCTGAAATAAACTTCAAGAGTTCAGAGTTAGTGGGCACTGTTTCGTTCAATGCATTACTGTAGGGGTCGTTAAAGTTTAACTTTAAGAAGTTTTGTTCTTCACTTTGCCTTTGTTAGCCTACTTGGCATGGGAATATCTGTCCACCACTGTGATTGTGTTATGCCAAAATTTAACGCTAGAAAATAAAGTAAAAACTGTATATACATGAGCTCTGCACTTGTGAATGTTGGGGAGTGTTTGGCAGATGGATTTCTACTGCAGGTTGGTTGATTTTATTTTTCAGTGACTGTGGAAGCATGTGAGGACAAAGATAATCAAACAGCAACATAATCTAACAAAAAGGAAAACAAAATTGCCTACATTGTCTTCACCACCTCCCTACCTATCCAAATCCAAGAGGAAAAAGATGGCAGTCACAGAAATCCTACAGCACCATGGACAGTACCCACAGGCAGCACGCAATGATCCGTCAGCCATTTTCCCTTTTTGTCACATGCCTAAAATGTTTTATACTGTATGAGTGAGTACTGAAGAATGGCTCCTACTCTGAATAATGTTCATTACATTCACCCTCAAAGCAATGAATGGGTGATATCATGAAAAATCAAATGTTCCTTGACCTTTTTTCATTAAAGTGGTGCAGTAATGAAGAAGAAAGACATATGCTTTTATTTAAACACCATTTAAACATACTATTACTCCAGTTTTATATTGTGTTATATACATTACCAACCATATGGCAATTTTATTTTATTTATATCAACATATAATCACAACCTACAGTAACTTGGACGCATGCAATGGAGACAATAACTGCACATAAGGTGTACAAGGCTTTATTTGGCATTTCACAGTACAGTATATTATGTCATATCTATAATCTTTATAAAAAATACATTTTAACTTAGCATTATGTTGATAGTATTACACAAAGATGCATTTGACTCACCTCTATGATTATTACAGTAATCTGTTGTTGAATATAAGTTTATCCATTGTTTGACACATTTCCCCTGCACATCATCTTGTCAATAAAGACAATTTAGTCAAAAGCTTTGAAAGGAATTCAAAACCAAGATAAAGATTTGAACTTCACAGAAAACTGTATTAAGAAACCTAAATTTACCTGAAATTTACTGTAGGCACAATGTACAGATCTTGTTTATGTGGTAATTGCATTTCTGGCAGAACAAAGACAGGTTAAAGACATGTTTGTCTATATGTGTGAAGTATTGAAGTTGCTCAAAAATTATTGTTCATTTTGCTGTTACGAAAAAAAAAATACCTTGAAGAAACCTTCATGAGTTCCATTAAATGAAAACAAAACAAAAGAAAGAAAAGAACAACTCAAACAAATTTAATCCCATTTCAAATGTAGGCCTATAACAAAATAGTAAAATAATCTTTCATGCAAGACTTTTAAATCAACAGGCTTGTCTGGACTTGGGATCGTATATTTTAAATTAATGTCTAATATTTATTATTAATTTCTGACATTAGTATATAAATACATCCATCCAGTTCATTATAGGCTATAAATATTATATAATACGACTTTAAACGCGCACTGTGCTGAGGTCCGTCAAAATGACTGACGGACGCGACGCATAATCAAAATCTCTGAAAGCAATCCATGAACATCAAGACTGTATGCAAGTCTACGTTTGACATTTTTGTTTTTATGTCTCAGTTCCTGGCGTCATATCAGAATCAATAATCAGTTGTCAGGCGATGTTTCACATTAGATCAGTTAGTTGTTTCATAGGCCGCGTACACCTGTCAGTGATGAAAACACATAGCTTCGAGCAGTTAATGGATTGCCTGTCTAAAAAATAATCCTTCACTCGACTGTTATTGGATTGTGTTCGCCATAAGACTTGTGTAGTTTAATGCACTGTAATCTTCCCCACTTATTTTTGTTTTATCAAAACATCCCACCCGCAGCTATCAGCTTTGGCGCATTCTCCCTTCAGTTTTTGCATGACGCCGGTAAGCGTTTTTGTTATTTTAGTTGATTCAGTTTGTGTATCGAAGCATGCTTTAGTACCGATGAGTGTTGTAACACCGTTAGTTCACCCAGTTAAAAAACAATAACAGGATGAAATCACTATCAAAGTCTACATAAGGACCACCAACGTCCTGAGGTAACACAATAATATATATAGCCTAACAACATATAGGAACGGCCACACAATCTTTTCATTTACTAGATGCTAAAAAAAAAAAAAAACCCTAGAAATATCATGGCTGAACAGACTGGGAGGGTTGTAAGACTTAGTAATGTGGCTACTTCACAAAAATGCACAACATGATACAATGTATAGATTTGACTTAGTTGGGTGACTATACAGAATAGCCAGAGCCATTTTATTTGCTCTTTTGAACTAAAATGTTTTATATGTTTAACATTTTGAATCAAAATGTTTTAAAGGAAATGGTGATGGAATAATAATGTTAAACCACTAAGAGTGAATAGCACAATAAATGTATGCACAAAATTCTTAAAAATCCTTTTGTTTTCAAATTTGTGTTACAAACCCTGGTACTGCTAGACTAGCACACCAGTCTTTATGTACTTTACAGTCATTCAAATTGTAGATTTCTAAAATACATTAATTTGTAGCAGATAAATATGCAAATATTATAATAAATGTTTGAGTCTGTGACACATAGAGCAAAACATGGTGTTACAGACAAAAAATAAGCAACCTTGTGTAGGTCTGTACATATGCTTTTCAATACCTAGATATCTAACTGTGACCTTACACATCCTGTGACTTCACACCTCTGTGCATTTAGATAGATGTTTACTTCTGTGGGAGTTATTTTTAGTTTTAGCATGCATTATGTTTCAAGACATCTAAATATTCTAGTGATCACATTTAAAACATATGTCCTGTGTTTGCACCATTTTGCAGACAACATGATCTTGTTTTTGTCTGTCTGTATGTCCAGAACATGTGCAAAATACTTTTAAGTTACAGCATCATAGTATGATGCATCGATCCCCAGAAATTCATTGAGTTGTTTATAATCATTTCTTGTTTTATTGGATGAATATTGTTCTTGTACACTGATTCATGCATTGAGACAATTGAAGAGCTCATTTTAGAGTATGTTTATTGTCTTTAAAGGAGCAGTAGCTTGGAAATGTCTGTGCCCTCAGAAAGTGTGTGTAATAATGATATTGAGGCATTTCGTTGATTCAGCACTGGTTAGTCTCGAATCAGAACTCATACCTGTTGATTGGTATTCCTTAAAATATATTTTAAATTCCACTGCTAAGGCTGCTAAGCTATTTTATTAATGCTAGAAACAGGTGTCCTATTTGGACACACACTGACACCAATGGAAGGGTGTGCTTTTTAACTCTGTGCCAGCATATGCAATAGATGGCTCATATTTCAGTCCCCTATTTGGATAAATTTAGTTTATTCTTACCCTTAATTTATTACTTAAAGCTTTATTTTAATAAAAAGCCTCCCATGAATAGCTTCCACCAAGTGTTACCAATGGCAGAGCTTGGCAGCTGGCCTGTCAGGAGACTCTGTGTGCCCTCAGCTGCCTCCAGAAGCAACAGTCGGTTCTCTGTATAGACTATCTGACTGTTGGAAGGCTGGAATATTTGAATGTCATTGGGGGAGGTCATCTGTGGCTTGAGGAGGGGGCTGGTCAATAGGGGTTCATACATGGCTCTGCAATGGAGCAAGTGGAGACTTGAATTAATATTGGTGGCCAAAGGGCCCTTTTTGAGGCACCAGGGCCATCTGTATACCAGTTTAAATGGTATAGTCCAATTTGAACACCCCTCCATATTGAGCTAAAATGGAAGAGCCTCTTTTGCAGTGATTGCTGGGAAGAAGAAGTAGCTACAGTCGGGATAAGAACTTTGGGGAGAGCAGTCTGAATAGGTAAGAGGAGCTGTGTTCTCCAATGGCCCAGGCCACTAATGGATGGATGGGCTCATTGGGATGTACATTAGTCCTAATGCATGACTGGATATGGATTTTTACAAGTCTTGCATGGTGTCTGTATAGGGTGAGAATAGATACCATGGTTAGCATGAACAAGGAAATATGGAGGGAGCTGCTAGGGGGAGCTATAACAGGGAAGACAGCAGCTGGCTGAATGTGATCCACTCCAAATGGGCTGTAGATTTTTTAAAATACTCACATTGGTTGGGAAAACACAGGAAGATGTTGAATTGTTGTGCTTTGGCTTATTAAACATGTTCTGCAATTGTTTTGTCTTGATCCCTTGGCTGCTTGTCCAAGGGAAGTGGCCAATTTGACAGACAGGCAATGCTGTACAAAAGAAAGAGAGGAAACATGTTAGTTAAGGTCCCTGAAGAATAAAATGCACTTAAATGTATTATAAGCTTGTAAATCATATATATTTTTGTGTATTTATGTGATTTTTACAAGATCATTTTGACATATTAGCTTCTCTGAGTGAACTGATAGAGAGCTTTAAAGATGGCCGCTCCTTGGAGTGGTGAGTGCTGTTGGGACGGCTTACTTCCTGACTCACTCGACACTCTGCATCGTTTATCACTGTGTTCAAGCATATAAAACTGTTTTCAAATAAAACTGCATGAAAAATAATCACCTTTAACAATTAAGTAACTAATAATAAGAGTTATGGTTAGTATTGTGAACTTGAAGAAACCATTAGGAGATCATATTCCAGTCTTAACCAAGTGAGTGTGGAGTGTAAACACTCTGACATGAACTGTTTTCTAGTTAAACATGTAGTATGGGACTAGTTAAGCACACAGTATGGACTAGTCTCAGATTAGTCTTGCCAGAGAGTCATCAGGGCCCTTGTCTACGTTCTGATATGGACTATAGTTAAGCCAGCACAGTTTTTTTTATTTATTTATTTTTTTTTTTATCTATCTATATGAAACTTACAACATTTTGCTACTGGGCTGGTGTTAGTGAAGATGACCTATTAACCCTTTCAGTGATGATCAAATTAATCAATAATCATTCATCTTTTGATTTTATGTGTGTCTGTCCTGTTGGAAATGGAGGGAAGTTGTGTTATATTTAAATAAGTGAGTTATTTAGTTAATGTAAATTAACCTAATCATATTTATTTACACAAGATAAGGCATAAAGATGAGTTGAAAGAGTTAAAAACTCAAAAGTGATCATCATATTAATCAAAAATGATTAATTTTTTTGATTTTATGTGTGTCTGTCCTGTTGGAAATGGAGGGAAGCTGTGTTATATTTAAATTAGTGAGTTATTCAGTTAATATAAATGAACCTAATCATATTTGTTTACACAAGATAAGGCAAAAAAAAGATGAACTGAAAGGGTTAAATACTAAAAAGTGATCATTATATTAATCAATAATCATTCATCTTTTGATTTTGTGTCTCTGTCCTGTTGGAAATGGAGGGAAGTTGTGTTATATTTAAATAAGTTATTCAATTTAATATAATGAACCTAATCATATTTGTTTACACAAGATAAGGCATAAAGATGAGTTGAAAGGGTTAAATACTCAAAAGTGATCATCATATTAATCAAAAATCATTCATCTTTTGATTTTGTGTGTCTTTACTGTTGGAAATATAAGGAAGTTGTGTTATATTTAAATAAGTGAGTTATTCAGTTAATATAAATGAACCTAATCATATTTGGTAAGATGAACTGAAAGGGTTAAATACTGAAAGAATAGAAAGGACAAAGGATGTAGTAGGTGCAACTTTGTTATTCATATCCTAAAACCATCCAGCATCTAAAGAGTTAAATTTTAGGCCTCATGGGGGCATCGCAGTCAATGACATCCTTTCACTTTGTCACTGTCTGGTGTTTTTATCAGAAATCTGAAAATGTAAATTACTGCCCCCTCTGGATGGATCAGGAACAAGGGTCTGTGTCTCCAATGGGAAAATGAGAAAAGTAAACATGCTCTCATTTAGAGTTGCATCCCCTCTTTTGCTTAATAAATTGGTCCTCCAATCTCTCAGTACAATACCATCACAGTCAACAGTTCGACACTACATGAGTTTTAACCCCTAAAGGCAGCTGGACATCATAATTCTGCTGTGAAATTTAATAAGCTCTCTTCTCTCATAAAGTACTGAACTACTACTAGATTTTGTCCCATACACTTGTAAATCCAGCAAGTGTAAATGTTAGTTTTCTGTTTGAGAATAGTTTTTCAACTGAGTACATGAATTTGACAAAGCTTCATACAGCATCATGTAGTGTCCTTATCGTGATGGCCGGTTGCCTATCTAAAAGTGCTTTTTAACAAAATTTAACTTTTATATTTTTATAGTTCTCTGTACTACAGCCATACTTCTGTACAATTATGCCATAGTATTTTTTTAAAAGTCATATTATTTAATGAGCATTATTGTACTTTGACATCAAAAAACATTGATAACGTGTGGATATGCCACTGTTTAATTGCTTTAAGTAGAAGGTCAGACATTTACTTGCAATGCCAACATTGTCATCTCAAAAGATGTTAGATTTTATAACCATACTGTTTATGCTTCTGCAGAGTTATGCCATAATATTCTTTTGAAAAGTCATATTCTTTAATGAGCCATAAAGTGACATAAAACATTGATTGAACCTTTAGAATTGATACTGTCTTGCTTTCATAGCATTTTCCATTCCATATTTTCTTCCCAAATATTGTGAGATATGAAGTTGCATTTGCTCAGAGACAGAAATGGGGCTTGCATATGACATGTGTCAGCCTGT
This sequence comes from Mylopharyngodon piceus, assembly GCA_039654765.1. NCBI lineage: Eukaryota > Metazoa > Chordata > Actinopteri > Cypriniformes > Xenocyprididae > Mylopharyngodon > Mylopharyngodon piceus. Next base: position 14,752,082 of record CM077445.1, read on the forward strand.
TGCCTCTCTGAAAGTGTTTTTCTGAGTTTTAACAAAGATGAACTTTCATTTTTTTTTTTTTTGGCCGTATTCTTTAGCTTCTGTTGAATTATTGCATAATATTCCTGTGAATATTGGTCATATTATTCAATGAGCCGTAATCTGACATCTCATAACTTGTTGAAGTGTTACTGTTTAACTTTAATAACACTGTTTTGCTTTAATAACAGGTCTCAACAGTAACCCAGCTAACAAAAATGTGTTCTAAAAACATTTTGCTAACGTTCTTATTAAGTTATAAAACGTTATTTCTGAATGTTTTCTAAAACGTCTAGTTTTTTAAATGTTTAAAAAAAAATTAGCAAACGTTAAGGAAACATTTCATATGAACATTTTGCAAACATAATTGGAACGCAACTGAATGTTCTTTGAATAATATTTAAAAAATGATAAGCATCCATCTAAAATGTTTCAGGAAAAAATTTCCATGAACGATGTATAAATAATGTTTTTGTGCTAATGTTTTGGGAACATTATTAAACACCAGATAACTGAATGAAAGTTGTATTAGTTGTATTGGAAGAATGTTTGTTCATAATGTTGAGAGAACCTTGCCAGAACGTTAGCTAAAGTTCTGAGAGTGTTCCCTGTTAGCTGGGTAGGTGTGAAATGGAATATACAGTATATTTACAAAAAAATTACCAGGCTTTTATTTTGCAACAATAACTGTAAATTTCGACACACCTTTGCTGGAAAACGAGAGCATACTGTGTGAAACATCTGATAATATTCTAACTGATACTATCAAGATTATCACATTTCAACAAATAACTGACCCGAAACTCCCTCTGTTTTGCTGCAGGTTCTTGGAAGGAAAAAAACAAGATCTCCATTTGGCACATCTGGTCTTTCTCACTGCACCGTAAGATTTAATTTTCCTGTCTTAACTGGTTAGAGGTGACACTCATTCTCTGTTAACAGGGTTCCCGCAGATCCTTAAAAAGTCTTAAATTAGATTTTTTAAATTTAAGGCCATAATAAGTCTTATTTTTACTTAAATTTTTGATGGCAATTTGACTTAGACATTTCTAAATCATTTACCAAATTAAAACTATCTAATTAGCATACATATTATTTTTATTTTATTTTTCTTTGTGGATTTGCTTGTTCACGTGACAATTTGCGGGCCTCGCGGTATTTACGACAGCGGTACCTACTGTCTCTTGCACGCGAAAGGAAGAGAAAGCAGAAGAAAATGGGTAAATGTCAGTTCAGTAACCGTTGTAAGTTCATTCTTTATGTGCGTAGGGCTGTGTGATAAGTGTCGTCTATGATGATATCGTAATTATTGTTTTAACGATGTGCGAGCTGACATGAGTTTGTCACTCACACTTTCACTGCATGATGTATGCAGTTATTATATGCCCTCAAAATTCAAAATACATGGGCATTTTTGTCTTATATCATATGATATGATGTAGTTATAGCCTACAATATCACACGAGCAAGAGTGCCGTTTTCCCCAAATCAGAACGATTGCAAATGTGATATTTATTTTATACAACAGTTAAATGAACAATAAGTTAACATTGTGAGTTACATTTTAGACACAATATTGTCAATATTGTTTGTTTTTTCTTCATTTCGCCAACGAAAATTTCAAAATGAAGAACAGCAGAACAGTCTCCGTGCAACAGACAGAAATGTTTTTTATATATACTGACTGAATCCGCGTTTTGAACCAATCAGTTTTATTGATTCAATGACCCTTTCAATATAGGCGGTCACTTGCTTCGTTCCTGAATGAATCAGTCGTTTGAACAAATCGGTTGAATGAATGACTCACTCATTAAGACAAGTTAAAATTAGAAATAATTTCATATTTAAATTTTGAATTAAATTTATGCAGACAAATTGTAAATGCTGTGTAAATATATTAATGCCACTTCTCATGCCGCTTCAGTGTCATCTCTGCATTGCAAAGATGGATTTTGTTGATGATTTCATTTGATTGGTAATAACAGCCCTATACTGTGCTATTATTCTAATAGAATTTAATTTGAATGTTAGAATTTGACCTAAAAGGTGATGCATACATCTAATAAGTTTAGAAAAATGCCCTTATGTAGGTAAAAATGCCCCTGGAAATCAATTTAAGGTGGCAAATATTGCTTTTGAAACAACTTTAAAAATATCGAGATAAGATTTTCTGTCAATATTGCACACCCCTAATGTATAGTATTCATTTTTATTTCTTCAGGTCTTAAAAAGCCTTAAATTTGACTTTAAAAAATGTGCAGCAACCGTGGTTAAACAAAGTGAAAATGTGACCTTTTCCTCCAAGCATTCAATGCATGTTATTTTCTTAGCTATTCAATATAATCTGCCGGCACTCTGGTTACAAAATGATCCCACACAAAGCCCATTTCACAATCACAACACACATCTGTCATGAACTTGATTCTCTTACAGCTGTTCAATGGCAGCTGACATGCACAGTTGCCCGACAGCCTCTCCTTTCAGCGTATATTCATTCTTTGTCTATGTTTTAGTGGGTTTTTTCTCACTTAACCAGATAAGCCACAACAGGACATACCTGCTTCCTAAATTTTTACACACACATAGCCTCATTCATGAAACACGATCTAAATGAATATGTAATTGTTGCATTTAATTAAATGTAAGAATTGTTGTACAATCTACTGTATGCAGAAATTCATTCAGCATGTGTTTTATGTCTGAGGCCCATAAACTGTTTTTCCACATATACTTAGTATATTTTTGAGTCATGCATTAGTATTAGACTAGTCAATGTCGGAATTTCCTCTTCTTCTTCTTTTTTTTTTTTTTTTGTTCAGGCAAACTAAATGTTCTCTAATTTACTCATCTGCTCCCACTAGTTATTCATTCTTGTCTATAAGTGACAAGATTCATTACTGAACTTGGTAGAACGCATTGCAGCCATTTTCCATGCAGGGTGTGTGTGTGTTCTTCAGAAAGGGGATTGCGGAAAAGCTGCATGCTTTTCTTTTTTTTTTTTTTTCCTCTTCTAAACCAATCAGCATTGCTGTGGTATGAGTCACTCCCACACCCTGCCCTTTTTTTGACAAAGAGGGAGGGGCTGTTTCTCAGACCGGACAGTGAAATGGTGGCTGCTTGTACAAAAACAGCAGCAGCACCATTAGGAACTGAACAGCTACAGACGCATTTAAAGGTAAGATTCGTAGCTTAGAACATTCTCCTGTTTAAACGTTTATCCTGTGACTTGCGTATGGAATAATATTGCTGCTTTATATACCCAAATATGTTTTGCTGTTCATCTAACCTCCCTCTGAAGCTAATTATGTTAGCCTGTTTACAAGCCATACTGCCATTCATTCAGTCTAGAAACCTATTTTAGTGACTGATAAGATAAACTGCATGTTATACAAGAAACTCTGTTTCATTTAAAAAATCTTTTTGTTTATAGTAAGAAAAACATGAATAAAACCAAAAACATGACATCATTAATTATGCCATGTGGTTTGATGGGTATGTCAAGCCCAACGTGCTTATCAACTGTATTGTTTTAGTTTTAGAATTACTAGTTTTGTTTGTTTTTCTGTGCAAACTGGTTTTTGATTAGTACTTATCCCTTATTTTATGTGAACATGAGTCAATACTTCCTGTGAACTTCCTTTCTGAATGCACAAAAACCTATAAATAAAAATTAATGTTATATACACTTTTTAGACAGTTTAGATATTTTAAATATCTACAGGTATGTCCCTGGTGTGAAAGTTTAATTTTAGTTACTTATTAAGGGGAAAAAAAGGTACAGTTGATTATTACCGCTCTGGACATGGCAGATTCAGAACTGGACAGCAACCTTTTATGGTCATAGAAAGACAAAATATAGCTTTATTCCAAAACCTACTGCTTAGATAAACAGCTGCCTTTTAAGGTAGAACCTAACGGTTATCGAACCTCAAAGGAGATCAATTTGGGACACTCTACATAGGCAGCAACTCAAACTAAAGCACAAGAGACTCCAAACTAAAGTAGAGATTGATGTTAGTATATTGCTAATCTAACAGCTTAATACTGAAAGATCTATTATGCATAAAAATGCAAAACACACAAATATGAAGTAAAATAGTTTGCATTGAACTATTTGATAGTTTTCAGTATTGAATGAAATGAAAGGTTAAATTTAAAATATAAATTTATACTCAATATAATATATCAGTATAAACTTGTACTCAAACAGAGAAGGAAATTCCTCAAAGCATTTCTTTATTTTGACACTTCAAGTTCACTTTCAAAATAGAGAAATGCATTTTGGAATTGCCCTCTTTTTAAAGTATACACACAATGTTGAAGGCTAAAGGTTTTCAAGCAGAGAAATTACACTATTTTTGCCAAAAAAGTTGACGTGCCGCCGCAATCCCATAAAAGTGCAGATGGGAGTGGAAAGTTCTGCGTTAATGCACACATTAAAGGACACAGACACAGTCTGATCATTTCAATAATGACAACTCTATCAAGAGCAGCGCAAATTCACATAGGGTTGCAAAATAATCAGTACTATAATAATCGCACCTGATAATCTGATGATAATCAGGTGCGTGTGATCTAACAACTTGGACGCATGACATGCCGCAAATACCAGTAAATTGACTAGTGCAAACCTTAGTAAATTTCATTGCATTATTTATTTAAAGGATTAGTTCACTTTCAAATGAAAATTACCCCAAGCTTTACTCACCCTCAAGCCATCTTGGGTGTATATGACTTTCTTCTTTCTGATGAACACAATCGGAATTATATTAATAAATATCCTGACGCATCCGATGCAAAGCGATGCGTTTGTGTAAGAAAAATATCCATATTTATAAAGTTATAAAGTAAAATATCTAGCTTCCGCCAGACCGCCTTCCGTATTCAATGTACGAAGAAAGTGTAACACCTCTCGCAGTTCAAAACGCTTTTGCTACGTCCTACAGCTTCTGTATTCAACTTACGAAAAAAACATAACTGACACAACGTCAGTTACGCTTTTTTTTGTAAGTAGAATACAGATGGCGGTCTGGCGGAAGCTAGATATTTTACTTTATAACTTGTTAAATATGGATATTTTTCTAACACAAACGCATCGCTTCGCTTCAGAAGGCCTTTATTAACCCCCCGGAGCCGTGTGGAGTACATTTATGATGGATGGATGCACTTTTTTGAGTTTCAAACTCGTTGGTTCCTTTCACTGCCATTATAAAGCTTAGATGCGTCAGGATATTTATTAATATAACTCCAACTGTGTTCATCAGAAAGAAGAAAGTCATATACACCTAGGATGGCTTGAGGGTGAGGAAAGCTTGGGATAATTTTCATTTTTAAGTGACTTAATCCTTTAAATACTCTCCTCCCATAAATATTGCATGTAAAAGGCAAACTCCTACAAATGCACATGCAATAAGGTCAGCTGCAAAAATAACTGTCCACACCTTTTCAGCGCTAATTCTTTAGTAAGTTCTGAAAGTTTTTTTTTTGTTGTTGTTGTTTTTTTTAACAACAAAAGAGGGTTTGCGTTGACGCAAGCTGTTATTAAATCTGAATTTAAATCTGTATTTAAAATCAAACTGAACAAAATGTCCAAGGAATCATGCCAGTTTCAAATTTCAATGTTGTTCAGGACAGAAGTATTGATGTTTTTATTCTGTTCTGTTTTTATTAAAAACATGTTTCCCTTTCATTTCAGAATCAGACAAGACTGAAAGACTAGAAGAGCCAAAGTCCAAGATTCAGACCCATCTATGGCAGAAAAACAGCAGATCAAAGCGACTGCGGTCAAAGTGTTGTGCTATGTGGAGAAAGTCTCCTCCTTCGCCTCCTCCATAGATCCTCTCTTCGGGATTGTGACTTCAGTGGTCGGGATCGTCAAGAAAGGCCTCGTGGATGAGGAGGACCATGAGATGCACAAAGACTTCCAGCAGATCCACGAAAAGCTGGAAACCATCTCAGAGAAGAACAAGAAGGTGCTCCAAAAGATCCGCATTGACGAGATCAATGAGAATTTCGGTAAACACGAGGAAGTCATCAAGCATCAGTACGGTGCTTTCAACACCATGGTGGAAAGAGTAAAACTGGACCCTGAAAACTCGGATCGCCACATGCAGGAGTTTGTGAAGATCTACGAGAAGGACCAGAGCGACATGAGCTTAGATGTGTTTTATCGTGGTGTGAAGGGCACCGCTCTGTTTGGGAGGCCTATCCTACAAGTATACCTGGAGGACTGTAAAAGGAACAAAAAGGTGATGGAGGCCCGCTGCTCTCACTTGGCCCACCTGTTTTACATCGGTCTTATGACGCTGATGGCCTACTACGCTGTCACTGAAGATGACGAGGATGAAGTGAGAGACAAATGGGGCCAGAGGGTCATTGAAATTCAAGCCAAGATGCAAGAAGCTCTGGACCAATGCACTGGGGAAAACTGAAGTTGCACTGAACAATTGCTGAGACAAATCCATTTCATGTGCTGAAAGTTTTAATGTCATAAGCAATCTTGAATCAGGAAGTTTCAATAAATTTTGTGGGGTGCAAAATGGGTCATTCTTTCTCTGCTTACCAATGGACTTTTCAATGCAATACTAAAGTAGTGCAACGCTTTTAATACAATATATCACAGCTAAAAATGTTTTTAAAGAATATTACGCATATTTTGGTCATTATTGTGACTGAGTATATTGTAAAAAAAAATATTTCCAATGATGTGAATCTTTGATGTGAGTTACACATTATTACGAATTATTGTATAATTATTTGCTTATGTGGTGTGATTCTTTGCACAATAAATGGATATATTTTTTTCGCTCCTATCATGGCAGTTGGTCTTTGTATTTGTCATGTTATATGACCAAATGTGATTTCTGCCAAGTCAATTCATGATGTGATCTCTTAGGACTATGACTGCAGAATGCAGGTGAATATGGAAATTGCTTTGATTTGCATCAAATGCAAAATTGTCAAAGTTTCAGAGGCAGATTGCTGTGGTTGGTCAGTCTAATGTAAAAAAAAAAAAAAAAAAATGTTTAAAGGAATATTCTGAGTTCACGTTAAGTTTAATCTTCTTTCTTTCTTTCTGGGTTATAAAGGGGCACTTATAAAGGAAGTGAAGACATTTATGTACTCACTGTTGCAAAAGTATAGCCACAAGACTCAAAAATATGCATGTTAACATGATTTAGTGAGAAAATCTTATTTTGTGTAGAGTTTAGTGCAGTCAAATCGATTAATCACATCTAATATAAAGTTTGGGTTACGCTTTATTTTACAGTGCTGTAGTTATATTGTACTTACTCAAATAAGTACTGAGTACTGTTCAGTATAACTACATGTACTTACTATAGAGTTACAGTTAGGGTTTGGTTTAGGGTTAGTTACTTGTAATTATGCATAATTTACTGTTAATACTAAAGTAAGTACATGTAGTAACGTACCTACGGCACTAAAATAAAGTTTTACCATAGTTTGTAAATATGTGTGTGTGTGTGTGTGTGTATATATATATATATATATATATATATATACATACACACACACACACACACACACATACATACATACACACATATGCAGACTTGCATACTGCATATACACACATATATTTACAAACTTATGTTAGATGCGATTAATCGATCTGACTGCACTAAACTACACAAAATAAGATAGATTATATATAATCTATAAGATATATGTGTGTATATATACAGTATATATTTACAAACTTGTTAGATGCGATTAATCACGATTAATCGATTTGACTGCACTAAACTACACAAAATAAGATGGATTATAATCTGTAAAACATTATATATATATATATATATATATTTATATGTGTGTGTGTGCATACAGTGTATATATATATATATATATATATACTGTATGCACACACGCACACACACATATAAATATATATATATATATATATATATGTTTACAAGCTTTTATGTTAGATCTGATTGATTGCGATTAATCGATTTGACAGTTGTATCCAATTTTACAACTTAGTTGCCATGAAAATATAACTACAAATTATGATTTCAGCAGCTTTACTTTGCACTTGCACTTTTTGCACTTTTGCACTTTTTGTGGCCTCTGAAAAATAAATTCGTTTGAGCTTTTTTGGCTTTATTCTCGTGTGCGGATCTTTCATGTTTTTTGATTTAGCAGCTTTACAGCTTAAATATTATGCACATTGTAACAGAAAATGTAAGAGCTTTTAAAATAATATTAAAAGACCTAATTTACCTCCATTAAAAGTACCTCACAGTTTTTTTGCTATTATTTTTTTTTAAGGAAATAAGGAACAAAATTATTCTTGCAGTAATCAGCATTATGCCACAAATGCTGATTGCGCTTAAAGGGATAGTTCACCCAAAAATGAAAATTCTATCATCATTTACTCACCCTCAAGTTGTTCCAAACCTGTAAACATTTCTTCGTTCTGTTGAACACAAAAGAAGATATTTTAAAGAAAGTTTGTAACCAGGCCACTTTGGGGCACCATTGACTTCCATAGTACGAAAAAAAACTACTATGGAAGTCAATGGTGCCCCAAAACTGTTCAGTTTAACACATTCTTCAAAATATCTTCCTTTGTGTTCAACAGAACAAAGAAAATTATACAGATTTGGAACAACTTGAGGGTGAGTAAATGATGATAGAATTTTAATTTTTGGGTGAACTATCCCTTGAACTGAACTTGGAATATTCCTTCTAAATAAGTATTTTTAAATAGAATTTATGTTTAACTCTGAGATTGTGATCTGTTTCCTTCTTCAGGTGAACTATTAAGATAAGAGCTTAAAACAATCTTCCTCCAGACGCAATGGCTGACAATGAGATCTTCGACGACCCAGAGAAGCTGAAGAGGGGCCTTGTGAAGGTTCTAGAGTGTGTGGCCACCATCTCGTCAGCAGCAGCGGTGGTCAATCCCATCTTCGGCGTGGCGGGCTCTCTCATCCGGGTGGTGCTGCACCATGTGGACGATGAAGACATGCAGAAACTCAGACGTGAGTTTGGCAGTGTGAATCGAGCCCTGGATGAAATCTCACAGCAGAACCGTCAAGCATTGCTGCAAATCAAAAAGGAAACGGTGGACAAACAGTACCACGAGGTGGAGGAAAACATTCGCAATCAGTTCCGCAAATTCATTGAGATCGTGGAGGCCAAGCCGGAGCAAGTGCAACGCAAGAAGGAAGATTTCGTCGAGAGTTTCATGAATGACAAAGAAGACCAGAACATGTACACGCTTTACGAAGGCGTGATTGGGAAGCGCAAACTCTTCAGCCAGCCCATCCTAGAGGTGTACATGAAGCATTCGCAGGGTGACCAGCGCGTCATGGAAAACCTCTGCACCCGACTGGCCTACCTGTTCTGCATCGGTTTCATCGCTCTGATGGGCTACTATGGCATCATAGGGGACGACTTGGAATCTCGTAACGAGGAGTGGGAAGAGAACATGAAGAGTGTGCAGGAAAAAATGCAGGAGGTGCTGAGGAGATGCAAGTGATCGTGATAACTTTCTGCACAACCAACGCTCTTTATTGCCTCGTGCTTTGCCTTTTCCTCTAATAGACGTCATTGACCTGCAGCATCTAATGCAGCATTATCCTCCTGATGAGCGCAGGTCATGTGCTGATGGTTACACAGTGATGCCGTCTCATTTCCTGTAATCTGCTTCTTGTTTATGTTTTTTTAATCACATGAACACATTTCTTCATGCCTTGCCTCAGTTTAACACTACATGACAAACATAATTCACACTAATCTACAGTATGCTGACTGTGGTTATATAAATATTGAAGTTCAAAAGCGTTCATAAGCAGTGTCACCTTGAAAATTGTTTTTAAAAGCTTCAACACTACATAAATATAAAGTATGTACAATTATCTATCTATCGTTCTGTGTCTGTCTATCTTTACAAACATTGCAAAATAAAGAGCATACAATTTTCTGTCTGCATACTAAGATCAAAATTTCTATCAATGAAATTTTCATGTTTGTGCAATTTTTTTGGCATAGAATCTATGTAGTAGATAGTCATTTTTAGTGCCATTAGAACATTATCAGAGCATATATTTTAATATGAGAAGAGATATCTAAACTGAAGGTTTTTTTTGCATTCCTTTGCCTTTTTTATTTTGGATAAATGAAAATATTATACTTGATGTGCTTGATATACTGCGACGCAATGTACAGTGCTGCACGTTTGGTCTGACACGACTGAAGTTCATCTAGATAATCACGTTTGTTTCAAATGTATTTATCCATAAAGCACTGGCATATATATATATATAAATACCCCTATATAAATTCTGTTTCATCATTATTAAAATACATTTTCTTGTAATTCAGTCTTTGGAATGCTGTTGCACTTGTAACGCTGTACGATATTGTTACATTTTTCAATAAAGATACAAGGAAATATTCCAAGTTGTTTTGACTCAGAGACGCTCAAATTCATATATATATATATATATATATATATATTTTTTTTTTTTTTGGAAGCTGGGAACCCATGTTTATTAGTGTATGCTGATCTTCTGCCACAAGATGGCGGTAAAAGACCACAACCTGAGCTCATTTAGACTTAAAGATATGAATACTAGCATAATGTTTACTGTTTATAAAATCTACACGTTTTTAATGTATATATAAAAAGCATACAATTGAATGCAACTATAAACATTTCAAATTGTAGCACGTTTGCGTTTGAACACACATGATCTCGCCACATTATAAATTATTCTGGTTATTTTGCATTTTTACATGTATTTCGTTCAAATTGTAAATATATAAATAAATGTACTGTACATATTAGTATCTGTTTCAAATGCAGCAGACAGGAAATAGTTTTCCATTTCAGACTTTTAAAAACCCTTCTAAACTTGGGCTCTGGCAAAACATCTACTATACTAAAATAAAAATTGTATGATGTTGGAAAAAAAAAAAAATTAATCAGAAGACACTTTTACTTTTTAATGACCGTAATATATATGTAGTTGCTTTTTGCCTACATAATGGTGTAGTTACAACATCTACCAGCAGGGGCTAGCTGGACCTTGCTAACTAGCAACTATCTTACTATCTTGATCCCTTGTTCTACTTCAATGAATGGTAGTCTCACGTTAGAATAAACTAAACTAATATAATCTAGTACAGGCAACAATGGTTATGAAACAAAATTTTTCTTTGAATTGTTCAGTTCAGAGGAAATTACTTTCTCCTGATTTTCCTTTTGTATTAAACAATCCTATTTTATTTAATAGTAGCCTACATAAACATTAATAAGATTAACTTTACCTCGTGTGACATCACAGAAGACAGATCTTTAGTCTTGGTCCGCGTCATTCTAACGTCATCAGCCAGAAACGATTGCAAAGACTCTTGCGTCAAATCATATGGACACATGATTCTGAAAGAAAGAAAGAAAGAAAGAAAGAAGGAAGGAAAGAAATGTATGATATTTAGTTATGATACACAAAACAAAAATGTCAAAATGTAAAAGGAAACAGCAATGGTTTGGCATTTTACTTGGGAAAAAGGAAACTGTAATCAATCGATCAATCAACAAATCAATCAATAAATCGATAAATTGTGCACCTATGCCAGTATGACACTTATCAAAATGCTTTCAGATAAAATAACTGTGTATCTGTTTGTTTTTATTGTGTTGTTTTCCCAGCAACTATAACGGTGTTTGTTCGGGGGACATTATCACAAAAATACAAGAGAGTTTAAAGGTTTGAAAAAAAGAGGAAAAAAGAAGAAGAAAGCTTTAGAATAACTTTAGACTCAAAGCTTTATCTGAAATACAGCCCTTATGACAACTTCCCCATGTGACAATCTCTGGTCTCCCTGTAATAGGCCTATCACCATGTAATAAAACGGGCTTCTAAAATAAAATAATTCCTGACGTACCAAAAACTATAGGCTATAAGACTGAAAAACATTCGAATGCAAACATCTTCTCTGTTGGGTCACATGGGAATAAGTCATCATCCATGTCAGCCATGCATGTATGACGCATTCAGACACAAGGTCACACCTGACTTATTTCCAAACGTTTAGATTGTTAGAAAATAAATGTATATCCGCCACTTCATTTGCCATATTTATAGGCTATACATATGCATGTGATTTCATCCGCGTATAATTTCATAATATAGCCTATGCATATGGACCCTCCTTCATCAGCACACGCTCAGAGAAGAGAACATTTAAGCACAGAGCAGCTGTTATTAAGATTTTCCATTGGATGAAGGTGGTAAATAATATATCATAATTTTAATACATTATAACATCATAAAATATTAAGATCGTTAAGCTCAAATACATAATTAGTGTGTGAAATACCTGCCATCCTTGTGTGGAAAATATCTGCGCATGTTTCTTGTAATCCACTGGAGCTGCTCCATGTTGCGCATTGCGCGCAATATTCCTCTTGATGAACGCTCATTGCGCGCTTGTTCTCTCTAAAAACAACACAAAACTCATCTATCTGTTGTCAAAATATGAATAAAACGCAAGGTACAGCCAAGCACGTCAAAAATGAGACATTTATCCGACTGTTGCCAAGGGCTTTCCAAACCAAAATCATCCTAACGCAACCTCAGCGCGCGCAACTCTCCCTCTCGCGCGCGCGCCCTCGCGCTGTATCTCTGTTCATTTCACACTCACTCAGATCATCACAAATATCCTCCTCGAGCCAATACCTGAGGGAAACCTGAATTTCGGACAGAAGCTCTTCAACCTGCCAGACGTGAGAAACCTGTTTGAAATCTTTTTTTGCTCTGGTTAATGCTGTGATGCGCATGTAGGACACTTATGAGCAAGACTGCGCTTTAAAACGCTTTTCGAGGTGTGTCCTTTACGGAACAGAAGATGCACATTCAGTGGTGCCATATAGGCAACATGATTCTTAAGCGCAAGTCGCATTATTTTGATCTGAATGTGATTATTAAGAGGTTTAAAATGTGTCTGGATTTCACATGACTTGCTTATTAACATGCATGCAGATTTAAAATGCTGATGGCACAATTGGCTATCCTTGTAAAATTAGCAACGTGATAAGGGTTTCATGCATACTTTATGGATTTTGCTGTGATGTAAAACACTTGTACTCATTTAGATTTTAAAAGGATGATTAATGAGAACAAAAGTATTGTATAATTATATAAAACATCATTATGACAAAGCTGAACAAATGCACTTCAGCTTTTTTTTGTCTCTCCCATATATTTGGCTGTATTGTCTGAGAAAAGTACGACAGCTTTTCCAATATTCATTTACGACGTCTTCTCCCAGACAAGAATGAGAGAGACTTCGCTTTTGTCCATTTATATTTTTCTTAAAGGGTTAGTTCACCCAAAAATGGAATTTCTATCATCAATTACTCACTCTCATGTCGTTCTAAACCCGTAAGACTTTTGTTCATCTTCGGAACACAAATTAAGATATTTTTGATGAAATCTGAGAGGTTTCTGATCCCCCATAGAAAGCATGGTAAGGTTCAAGGTCCAGAAAAGTAGTAAAGGCCAATAGTCCAAGTGACTACAGTAGTTCAACCTTAATGTTATGAAGCGACAAGAATACTGTTTGTGCGCAAAACAAACAGAACTCTCTCCATCAGTGTCCGACTCCGGTTTGAACACCCTTACTGACAATCGTCATTTTGGCTGCGTGAGATTCTCCAGCTTTGTTGTTGTTGAGCAACCAAAGCGCGAGCTGTTAAAGCTCCGCCCTCTTCCGGAAAGCAGGCCGGGAGCAGCAGCTCATTAACATTTAAAGGGACACACAAAAACAGTGTGTTTTTGCTCACACCTAAATAGGGGCAAATTTGACAAGCTATAATAAATGATCTGTGGGGTATTTTGAGCTGAAACTTCACAGACACATTCTGGAGACACCAGAGACTTATATTACATCTTGTTAAAGGGACATTATAGGTCCCCTTTAAGCAATAAATAAGAAAGTGTTCTGAGCTATGAAAGGACAACCTCTGATCAATTAAAATTTTTGCAACCATTTTATTTTACATTATGCAACACTGTGTAAAGAAATTTTGTATCTGGCTTAGTAAAAGAAAGAAAGGTGTCTTTATTGTAATTACTTTTGTTTGTTTTTAGAAATGTCCAGTCCACTAGAGAGGGTTGTAGCCCAGAAGAAGGAGGCGATTGAAGCAGTAATGGAGATGTTTGAGAGAGGAGCCGAGGTGCTGGCCAGCGCTGTTGGAGAGCTGTGTCCTCTGTTTGAAGCTTCTGCACCAGTTTTGAGGCTGGTCTTGGACAATGTGGAAAGCAAGGAGATCACATACGTCAAAGATCAATTTCTAGTTGTGAGAAGCAAATTGGATGTCCTCTCATCTCAAATAGAAGACATCAACTGCGAGATTAAAAAGGGACGTTTGGATTCTCAGTTCTTCACTGTGGAGGAAAATATATGCAACCAGTTTAGAAAATACATTGACATTCTGGAGGCCAAACCGGAGTACAAAGAGGTGAGAAAACGCTTGTTCTTGCAGCATTTTCCCAAAACAGGAGGAGAGAAGAACCTCTACATGCTTTATGATGCTGTGATGGGAAACAGCACTTTTGGGGAGCCAATCCTGGATGTTGTGGAACAATATGAGGCCAGAAACAGACGGGTTCTGGAAGACTTCTGTGTCAGGCTGAAGGAGCTGCTCTGCCTGGGAATAATCGCTCTGCTGGGATATTGTTTCCTTACTCAGGGCGAAGAGGCTGAGCAGGAGAAGATTCAAGATTGGAGTGCGAAGATCCAAGAAATTGAGATGAAAATGAAGGAAACGATAGAGAAATGTGTGCAGTCATTTCCAGAGCAAGCTGAACTGGACATCAAGAGGCTTGTGAAGGAGAGAGAAGATGGGAACCTCCAGGAAACGGCCAAGGAACTGCTGGACTTCCTGGTGAAGAAGTACGACTGGGTGAGCTGGTCCATCAGAGTCATTAGTAACATGGGCAAAATTAGAAACTTGAGAGCTGGACAAAACTTTCAGTGTGTGGCCGGACAGAGTTATTTTGAAGTGTCTCAAGGAAATGACATAAACCTGGTGGTCTCGTTCTGCAGCGCCCCTCAGCCTGTGCCCAATGAGAGCATAAAACAGATGATGGAAGGTCCTGCGAGGAAGGGAGATGCCAAAGCTGTCGTAGAGCTTCTGGAGCAGCAGTTAGCTGGGTTTCTGGTTCATGCCGTCAGTCGTCACAAGGAGAGCTTTGCTGTGTCCAGTTTTCCTGAAGAATGTCACTACTGGGACAAACACAAGAACGTGAATGTCTGTGTGCATGCAGAGAAGATTTAGAAAGGTTAAACAGGCTCATTAGTCATTTACCCAGCTAACAGGGAATGTTCTCAGAACTTTAGCTAACGTTCTGGCAATGTTCTCTCAAAGTTATGAACAAATGTTCTTCCAGCAATGTTGATAGGACGTTTGTTTAAAGTCAACTGGTCTTTAATAATGTTTTCAAAATATTAGCCCAAAAACATTATCTATACACTCTAAAAAAAAAAAATGAAAAAAAAATGCTGGGTTAAAAACAACCCAAGTTGGGTTGAAAATGGACAAACCCAGCAATTGGGTTGTTTTAACCCAGCGGTTGGGTTAAATGTTTGCCCAACCTGTTGGGTAGTTTTACATTTTATTTAATTTTTTAGAGTGTACATCATTCATGGAATGTTTTTTTTTTTCCTGAAACATTTTAGTTGGATGTTCGTGTAATGTTTTTAAATGTTACTACTTATGTTCAGAAAACATTCAAAAGTAAGTTTTCAGAATAAAATGGAATGTTTCCTTAAAGTTTGCATAACCAAGAAAAAACGTTTTTAAAACATTTTTAAAAATTGACATTTTAGACGATCAGAGAACATTCAGAAATAATTTTTTCATCACTTAATAGGGAATGTTAGCAAAATGTTCTTAGAACACATTTTTGTTAGCTGGGTATACAGTATTTCACAGTATTTTAAATCACACTAAATATAAAAATCTACTATAACTGCACCTTATTTATCTATGATATATGCCTTGAAAAACAGTATTTATTTGGCATTGTTCATTGTCAGCTCACTGTGTCTAACAAATCTAATTATTGCATTTATTGTAATTCTTCACTTCATTTTCTTTGTTCTAAAATGAAACCAAAGTGATTTTTCAAACTAACTAGCTCAACTAACCAGCCCATCTGTGTATGCACTTTTCTAAGCATTATATCAAGTTTTTTTTTTAATTTTTTTATTTTATGCTTTAAATGTGTATGTATCTATGTCTGAAATCATGCATTTAAACAATATCATTCTAAAAACAATGCTGTGTAGTTGTGTGAATAGGTAGGGAAAATGGCTTTTGGGCCAAGTACACTGTATTTAAACAGTGCCAGGACTGGCAGTTTGGTCTTTGTGTAAATGACCTACATAGAGCCAACAGAGAAAAAATGCCCTATCAACCATGAAAAGAAGCAGTGAAGTCATCTCATAAAACAAGTCCAGTTGTCTTGCCTCAGCTAACTGAGCAAAATGAGAACATATGCAAAATGCATACGTTTCCAAGAAATATTTTGGAATCAATTTCCAACATCCACTGCTGTGATATACCACCCGCCACATTTAATTAAATGACTGTTTTTGTACCCAAGTCAGCATTTTCTGGCCAGCGGCTGCAGAAACATGGCGAGTGACGTTTCACTTAGTTAATATAAAGCCGACGAGCTCCAAAGTGCTGTGATCAGCTCTCCGGATGCAGTCATTAAAATCACTGAGGTGCCGAGTGAAGGATCAATCCATCATTTAACACCCAAGAGGGAGAATTATATTTCCATTGTTTTCTTGTATTTCATTGTTTCTATTGTGAGGTGATGCTAAAAAATATTGTAAATGTATTCTGTATTCAAAATCACAAGGAATCAAAATATAACAGAAAATAAACAATGTTATTAGAGGCCTAATTTGACCCTCTGGAACAAGATCTTTAAAAGCCATTTATAACCATTCAAGTTGTGACCTTACACCCAAAACCACCATGAGTGATGACCTTTGACCCCTACACACATAATCCAATATGACTGTCCTCTTTATATGCCAATAAGTTTTTTATTTATGACAACATAAACCTCCTTTTATTTGAACCTTATCTTAAACTTTAAAGGAGATTTTATATATATATATATATACACAGTATATATATATATATATATATATATATATATATATATATATATATATATATATATATATATATATATATATATATATGTGTGTGTGTGTGTGTGTGTGTATTATATAAACAAACTTTTATGTTAGATGTGATAGATAGATAGATAGATGATAGATCATAAAAATGGTAGTAGTTGAAAATTAATGGTTTAAAAAGGGCAATTTTTTGCTTACAAATTGCTACTGACATTACAACCCTATATGCAATCCTCTCTCAAAATACATCATTTTGACAAATAAATACATACAGGAATATTAGGAATAATTCTTTTCTTGTTCTGAAGTGAAAAGAAACATTATTTGCTCCATATTTATGAATAATGATTCATGCATTATTTTCCTTTTTTTTTTTCTTTGGAAGGCAGCATCTTAATAAAAACATACAAGGTGCACTCTGAATATTTAGAGATTTTAAAGCAGATGTTCTTTCTCCTCCTTCAGAGTCTGAATGGAAACGCATGGCTGTATTCATTAGCGGTTGAGGCTTCTGTCCTGTTGGAGATATTGATCCATGTGGCGTCCATCTCCGATAAAGAGCTGAACCTTAAACCTGTCTGTTACTAGACCAAAACAAACATGTCTGATTCCAGCATGACACAGACAGATGTTTTGCTGGACTGCTTACTAAAACTTTTTTAAATAAAGGAAAATGAAACCACAACCATCTTCAGGAAAGGGCATTGGTCAATATCAATATTTAATTAATAAATGAGTGATCTTATGAATCTCAACATAATAGTACTGCTGAGGCGGTCAATCAATCCCATGATACCTCACTCTGGCAGCATCTGCCAATCACAGACTGAGCTAATAGCATTACCTATCCGTCAGAGTGGACCATCGACCGGCTTCCTGGTTTTAAGTGGCCTGATCTGATAAAAAGCATTAAAACATTTGTACTGTGACACACACCAGCTCACCCTCAGCCTCTGCACTGGATTTATCCATCTGATGCATCTGGTTGTGCCTATAAAACCTCTGAATATGTAGTTTGCAAAAAGATCTTCTACCTTATTGTTTTTCTTCACAAAATGAGTATATATGATGCTTCAAATAAACTTTTTGAATAAACTACAAAAAATATTCCTCTCAATCATGGTGACTTTCTTCTGTTGAATTTTGTGTTCAGCAGAAGAAAGAAACTCATACAGGTTTGGAACAATTTGAGGGTGAGTAAAAGATGACAGAATTATCATTTTTGGGTGAACTATCCCTTTAAAATAAAACAGCATAACACAACTGTATTAAGGAGAGCATCAAACAGAACTCTAAACTAAGTTATAACAATTATTAATTATCAGCAAGAACTATAAACAATTCTTATTAGTCAATATCTTCTCAAGGACACCATAATTAAATATTCATGAGCTTATGGCCACGCCCCTCAAACACAATGCACAGACAGGACCACATTTTTTCTCATTGCCTTTAATTAATTGAAAGGTTTGTTCAAATCACAGTGTACATACATTAACACAGTTAATTTATTTATTTTTTTATGCAAAATTTATTTTATTAAGACCAGAATTTATTAAAGGATTAGTTCACTTCTGAATTAAAATTTCCTGATACTTTACTCACCCCCATGTCATTCAAGATGTTTATGTCTTCCTTTCTTCAGTTGAAAAGAAATTAAGGTTTTTGAGGAAAACATTCCAGGATTTTTCTCCATATAGTGGACTTCAACAGTTACCAACGGGTAACTTCCGCATACGTGACCTTTCCAACGTGATTACGTAATGCGTGGCGCATCGCATCGCAGTGCAAGATGAGCATTTGTGGTTAAAAAGTATATAATCTTTTTGGGTTTTTTCTTTTTTTTTTGGAAAATGGCCGATCGTTTCTCTAGATAAGACCCTTATTCCTCGTCTGGGATCGTGTAGAGCCCTTTGAAGCTGCACTGAAACTGCAATTTGGACCTTCAACCCGTTGAACCCCAGTGTAGTCCACTATATGGAGAAAAATCCTGGAATGTTTTCCTCAAAAATTTATTTTCGACTGAAAGACATGAACATCTTTGCATGACATGGGGGTGAGTAAATTATCAGGAAATTTTCATTCAGAAGTGAACTAATCCTTTAAGACCGTTAAAAAAAACAGTAAAGAAACCAACATGTATTTTGAGATTATGTTCACAAAGCCATTATTATTATTATAATTATTAATAATTAAAGTGACATTTTAAATCTGAGGCTAAGTTTATGTTTAGGCCATACTCGTTAGGGATCCATGGAAACCTCATTTCAATAAAGGGAAGAAGATTTAAAGAAAATAAAGTGTCAGTTTGAGTCTTCGGGAGCAGGAGGTAAATGACACTCTGATTATGCTCATGGGTTTATTTCTGTCTGCTCGTTCACCAAACCATTAGCGTATTACAGTTCTAATCGGTATATTGATCTTGTTTTGGCTCCATCTGCACTCGCTCTCATTTCACACAATGTGTTCGAGCCTCACAGTGTAATGCTGTTCTCTCTCTTCTGACCTTTCTGAAGGTCAACAGCATTTATTTGTGCACATATGCAAATATCGCCAATAAAGAATAACAGCATGTTTCAGCAGTGATATTGTGATGATATCATTTCTCAATTTCTCCTGCAGAGTTTGGAAACCTGGAACAGTAATGAGTGGACTTTACTACAGAACATATATTAACAATAGATATTCCTACAAAAATACAATGCTTAGCTATAATTCTCACATGACCTTCATGTCCATACTGGAACAGGCAAACAAACAAGTGTTTTAAAAGCAGAGTTCAGGCTCCTCAACTAAAGTACACAGTTTAAACTTGTCTGACATGTTCAGCCTGGACAATTTATTGTATTTTTTATTTTTTATTTTATTATTTTATTTTATTTTATTTATTTAAATTTAAATTAATTTAATTTTTTTCCCCATGTCACACAAAATAAAATAAAAAAAACATATATAAAAAGTTTGTCAGCCTGGACAAATTTTATTGTATTTTATTTTATTTTATTTTATTTTCATGTCACACAAAATAAAACATTAAAACAATACAAACAATAAAAACATATATAAAATGTATATGTTTCTACCTTATTTTCTGACTAATCCTAGAACAGTGTAGTATTATTTGAATACTATTATATTTTTTATTAATATTTTGAATTATTTTTTATTTTTATATTTTCATTTTGATTCGATTAAATTTTTTAGCCATTTTATTGTGTGCGTATGTCATTTTTATTATTATTTTTTTTTTAATATTACTATTAAGGTTGAATTCATTTTTATTTCAGTTTTAGTTTTTATTTATTTCCAGTCAGTAATTTTAGTGCTTCAACTTAAAATAAGCAAAAATTAGCTTAAAAAAAAATGTTAATTTTTAATAAAGTTTTTCATCTAAAATTTTATTTCAGCTTTATTTCAATTAAAAAGATTTTAATAGTTTCAGTTTTAGTTAATTATATCTCTGGTCTACATTCTCTCTACTCACTGTAGTGCTGAATGTTCGTAGTTCTGAGGGCGAGAAGAACCGAAGCAATATGACAAAATCGACAAAACACAATAAATAATACATAAAGTCCAAGCACCCTCACAGCACAAAAGGCTTATTTTTTTTTTTTACGAACTGGAAAGCACTGGTGTTCTCTGTTAATCAGAGTCTTGTGGTGTAGGGTTTGGGGATTGAGGTTTCATCTGTCGTTTTTAAGAGCATCAAAAGACACGCTTAGGTGAAATGGACTGTGATCTATATACAGCCTCCAACAAGCCACTGAACATTTTCCAGCTTCCTGCCGTCTATCGATCTCTTCAGTCTGAATGATGGACTTAATGTGCAGAGGGGCAGGTTGCCTGTAAACCCTGTCTTAGTACTTAGATTAGACTGATCAGGACTGGAAACAACTGCACCACAGCACAAAAAACAGCAAACGTGTAAGAGTGGACTCTTTAAATCTATTTGTTTATGTTTTGTAAAATGCACTGAGCACTAAAATTGCTATATAAAGTTAAAAAAAAAAATAGTATTTTTACTATAAAATTTTTAGTACTGGTTGCTGCTGGCTGGTCATGTGATCTCACCATAGACACCACTGCAGTGAATTTTATTTGACATGTTCAACTTAGAAAATAGTAAATAGTAAACTTAGAAAATCTGGAGTAAGTTCAGTTTGAAACTCAGAGTTATGTTTAGAGAGTAAGTTGCTATGGCTATTTAATACCCTGAAAGTTACCTCAGGTTTTGGAACTGAAAGTTAAGGTTATTTTTGTTGTTTGTTGTTGTTGTATTTTGTTGTTGTTTCAGTTAATGGGACAAACCAGTCTGATTTTTACTGACCCCATAAGTCCTCAACATGTAGCTTAATCACATATATTCCAAAACATGCTGATCATTGTAAGTATATTTACTAACACCACAGCATTAATTATGCGCTAAAGTGACATCTTGTGGCTATAAGCATACATAAACCATAGTCATACACCAGACCATACTAAAATGCTCTAACACAAGTTTCTAATCATAGGAATGACTTTAGATAGATAGATAGATAGATAGATAGATAGATAGATAGATAGATAGATAGATAGATAGATAGATAGATAGATAGATAGATAGATAGATAGATAGATAGATAGATAGATAGATAGATAGATAGATAGATAGATAGATAGATAGATAGATTGATTGATTGATTGATTGATAGATTGATTGATAGATTGATAGATAGTAAAATCTCTTACTTCTTTAATCCTTGTCTGTGTCTTCGCTGTCATCTGATTGTCAGGCCTGCCTCCACTGTGGAACGCGCATTTAAATTTAAAGTCCTCAATTTTAGGAGTAATCTCACTCAGTGTGAAGTGAATCACTCTCTCCCAATGAGAGCAGACAATCAAGAGTCCTGCGTGACAAACTCATCTTATACACAGTTTTGCCCCTTGAAATAAAAGGAAAAAGAATATGTCTGTCAGTATGACAAAAGAGTTTGTGCAGCCAACCACTTCCTCCTGTGTGAGTTTTAGTGCACAAAGATGGAAAACAGGAACTATAAGTAGGAACCAACTAGGAACTGTAGGAACTAGGAACTGTAGGAACTAGGAACTGTAGGAACTGGATACATGAAGTTTCATGCAGTTTGCATCACTCCACTTTTAGACATGATAGATAGATAGATAGATAGATAGATAGATAGATAGATAGATAGATAGATAGATAGATAGATAGATAGATTTTCCAATGCAATGAAATATTACTATTTTCTGACTAGTATTTGTATATTCATAATTGTGACATTTCATTATTAGACTAATGGATTGCAGCTAGAAAATTTGAAGGTCAATGAAAGAGCAAAACTGTTTCACATAACATCAGAGGAGCTTGTGTGATTATGATAATACTTAATTTAGGACCCTGTAAGATAATGGTATAGTCCATCTGTGCACCCCTCCACACTGAGCTCATTTGAAACTGCCCATCCTGCAGTGACTGCTGGGAAGACATACAGACGAGGGAGGTAGCAAACTGAAGAGGTAAGAATAGCAATATTCATCACAGGCAACTAGGTAGTGTTATTAAAATACATGAAAATGTGTAGATTTTTTTTAGGTATTGTGTTGTAAGTTTGAAAATGGCAGAAAGAGAATACAATCCTCAGCATGAACAAGGAAACATGGAGCAGCAGCTAGAGGGAGCTATAACAGGACAAACAGCTGCTGAATGAAGTGATCTACTCCAGATGGGATCAAGCTCCTTTAAAATACTCACTTTGCTCATCTTGATCCCAGAGCTGCAAACAAACACAAGAAAAGAATTGACCCAAAACAATGGAGAGATATTCAAATAAAATATTGGTTTCAGTCCTAATTCTCACTTAAAACTGTTTAGACGTTAGATATTTGTATAGGACAAGACAAAAATACTGAGTAAGAAAATTTGCAGTGCAGTCTGTAAAGTGATGTAAGGTCTGTTGGATATTCAAGTTTAATATTTAGATAATTGGTTATTTTTAACCATGTACAACATTTTAACAATCTCTATGTTCTGTATATATATATATATATATATATATATATATATATATATATATATAGCATGGTTATATGGTTATAATTCATGTGTATCATTCAAAATTTGAATTGTGTCTTTTTAATGATTCAGGTCAGAATTGTACATTAAGATTTGATAAAACAACTCATGATCTATTCCATATCACTATTTTAAATGAGTGTTTACCATTATGCTTTATCTCAACTCTATCAGGTTCTTGAAAATACATTTATTTATGATATCATAAGCAAACTGCCTTCATCCCAAAAGACACTTCAAAGTAAGTGCCCATTTTTAGGTTATATTAAAGGGACATTTCAATAAAATAATAAAAATAATCTGTCGTTATTTACTCACCCTTGTGTCATTCCAAATCTGCATGATGGTTTCTGCAGTTGTTGTTTTTCTGTGGAACATGAAAGAAGAATTTTAGAATTCTTCAGCTCTTTTCCATACAAAAACAGCTCACAGTGACCACATCCATTCTCCAAAAGGACAAAAAACCTATATAAAAGTAGTCCATATGTTTGATACATTGTTTTCAGACATTTTCAGTAATTTTTCAACAAGTTAGATACACCAGTAGGTGGCGACAAATGTCTGTTTTTATGAGTGAGTCAATGAATTATTCATTCAACAGATTCATTCAAATAAAGCTTATTTAGTAATGAAAGAAGCTACTAGGTGTATTCAACTTGAAGCGGCGCTGCACAGACCGATCGGTGTATGACATGAAAGTACCACGAGAGCGGTTAGAGAGCAGATGGCTTCGTTTGCTTTCGAATCACTCTTGCAGTACTGTGATGTCATACACAGATCGATCTGCGCAATGCCACTTCAAGTCGGACAGACCTAAGCTGCATCTGAAAGCTCAAAAATGCTGCCTTTGGGGGATGCATTCCAAGGTAGGAAGGCATCAAGGTACATCTGAATTTGAATTCAGTGTTAGCTTTCATTTCTGTCTGAGATACCCTCATCTGATCGATTTTTGAAGGCAGCACAGATGTATCCTTCACTGCCTTTGATATCCCACAATCCTGTGCTTTCCATTCTGTGACAGTTGAGCTAAAAAATAAAGATGGCATCTGTAAGTTGCGGTTAATGGTCAGTTTGTGTGTAAATGTATATTTTTGGCAAACGTTTTCCACCTTTGATGTCACTTCTAAGGAGAAATTACTATTGTATTAATTAAACATTATTAATTAATATCATCTAGATCATTAAACCGTTATGCTGCCTCAGAAGTCTGTCCGAAATCAGTTTCGTGAGGTACCTTTGTGTGCAAACGCTGCCTGCTAAGTCATTGCCTAATAGGGCAGCGAGGCAACAAGTCAACTGCCTAAGTTTTCAGACGCTCTACTGTCTTTTTGAGTGATTCACTGAATCATTCCACCAAACAATTCATTCAAAAACACAAGCTGATTCATTCTGGAACGAAACTAGCGACTGTTCTTTATGAGTGAGTCATTGAATCATTCATTCAACCAATTCATTCAAAAATGCTTATTCATTCAAGAACAAAACAAGCAATTCTCTTTATGAGTGAGTCATTAAATCATTCATTTAACCAATTCGTTCAAAAACGCTGATTCATTTGGGAAGAAAACATGCTGCAGTCTGCTGCACGGAGACACTAGCAACCACGCGGATATTTGGATCGGGAACGATGACGAAGTCATACAAGACCTGTGTGTGGAACAGAAAATGTTGATTATTGTTCATATGGACAACTAACTTTGAACAAGTTTTGAAGAAACGTCACATAGTTGCTTTCTATACTCTTGAGCTTGTTGTATAGAAAGGAGCTGTGTAAAGATTCTTCTAACTAAATAACAGAATTTTAACAGCATATTGTGTCTTTGTGTCATCAGTTTCTTCTTCAGGTAAACATCACTGGCTCTTCCTTCAGACGCAATGGCTGAAAATGAGATCTTAGAAGACCCAGAGAAGCTGAAGAGGGGCCTTGTGAAGGTTCTAGAGTGTGTGGCCACCATCTCGTCAGCAGCAGCGGTGGTCAATCCCATCTTCGGCGTGGCGGGCTCTCTCATCCGGGTGGTGCTGCACCATGTGGACGATGAAGACATTCAGAAACTCAAACGTGAGTTTGGCAGCGTGAATCGAGCCCTGGATGAAATCTCACAGCAGAACCAGAATGTATTGCTTCAGATCAGGAAGGAGACGGTGGATGGCCTGTACTGTCGTGTAGAAGAAAACATTCGTAATCAGTTCTGTAAATTCATGGACACCGTGGAGGCATCGGCAGCACACGAACAGCGCAGGAAGGAATTTGAAATGAGCTTTGTGATCAATCAGTGTGACCAGAACCTGCACACACTGTATGGTGCTGTGATGGGCGAATCAAAGATCTTCAGCCTGCCCATTCTAGAGGTGTACATGAAACATTCACAGGGTGACCAGCGCGTTATGGAAAACCTCTGCACACGACTCACATACCTGTTCTGCATCGGCCTCATTGCTCTCATGAGTTATGCTGCCATTGTCGGAGATGATGAGGAAGCTTTGAGCATCGAGTGGGAAGAGAAAATGAAAGATGTGGCCAAAAAAATGTCAGAAGTGCTGATCACTTATTAGTGACTTTAACCCACTTGAATTTTTACCCCCCTTTTCTTCATCTATCTTTCTGTCTTCTCTGTCAATGCACTAGCAACTAATAAAAGAAAATCACAACTACCTAGCAATGCTCTCACCTCTCAAAACCTCTGTAACCCCATCTATCTATCTATCTATCTATATCCTAGCAACCACCTATCAACCACTCAAAACAATGTAGCATCTGCTTAGCAATTGCCTTGCAACCACCATGAACAACCTGTTAACCCATTCCTAATGTGTACCTGAAAATATTTGCACTTGTGAAACAAAAGTTATATGATACTGTGATGCAGCGATATTATTTTGACTATTTTCATCTTTCTCTACATTCTACTACATTCGCTCAAACTTAATCTGCCCAAGCCAAAATCAAAATAATAACTTTTCTTTAATGTCAATTGATGTTACAAATCTGTAATCCTAATGACTTATATAGCCTTAAACTATTTTTTTCTGTAAATCTCTATCTCTCTAGAATGACATTCTATTGTTATATTCTTCTAGCATTGTCTCAAGTACTATGTAGAATTATGAATAAAGCGATTGTGCTTTAAATCAGTGTTTTGTCCAATATACAGTAGTTATATGTGACAGTTTACAGGGAAAATAAAATTAAGCATGTGGTGTAAATTATTTAGGTAAATGTACTTTATTACATAAACATAATGAAATGCAATTATATAAATCTCTCCTTCTATGAAAATATATTTTTGTCTTGAAAAAGTTATATATTAATAATAATAATAATATATTATATATTTACATATATATACATATGTGTGTGTGTGTGTGTGACTTATCCTGACATGCACTAGTTGTCGCAGATTGCATATATGATTTAACTAATCTAGTTATTCTTCACTCTAAACACAGTTATTACACATTATGATTTTTAGCAGCTTCATGACTGTGAATTATAGCTAGCTCGATGAAAATCAAAGAACATATGATGAAATGTTCACCAAATCAATAAAATAAAAAAATTAAATCTAAACATGCATTTTAGTCATATCATAAAAGAAGAAATTTAGAGATTCACTTTACCCTGTGTGACTTTACGTCAGACAACTCTTCAGCCAAATCCTGAAGCAGAGAAGTCGGATCCATAATATAGTGCGCTCTGCCTCAGAAATGATAGGTTGTGATCTTTCACTATTGATAACATTTGTCTCATGTTTGCAGAGAAAAGGTCTAACAATTGTGAAAGATCCCACACATCCAAGACCATTTGAACAGCACTTATTGTAGGATTGTTCATGCTCTTAATTCCTCTGGTATTTATGTATCTGTATTTCATTCCTTATAATTGATGGAATATATATGTATGTGTGTCGTTTCTCTTTTTTGTATTTGTATGTGTGTATATTGTCTCTAGTGAATGTTATTATTGTTAATGAGCTCACCAGGACAAAAATTCCAGACAAGGTTGTAATTGCAATAAATAAATAACTGGCCATAGAGAGAGAGTCCTCAAGCTGGATATACATGACTAAAAGAAATAAGAAAAAAAAAATCATTCTAGGACAATGTACCAAGGTGTGGAAACGCAATATAAGAATAATGCATTACATTCATCATCATTGTCCTTCTTCTAAGTAGAGACCAGGGCAAGTTTTCAAAAATCTATAAAGATATGAATCATAATACAGAGTAAAAAAAAAATCAATTGCATATACATGCTTTTCTCTAGTAGAGGTTTTTAAACAATAAGTTCAAAACTGTCTAAAATTAAGACATTTTTGTAAATTCTGTTCTCAAAACTAAAATTACAATATCATATCATATTCTATTTTATAATAGCTATTGGATAAACAAGCTGCCAAACATAAAAGCCACACTGAAATACATTCAGAAAAAGAGTCATGGTAGACTCAAGGTCACATTTCATAAACATAATGTTGGGGCAAGTTGTCACACCGCTACTCTCATTCTTTCTTGCTTATACTCACAATTTCTTATATGTTGCTGCTTTATACATTGTAATTTTATATAGTGGAAACGTCAAAGTATTTGTCTAAAAACATTATTTTCAAAAACAACTACTTACCCTAAAAAAAAAAAAATATTCCCAAGAAGGAATAGGAAAAAGTGTGTCAGCTAGCCTCAGCCTAATTATATGATAGCCTATTAACTAAAATAAATAAAGTAAATATTTAAAACATGTTCATAAAAAAATGCTTCGAAAAGAACATGTATATAGTCCATTATCACACCGAGGCACAATCTATTACACACTCGAGTATCGTGATATGTAGGCTATAACAAAATGTAACACTATAGAATAGAATAACGATAAAAAAATAGTATACAATGCTATAAAATAGTCTGTGAAATACCTTCTTTTGGATATCGAGATACCAGAATCCCAAATCTGCGCACGTTCAGGTCAATCCAGTAGCGCGTGAGATGTTGCGCACGACGCGCAAATAATCTGCAATTAAACAGTCTCGAGTAAAAATTGATGTCTGACCCGGTCATCACAGATTCATCTGTAAATAACCTATAAAAATAAACTGCTGTCAAATATGAGCCATTGATCCGACAGTTACCAACAGCTTTCCAAAACCACCCCAAACCCATCAGTGCGCGCACAACTCTCTCTCTCTGTCTGGCTCTCTCTCTTCTTCACACACGAACACGCACGCACATCTTTTCCACAGTGAGCATTTGATCACGACATTTTGCTTTGAAATCGAACCTGAAACTGTGGGAATAATTTGGAAACTTGGAGGTCTTTCCGGCAGCTCTTCATCCTGAGAGGCGTGAGAAACCCGTTTTAAAAATATTTTTTGCTATAGGGATGATGATGATGATGTTATCTCAAGGATGCGCATAATTAGGACACATCCATATGAGGTAGACTGCATTAGAGCTTTAGAGAGATTAGCAAGGTGTGTCTGGAACTCTGGATTCACAAATGTAACCTAAATGATTCTAAAAAGTCATCTATCATTTTTGAACAGTTATTTATCTCTCTGATGCATGGTTGATCTTTAAAAGCCACTTTAACTATTCAGGGGTGATGTTAGATTCAAACCATGAACCTTTTCTCATAATTCTATATGACTGTCCTCGGTATATGTCATTGTGTTTTTAATTTATAACATCAATTTAAAATAGCTGACAACATTGGTGATGCACATTTAAAATACTTTACCTTCTATTGTGGACAGATGTGTAATGCACCATTTAACAAAGAAAAAATACAGTAAAGGGTCCATTTGGCCTTTTTAAATGTCTTATGATGCCACAGTCTGATCATTTAACTTGTAGAAGAAAGCTGAACAAAACAGTAATTTATCTTGGCACTTGACAATGCGCTTTTTACTGTGCAGAACAAAATGGCTATCCACCTCAAACTAAAACCTTTGTAAACATAAGCCAACATAAATCAAATGTAGGCCTGATTTAGTGCATTATGAAATCAAAAAGAACTACATTTCCATGCATAATGCAGATCAGTTATGTTGTACTAAGGTATGTTGTATAAGAAACTAAATTACTGTTGCTTTTTCATAAAATATATTTAAAACATAATGAAATATAATTTAACTCTTTCCCTGCTAGCATTATTTTAAAAAGTTGCCAGCCAGCACTTTTGATAATTTTCCCAAAACTTTCATGGCCCCCAGAATATTTTGTTGTATGAATAACTGAACATACAACAATCAAAAGAAAGAACAGAGCCTTTGCTTAAATATATATATATATATTTGTTTCTATTACATATTTTAATATATTCTTGCTCCATGCATTCTTTTTTTATCAATACTTAAATGTGGGCAAATTTCATTAAAGTTAGGGCAGGCAATTGTTTTTTCATAAACACTTTTTGTTATACTGGTTGAAACTCTCTTATACATCCTGATAGCAATCAATAATAGAAGTGGTCTAAATATTAAAAATATACATATATCTTCTGTGGAAGTCTCAGGACCAAAAAATGTTCGTCCAATCATTGCATTTGGTCCGAATGCAATGATAGGTTGTCCTACCTGCCTGTCAACATATGTATTTCCATACTTCCGCGCACCTGCTCGCGCAGACATCACACATCATCAGTGCGTTCCTTAAAGGATTAGTTCACTTTCAAATTAAAATTTCCTGATAATTTACTCACCCCCACCCCCTTCTTTCTTCAGTCGAAAAGAAATTAAGGTTTTTGATGAAAACATTCCAGGATTTTTCTTATTATTAGTGGACTTCAATGGCCTCCTAATACACTTAGCAGTGTCTACACTGCCGGAATTCTAATAGAGAAGAAGAAGAGAGCTAGTTCAAGATGAGCATTTATGGTTAAAACATATATAATTTTAAATTTCTTTTAGAAAATGAGCGATGGTTTCTCTAGATAAGACCCTTATTCCTCGTCTGGGATCGTGTAGAATGCTTTGAAGCTGCAAGGAAACTGTAATTTTGACCTTCAACCGTTTGGAGGCCATCGAAGTCCACTATATGGAGAAAAATCCTGGAATGTTTTCATCAAAAACCTTAATTTCTTTTCGACTGAAGAGAGAAGGACATGGACATCTTGGATGACATGGGGGTGAGTAAATTATCAGGAAATTTTAATTTGAACGTGAACTAATCCTTTAAGACTAAGCGGAGTTGTAGACAGATGTCAGTCACCAAGTGCGACAAACAAACAGCAGCCGCCTTTTACAGTTCCTACTGAACCAAAACAATGAGCATATGCTGCATTCACGCCATGTTGTAACCGTAATTATGAGATGGCAACCCGTGACGTTCTACTCAAGCTGTTCACGTCCTCAGACGCTATCAATGACGAAATGAATCTGCAGCAGTCAGGTGGTACAATTCAGAGCTCTGTAAGTTGTTTATGTTCATTTTTATTGTAATGTTATGTGCTTTGAGACATGAGGTAATTTAAAGCGGCCTCTTGTGACGCTTTGCAGACTCTGCTCTGGCTTTGAATGTTCATGTGTTTTGGAGGAGGCGTGGCTTTGGAGACGCTCTGAAGGGAGGGTGGGATTTAATGCATTCAAAGCTAGCCTGCTATTGCTAGCCTCTCCAAAATTGCCTACCCTACCTTTAAAGCAACATTTTGAACAGAAAGCTGAAAAAATCGTCAGGATCAGATTCAGAAAGCATAGGTCAAGTAGATCGCGTCTATCAACACCCCCAAAGCTTCACAGTAATATACCTCTTCCTGGGTCAACATTTCATTCTGTAACATTAGGCAGTTTTGATTTTTCAGTTTTGATTTTTCAATTGTTTCTGCTTCTTCTTCACCTGTGTTTTGACCCGGTGATTCTGTACTATTTCGGAAGATGCATAATAGTGCCCATACCGTATAACGTCTCGGTTACAAAGGTAACCCTCTTTCCCCGAAGGAGGGAACAGAGACGTACGTCGAACGTGACCGACTGAATGGGAACTGTGAAAACATGGATTGCTGGAAAATTCCATCAATGGCAGGGAAAGAGTTAATTATGCAAATCCCTTACGAAAATTAACCATAATTTTACTACAAATAAAACCAAAAAAACACAGTTATTGTAGTTAAACCATGGCAACCACAAATTAACCATGGTATTTATAGTAAAACTGTGGTTATACTATAAAAAACATGGCTACTACACCTTTATTATAATAAAACCATGGTTAATTTTTGTAAGGAATAGCAGTTGTGCAAATTGCTTAAATAATTTACAAATGTATCTTAATATTACTGTGGTGTATCTTTGTGTGTGTTGTGGTTTTGCTTTTATAGAAATGTCCAGTCCACTAGAGAGGGTTGTAGCCCAGAAGAAGGAGGCGATTGAAGCAGTAATGGAGATGTTTGAGAGAGGAGCCGAGGTGCTGGCCAGCGCTGTTGGAGAGATGTCGCCACTTTTTGAGGCTGCAGCTCCAGTACTCAAACTCGTCCTCAACAATGTGGAAAGCAAGGAGATCATATATGTCAAAGATCAATTTCTAGTTGTGAGAAGCAAATTGGATGTCCTCTCATCTCAGCTACAAGACATTGACTCTGAGATTAGGAGGAGACGTTTGGATACCCAGTTCTTCTCTGTGGAGGAAAATTTGCGGAACCAGTTTAGAAAATACATTGACATTCTGGAGGCCAAACCTGAGTATAAGGAGGTCAAAAAACGCTTGTTCTTGGAGCATTTTTTCATAACAGGTGGAGAGAAAAACCTCTGCGTGCTTTATGATGCTGTGTTGGGAAACAGCACATTTGGGGAGCCAATCCTGGATGTTGTGGAACAATACGAGGCCAGAAACAGACGGGTTCTGGAAGACTTCTGCGTCAGGCTGAAGGAGCTGCTCTGTCTGGGAATAATCGCTCTGCTGGGATATTGTTTCCTCACTCTGGGAGAAGAAGCTGAGCAGGCGAAGATTCAAGAGTGGAGCACGAAGATCCAAGAAATTGAGATGAAAATGAAGGAAACGATAGAGAAATGTGTGCAGTCATTTCCAGAGCAAGCTGAACTGGACATCAAGAGGCTTGTGAAGGAGAGAAAGGATGGGAACCTCCAGGAAATGGCCAAGGAACTGCTGGACTTCCTGGTGAAGAAGTACGACTGGGTGAGCTGGTCCATCAGAGTCATTAGTAACTTGGGCAAAATTAGAAACTTGAGAGCTGGACAAAACTTTCAGTGTGTGGCCGGACAGAGTTATTTTGAAGTGTCTCAAGGAAATGACATAAACCTGGTGGTCTCGTTCTGCAGCGCCCCTCAGCCTGTGCCCAATGAGAGCATAAAACAGATGATGGAAGGTCCTGCGAGGAAGGGAGATGCCAAAGCTGTCGTAGAGCTTCTGGAGCAGCAGTTAGCTGGGTTTCTGGTTCATGCCATCAGTCGTCACAAGGAGAGCTTTGCTGTGTCCAGTTTTCCTGAAGAGTGTCACTACTGGGACAAACACAAGAACGTGAATGTCTGTGTGCATGCAGAAAAGATTTAGACATAAACATATATATATATATATATACACACATTTTAAATGCAAGATATACTTCAACTGTATTCCTGATCTACAGTATCTGATAAACTGCCATATTTTCAAACAAAATAGGCTGGCTATGTGAGCTTTATATTTGGCATGTTTGCACATCATAATGTCATAATATAACTAAATGTCTATCTGAAAACATTTCCTTTAAATGCAATAGGCAGAGAACATGTTAAATGTTGTGATGTTATGTAAACCAATGCTTAGTAATAAAAACTGAAGCAAGGAGACTGGACGGTATACTGGCAAAGAAAAGTGCTTCCCCATTTAGCCTGCATGAGAATAACCCGAACTGACAGTATCTGTTCCTCATCAGCCATAAAACAGCCCACGGTAACACATCTCAGGAAACTAATGCATATGTCTGCACAGCAGAGAGCTCATCATGTTTTCAGACTAAAATACACCCTTTAAAAATTCATGTCAGTTCAAAGTTGAATTTATAAATTTCTAAGAAACAACTTAGGTTCAAATCTTTACTGGTTTAGCTTTTTTCAAGATTATACACTCAAAAATAAAAATATTTAGGCCTAAAAGTAAGAATTATGTTTTTGAATTGCATATAAAATTTCCATCCATTTGTAATACACCGCTACAAACAACATAGATGTGATGCATATTTGTCAGTCATATATGAAACAGGTATGATTTCTGTACTCATAAAATCATTTGCATCCATTTGATTTTATTTAAATAATTATATTTTCAAAATGTATTTATTCAGATTGGTTAGAATCAGCATAAATCTGTTCATTGTGAAAATTGAATGTATTCAGTTAAAAAGTATGAACATGGTTAATATATGATCAGCTATGGAAAAAGTAATATTTAATTAGTTAAAATGTATGAGATTGTAACAAATTAGATTTACTGATGATAAATATATAAATCTGGTTATTGTGCATTTAAAACACATTCAGTTTATACTTGTAGGGATGTAACGATACCTCATGTCATGATTGATACATATCACGATACTGAACTCACAATACGATATTATTGCGATACATATGGTCAAGACATATGGTAAAAGGTTAACAAAAAATTAACTTGATTAAAATGCTAAATTTGGTATTATATTGGGGGTGGAAATGAATAGGCTTGGACTTGGTGCTGGTAACTCAATGCACAGGACAATGTTGTACCAGAATAAAATATTCATGATTCTGAAGCTGAAAATGGGTCATTGACGAACATAATGGAGATATAATTAATTTTGAAGAAGTTTTATTAAGTGTTAACAATGAGATTGTGTTTTTTATAATCAATTAACACTGCTTTTGTCATTTTTTACAAGATGGACAAAATTTGTCACCAAAAAAGTCATTCGGTTTAACCAAAATTTCAGTTTTACTGAATGACACTTTTGGTTATAACGAATGACGATATTTTCAAACAATGCTAATAGGCTGATATCTAGCTAGATAGCAAAAGGACAATCAAACATTTTATATTTAGTACAAGTTTTTAAAATATTACAAAATAGCTGTATTGGCCTTTGGACGGTTAAACCGAATGACCTTTTGACACTTCAAAATCTTTAAATTACCTTTATATGTAGCAAACTATAATTAAAACATTTTGGATTCAATAAAAGAGATCATGTTGTACTGCCTTACATACTTTGGATGTCATAGCTTTGTTTTTTATTATTATTAAGGCCTTTGGACAAAAAAAATGACCCGTCACGTCATTGACCCAAATACAGAAAAATACGAATATGCTTGCACTCTGTCAATGACTAGAAATATTTAAAATAATGTAGGACTTTTTTTTTTTTACTGGTAACGCAAGACAGTTGGCATTATCAGGACCCACAAATATTCCCCCATTGCATTATTATACATTATATTCAACATTATATATAGTTTAATGTAGTACTGACACTAAAACTGTAAACTTGAATTTTTTCCTCATACAGTAATTTTCATTTTGTGTTAACTATACACAATACATATTGTCACTATCCACGATAACGATATTGTTGCAGTTTTGTATTGTGATATATCGTGACATGATATATTGTTACACCCCTAGTTTATACTATTACAGACATCTTACCTGTTTCTTGTATGAGATGCATCATGTTAAGTTTAGTTTGTTTGTGTGTAATCCAAATGGTTGGGAATTTAATATGCAATTCAAACACAAAAATCTTAAATTTAGGCCTACATATTTCTGCAAGTGATAGCCAACAATAAATCTAATTTCAGTTTCCTGTTTTGTACGGCCTGTTTCACATTAACATGACTTATAGGCGAATGTTGACATTCATTGCTATTAACTCTCTGAAGTGGACACATATAGCACTCAAAGCCACTTCTAATTAAATTACTGCTTTTGTACATAAGTCAGCAGATTCTGGCCATGGGCTGCAGACATAGAGGGTGAGTAACCTTTCGCTGCTAATATAAGGACGACGAGCTCCAGAGTGCTGTGATCAGCTCTCCAGATCCACTGAAGTGCAGAGTGAGGGAACAATCCATCATTTTACACTCAGGAGGGCCTTAAAGGGATAGTTCACCCAAAAATTAAAATTTGCTGTTAATTTACTCACCTTCAGGCCGGCCATCCAAGATGTAAGTCTTTTTTTCTTCAGTAGAAATGTAAAGAAGATTTTTAGCTGAAACTGTGGTCCTTGGGGATTCATATAATGCAAGTCAATGACTATCGTCACTATGAGAGTAAAAAAAAAAAAAACATATACAGGCAAAACAAAATTAATACCTGTGGCTCCTGATGATACACTGAGGTCTTATTAAGCGAAACAATCGGTCTGTGCAAGAAACTGAACATTATTTACAACATTACTTGATGTAATCCACAGCCAATACATAAGTAGGAGAGACCGGGTATGGTTGTAGCATAGGGACAGCTCTAACAGCACCAATTCCACCAATCAGGGATAAGTTAGGAGTCCTATTATCATTTCAGTTTTTACTCACTTCCTCCCAGATCCTATATGAATGGTTGTCACGGCTGGAAATATATAGGCACATGCCGATTTTTATAAAGAAATAACTGATGTTGAGGTAAGAATGTAAATTTTTTTTTTACCTAAACTATATTTTGTTTAGTAATGAAACTTTTGCAGATAATATAATTTAACTAAACTGTAGTTGTTGTTTTGTTTTGTTTTTCAGACAAAATGTGATGCATTTTTAACCTGCTGCTAACCTTTTAATCTTTAAAAAGTGTTACCATCCGCTTGCGTACAACCAAGAACAGTTTCTTTTGAATAATTTTTGTTGGCGCAGCCATTTGAGTGAAAGATAACCAGTAATTTTTATTAAATTATACTTAGGGAAACACACACACACACCACTCAGTTTTTCTGTAGAACCAGAACCTATATTTTTTAAACCCATTTATGGAAGACAGGTCATATACACATGAGCAGTACAATTTTACTGAATGCCTAGACAGTGGAAAAGAAAGATTTGTGAGGGGGAAAAAAGGTGCCAATGTTTTTAAAAAAGGAACTTATGAGGTTTCAAAGAAGGACAGGCCAGTCAGATCAGTTGTGAAGAAAATGTTGAAAGCCACTGGTGAGGATTTGCAGACAAAGGAAACTTTTGTATTGTCTATATGGGGTTCCAGGGTTGGGAAATATTGCTCAAATTGTTACAATTTACCCCAGCATCTGTTACAACTCCGGTATTTGAGTAGATTGTCACACCATGTATTTGACATCAACTCATACTGGCTGTGATATTCTTGCAGAGGTTTGAATTGGTGTCTTTTGTAGTAAACAAATGTGGGCACTTTGTATAAAAGTTTGAGCACTCACTGTAAAACATTTTCAGCTGGTTAAACTTAGAAATGAAAGATCACCTGCTGCCTTAAAATTGTGAGTTAACCTTTGTTTCAACTCAAAAATAGTCAAGACAACGCATTACTTTAAGTTAAAAATTAAACTTAAAGTAATGCATTGTCTTGACTATTTGTAAGCTGAAACAAAAGTTATCTTCAAGTTGAGTTAACTTATGTTTAGTTAACTCACATTTTTAAGGCAGCAGGTGAACTTTCATTTCTAAGTTTAACCAGCTGAAAATGCAGCTCAAAAATTCAGTGAGTTACAGATGCTGAAGCTAAAAGTGTTACAACCATACCTGGTCTTCCCTTTGAAAGTTTAGGAAGATTTGTTTATGTCATTTGGATTCTGAATTATTTTGTGTATTTTTATTTACATGGTAACAGGTGGAGCTTTTGGGAATTACACTTTGTGAATTTAGATGAATATCACCACTTATCAACCTTGGAGCTCATGGTATGTGTCTTAAAAGATTAGTTCACTTTAAAATGAAAATTACCCCAAGCTTTACTCACCCTCAAGCCATCCTAGGTGTATATGACTTTCTTCTTTCTGATGAACACAATCGGAGATATATTAATAAATATCCTGACGCATCCGAGCTTTATAATGGCAGTGAACGATACCAACGAGTATGAGATGAAGAAAGTGCCTCCATCCACATCCATCCATCATAAACGTGTAATCCGGCTCCAGGGGGTTAATAAAGGCCTTCTGAAGCGATGCGATGCATTTGTGTAAAAAAATATCCATAGTTAACAAGTTATGAAGTAAAATATCTAGCTTCCGCCAGACCGCCATCTGTATTCAACTTAGGAAGGAAACGCAACGCCTCTCACAGTTCAAAAAGCTTACGCTACGTCCTACGCCTTCCCTATTCAACTTACGGAAAAAGTTTAACTGACGCGACGCCAGTTCCGTTTTTTTTTTTTCGTATAGTTTATGTGCAAAAAGAATATTTATGTTGTTATTGGTGCTAAAATTACACGCTGCAGCTTATGGTAGCTTTGAATTTAATTGTGTATTATTATTCTAAACTTATTTTCTAAATTTTCTAAACCAGCTCATTCTCCTCCTTCAGAGTCTGAATGGAAACAAATGTCTCAGCCAATAGAAACTCCTGTATTCATTAGCGGTTGAGGCTTCTGCCCTGGTTGGAGTTATTATTGATCCATGTGGCGTCCATCTCTGATAAAGCTTTGTAGTGGCTTACACCTGTCTGTTACTAAACCAAAACAAGTGTATTTTATTTCAGTATGACATAGTGACAAGCTTGAGTTTTGTTGAAATGCAATACCTTTTACTCTAAATAACAAAAAGAAACATTGTTTGTTGTCACACACATTCTGCAAGCAGATGGCGCTAAAAACACACTGGAACTAATGGATGACGTTCAGTATAACCAAACACAAGACTACAAGGTCAACTAAATGAGTGAACCACCAAAACAAATATTGCTGTTTAGTTCTTAAAACAGTTAAAATACATACTTTAACAGATATTTTACTACCAACTACAACTACGACTTTGTTGTTATAGCTGTAATGAAAATAAAGGCCCAACCTACTCTAAGAAACTCAATATCAATATTTTATAAACCAGTAAGTGATTTTATGAAACCTAGCATCATAGTACTGCCAGGGATGGCGAATCAATCCCATGATACCTCACTCTGGCAGCATCTGCCAATCACAGCCTGAGCTAATGACATTACCTATTCATCCGAGTGGACCATCGACCGGCCTCCTGCCTTTAAGTGGCCTGATCTGATAAAAAGCATTAAAACATTTGTACTGTGACACACACCAGCTCACCCTCAGCCTCTGCACTGGATTTATCCATCTGATGCATCTGGTTGTGCCTATAAAACCTCTGAATATGTAGTTTTCCTCACAGAATGGTAATGTAACTAATGAATTACATGCATTGCTCTCCTAAGAACCTGCATATAAATGCTGAATAATTTCAAGTTCAGTGTTGTACAGCACATCATTTGCTGCCCGTCTGCCTCTGAGGACACGTCAGCACTCTGGAATCTCTCTCTGTCTCGCTGTTTTCTCTCTCATGGTGAGATAAGCTCAACTCCTCCGCTCTGTTGACTCTAAACAGTGTGAGTGTCTCCTCAGCACTGCGGTATATCAGACTGTCAGTATACTGGCCTCTCTTCCCACAACACTCCGTCAGCTCCGACAGGAAGCAACTGCTTCCCTTCCATGACAGAGAGTCACTTTCATGTTTCTGAATGTTTTCTCATGGATTTCACAAACTATTTTCACCTCTGCATTTCACAATACATACAGATGTCTCATACAAAATATTCCTAAAAGGTACGGTGCACTTTTATAATATCTGTCTTTCAAACTACCACAAGCAAACATATGTGCAATTTGAAACTAATGACCCTTTTGGCTAAAGTATACAGTGAAAACTTGTCTGACAGGAACTGGTTAATATGGGTCATATGGGAGGAGAGGACAATGTGGATTCCAGCGAACTTTATCTTTGGTCTGGGAAAGGTGTATTACAGACTTATTTTATTTGTTGAGTTATTACCCTGCAGTTCATCCTGGACATCTTGCAGATACTCTTATTTATTTATTTTTATTGAAGGTATAATGTTATGGATTAATGATTTATATATTGCCAGTAATAAAAAAAAGAAAAAGATCTGTTTGGTTGAATTGCAGTGTAAATATAGAGCATTTTTGACAGATGTTTGACTGATAGTCACACATCAGTTATTGGTACTTTAAAATCCGGTCTACAGATTGTTGCCATCTAGTGGGTCTCTAAAGAAGAGCAGCACCCAACAATGGCATGTGTTGGACAGGAATCAATGGAGTTCAAAGGTCAATTAACCTATGTGCATAAGTACTTATTATTTGTATATTTTAATTGACTTTTTACGTACGCTACCTTTCACAAGTTTGGGGTCAGTAAGATTGAAAGAAGTCTCTTATGCTCACCAAAGCTGCATTTATTTGATCACAAATATAGTAAAAACAGTGATATTGTGAAATATTATTACAATTTAAAAGAACTGTGTTCTACTGTAATATATTTTAAAATGTCATTTATTCCTGTGATCAAAGGTGAATTTTTAGCATCATTACTCCAGTCTTCAGTGTCACATGATCCTTCCGAAATCATTCTAATATGCGGATTTGCTGCTCAAGAAACATTTCTTATTATTATGTAATTATTCTAAATGTCAAATTATAATAAATGTCTTTACTGACACTTTTGACCAATTTAATGTGTCCTTGCTGAAAGTTATACTAACCCCAAACTTTTAAACAGTGTGTACAACAACTAGTCATGCTTAAATAACTTAATTTTTACTGTTTCCAAAAGTAAAAATATGATTCAGCATACTGGTTATCTGACACTTAAAAAAGAAGAACATTTGGCAATCTCTTTTGCAGTCTTCTTAAAAAACTGCACTGAAAAAAATAGGAAAAACAATTACATGTCATGAGTGATTAAGCTGGGTTTGCAATCTGCTCTTTTTGTTGAGCTCTCCGCATGTGATTATTTATTTTGGGATGCGAGTTTAATCATCTGAATGTGAAGGGTCAAGAGCCTGAGAAAGAAAATGAAGGAAATAAACATCAGTGCGAATTGAATCTGGAACACAGAAAGAAGTTGCTTGGAAAAATAAAACTTTGAAGAACATTACAAGGTTTTATGCAATAAATAAATACTTAAGTTTAAGTATGTGAAGACATATTCATCCACAAAGATGGCTAGCATACTTCAGTTGTGTTGAATGTTGTGTTGACCTTGCTTTTGGTAAACATGAGAACAGACAGCTGAATGTTTTCTCATGGATTTCACAAACTATTTTCACCCCTGCATTTCACAATACATACAGATGTCTCATATAAAATATTTCTAAAAAGTACAGTGCACTTTTATAATATCTGTCTTTCAAACTACCACAAGCAAACATATGTGCAATTTGAAACTGATGACCCTTTTGGCTAAAGTATACAGTGAAAACTTGTCTGACAGGAACTGGTTAATATGGGTCATATGGGAGGAGAGGACAATGTGGATTCCAGCTAACTTTATCTCTGGACTGGGAAAGGTTTATTACAGACTTATTTTATCTGTTGAGCTATTACCGTGCAATTCATCCTAGACATCTTGCAGATACTCTTATTTATTTTTTTTTATTGAAGGTATAATGTTATGGAAGTAATATTTAACCATTATTTGGGAAGGGGGATTTTATTCTTGATGGTTAAATATTAAGTAATATTATATTCACATGAACATATTTAACCATTATAGGCCTATAAACAGGGCTTAGATTAAGCCAGGATTAGGCCTTAGTTCAATTACGACATTTAAGTAGCTTTTATAAACATGCCTTAGAGAAAAAAAAACATTACTCGTGTGCATCTTGAGACAAAACAATGGCACTAACATATTTTAAGATAAGTCAGTGCAAGTTGCTTTCAGTTAAAACAGCTTAATAATGCATTTTAGTCTGGGACTAGCTTAAGCCTGGTCTGTGAAACTGGGGGATAAAGTAATATTTTAACAAATGAACAAAGCTGCTCTTTATAGCATCTTCCCTGACAAAACCACAAGAGCCATCTGCGAGCACACAGCCTTCCTCTAGTCTTCCATCTGTCTGTGACAGTCTAAACGTTCATGCTGATATGCTTTATCTCTGAGTTCTTGGTGGAGCATCCCATGAACACCAAAGTGACCCTGTACTGTGATAAAACCCAAACAAATGGATGACAATAAATGTCCTTCAGGCAATAACATTGGATTCACATAACGATTTCTGTGACATTCCATTTTAAATTCACAACCACGTCACATCTATGAATTATCTGTGTTGCTGAGCATGAGGACAACCAAAACCAGATGACAAACTAAGGTTAAACGACAAATGATCATAAATTAACTCCAGTGGCCTTCACAGGACAAAACAGCCACACATTAATGAAGAACTGCAAAGCGGTGACCTTCTCCTTTCATCACCGTC
Source organism: Mylopharyngodon piceus (assembly GCA_039654765.1). Taxonomy (NCBI): domain Eukaryota; kingdom Metazoa; phylum Chordata; class Actinopteri; order Cypriniformes; family Xenocyprididae; genus Mylopharyngodon; species Mylopharyngodon piceus. The sequence goes on from CM077445.1 coordinate 14,793,740, forward strand.
TGGGCTGTAATCACATTTCCCATTTGCATAAGGTGGAGGTTTTTAAAGGGCAAAGAGAGAGACGCTTAAGGAAACCTGCCTGGAATCAATAGACACACGTGAAGTGTGTCGTGAAGAAACTGCTAAACAAACTCACCATGAAGTGTGATGGTCAAGATGGGAACTAAAAAGATGTCTGATTTAGCACACCCTGCTTTACTTTACAAAATAAATACACTGTAAAACATTTTCAGCTGGTTAAACTTAGAAATGTAAGTTCACCTGCTGCCTTAAAAATGTGAGTTAACGCAACTTGAAAATAAGCTTTGTTTCAACTCAAAAATAGTCAAGACAACGCATTACCTTAAGTTACAATTTAAACTTAAAATAATGCATTGTTGACTATTTGTGAGTTGAAACAAAGATTATCTTCAAGTTGAGTTAACTTATGTTTAGTTGAGTTAACTCACATTTTTAAGGCAGCAGGTGAACTTTCATTTCTAAGTTTAACAGCTGAAAATGTTTTACAGTGTAATAATAATAATAATAATAGAAATGTTGTTTTAGAAATTAATATTAATATTGCTATTTACCTGTTTCAAGGTTGTTATTTGCTTGTTTTTAAGTTACGGCCATATATGCTTGAATGCTTGAACGATTATGAAATTAAGTAACTGCAATACTTCCTTTGTTTGTTATAAGATAAGATGATAAGCAACAGTTGTGAAAGTTAGGTTTTTGAGTTTGATGTTTATAACCAACCGCGAAGGTTAACAATAAGGTTGAAGAGAGCATGTTGCAACCTCAAGCGGAGGTGAGCCAGACGAAGACTTAGGTGAAAAAGAGGAAGAGCGCTAGAAGAAGACGACAGCATAGGTGACAGAGGAAGGACATCCGTCTTAGTAAGAAAGAGATACAGAGACTGATAGGCCCACAACAGGAAGATTGGATCATAGGCATTGATCAATTGATGAGAAATATGAAGTTGGAATTCCACAAAAAGGTCTGAGGAGTAAAAGGCCTCCTCAGATGCTGCCTGCATTAAGCATAGAGGGATAGCTGATACCCTAACGAGGGGCGCTTAACAACATCTCCAATATTGCTGGATAAAGCTAGGTTATAGAGCTTTTTAGCTTAAGCTGATTTAAGTTTTATTTTGCATTAACTGCTTTGTATTGTAACCATTGCCTTATTGCAGTGGTTCCCAAACTTTTTAGAGTGGAGTACCCCCTGAAGCATTTAACATCCTTCTGCGTACCCCCTCTTTTCTACTTATACTGCAGACACACCAGGGGTCAGAGGTCAATCTTCCACCGGAACTCAACTTGCGTACGGCCGTTATACCAAAAGCCAGTGATTATATTTTATAATCTTATTCTTATTTTTTAATCTTCCTAGCATTGTTCGGGAAGCAGACACACTCTGTCAGTTTAAATCTAGACTAAAAACGCATCTCTTTAACCTGGCATACACATAACACATTATCAATTTATGTTTTCAAATCCGTTAAAGGATTGTTAGGCTGCATAAATTAGGTCAGCCAGAACCGGGAACACTTCCTATAACACCAGATGTACTCGTTACATCAGAAGAAGAATGGCATCTACGCTAATATTAGTCTCTCTGTTTATCCCGAGGTTTACCGTAGTCAGCCGTATCCAGGCCGCATCCAGGTGAGATCGAGGACCTGCGCCTTGACACGACGACAACGCAGCTCTGAAGTGTCAGCAGAGATTGTGTCAACTAGATCATCCCCTGTGAAGGCCTCATCGACATGACAGCCAGTGGCACAGATCCTCAACAAACCGTCCATACCGGCGTGATGAATATGATTCTCAACTGGATGGAACTGGAATAAATACTTTGACTGTTGCGATCCCAATCGGACTTATAATAGCTGGCCAGAGGAGAACTGGCCCCATGACTGAGCCTGGTTTCTCCCAAGGTTTTTTTCTCCATTTTAACACCTGTTTGCCACCTGATGTCACCTGTTGGAGTTTGGGTTCCTTGCCGCTGTCGCCTTTGGCTTGCTTAGTTGGGGACACTTGACATTTGATATTCAACAGTGTTTTGATCTGCCTGCATTGACACCATTGTATGCGAACTGAACTGAGCTGGATGATGACATCACTGTTTACTCCAGTGCTGATATAGATAAATTAACTAAATTAATAACTATTGATTCTTACAACGGAATGAATCAATATTGAATTTACTTAAGCTGGACAATGACACCATTTTCTTTAAGAGCTGCTGTGCAGCCAAAATTATATACCAGTTTTCACTGTAAAGCTGCTTTGACACAATCTGCATTGTAAAAAGCGCTATATAAATAAAGGTGACTTGACTATTTACAAAAACCCATTGCTTCACTTCAGAAGGCCTTTATTAACCCGCTGGAGTTGTATGGATTACTTTTATAATGGATGGACGCACTTTTTTGGGCTTCAAAATCTAGGGTACCATTCACTCCCATTATAAAGCTTTGAAGTGCCAGGATATTTTTTATTATAACTCCGATTGTAGAGTTATTTCAAAAATTATTCAGACATTTTTGATATATTTTTACTAGTGGGTGCAGGACACTATAGTTCATTTATGTAAGTGAGGATATTAAAATAAACTGTGACATATTATACCCAAAAATTCTTCATACAGTGGACTACCAGTAAAACTGATAAAAATTTGGAACTAAAAATTCAGACACTTTGACCTGACCATGTTTTGCTTAAGTGTTATCTGACATAATTAGGATTATTTTTTCTGACACAGTTTAACTCTGAGATCTTGACATATTTTATTACCATTTTTTTAAACTATAGTGAATAAACTGTAATAATGAATGAAATGTTCAAGGTGTCTTAATACATTTTGGTTTGATTTTTTTTTTTTGACTATATATATAATATTGAATTTTCTAAATAGTATGTAAAAATATATATAAAGCTTCAAAAATATTTGGACCTGTGGATCATGTAGAATAGTTTTGAAATAAAAGATGCATAATGCATATCCAGATATCTTTTAAAGAAAAACTATTTTATGTGGAATAAAGTGGCATTATATGATTTTTACTGTAGTTACTGTCATTTCCTCTGAAGTTTGTCCAGACCAGAGGAAACAGAGATATTCATGTCTGTCATTAAAGCAGTGTTCATCCTTTGCCTTGAGCGAAATGACATGTTTTTCCATGGTTCACTGAAACCTCTCTGTCTATGTCCTGGGATCCGGAAACAGCTGTTCCCTGACACTGCTTAAGAATTAACCCCAAAAGACTTGGGTAGCAAAATAATAATGACAATAACACAACACAGCAATACGCAGCAGCTTATTTGCATTGGATAGTTCCTCATTCACAGATACAGAAGATCTTTATGCCTCACATGACAGAAGTTGATCGTTGGCACATTTATAATGAAGCATGCTCCAATGAAATATTTTGCCAGAACACACTTCAATTAGATAGCCAACACAAACCACATGATTATGTCATTATTGGAAGACCCACCTGAATCATCATTTAGTTTCAGTTAAGAGGACAAACCTGTCTGAATAATTTCAACTTAACAGTTAGTCAGCATGACCTGAAGCTAATTCCCACATAAAATAGTTCCCACAATTTACTCTTACACCTTCCCAATAGGCATGCTAATACTTGTTTACTTGCAGTAAAAAAAAGTTCATTGTCTACTAGTACAGATTCATAAAACTGACATAAAAAGGCTAGACAGATTTTGCTTCAAAAAACAAAGAATCTACATGAACCAAAGTGACATCTTGTGGCTACATACATAAGCACTTTACTACTCAGTAAACATCACAGATTAACATGAGAAGCACTACCTAGATTTTACTAATACATGTAAGTGGTTTTGTATTTAAGATAAGGATAAGATTAAAAAATTGTCAGTGGCACAAAAAAGGGAATGGCGTTTGCTAAGGCAAGCAGCTCACATCTGTTTTTCAAAACCCCTAACCGTAAGCAATAAACTTGTGTTGGGCGTAAATCACACCTCAAATTTTGCATTTAATTCAACTCTCAAATATTATTGATGATAATTTCATCATGACGACATTGCAGTGAACTATACTGCCATTTCTTGCTCACCTTGCATAACTGTCAGGCATTATGCTGACAGATTTGTTGTTGTTGTTCAGATGAAATTAAAAGCTTAATCCATTTATTAACTTTAAATCATGACTCATGCTAAATTTGAAAAAAAAAAAAAAAGGGAAGGGAAGGGATTTCAAATACAGCAAATGGCTACTTGGAAGTCACACCTTAGCAAACTACAAGACATGGAAGTTGTCTTTATTTCAGATTATCTTTGCCTAATAGGCTGTGGATGATTTATGCATTTTAGACAGAGAGGCCAATAAACAAAGAAAACTACATTTCCTAACCCTAACACTTTTACATTTAAAGGTGACAACTGCTTAGAGAAGCCTATCTTTTCTCAACAACCTCTATAAAATTTGAGGCATCATTCAACTCCGTATCACAAACAATATGGAAAGTGAAGTTTAATTCTTAGGGAGCCAACCACACATTAGTAAATTGTTTGTACTTCTAATAGATCTTTTTGGAAAGTATGGATCCTAAATCTGCCACAACACACTCCAGGGCCCTGTTTGCCGTTTATCATGCCTGTGCATCAGCGATCACACCCACTGCTGTGCTACTGCGAGGGCACGCCATCGTTTAAGCACAACTGATTTGCATAGTGCGAGATCTAACAGTGACATGAAGATTCGAAATGCTAATGCCAGACCCTCTGTAATCCACAACAGCCCCTTACTGTTCTTCCACAGACGAGTCATTGCATGCCAGCGTGTCCCAGCGACCGCTGCAGCACAAAGGCACTGGGTTTGTCCGCCTGCCATGCTGAAAACAGTAGAGTCTTTCTCTGCCATGTAAAGCAGTGAGACGGAAATGACCTAGAAGCATCGTGCCCCCAAGGGCTGTTTTCACACTAATTTCAGACTGGCAAGTGTTGTTCCCCAAAGTCTCCTAAAAGTCTACTACAACTTATTTATTTGCATTTTTAATTAAATTTTTTTATATAATAATTTAGCTTTCTGATGCATGGTATCCATTACTGTTTGGGCCATTTGGAGTGTGAAATTATATGCAAATTACTATAGGTGTTTATCATAATTCTACAGTACATCACTGCTTTGTGTCATTTTTATTTTTATTTATGACAGCACAAATATAGCAACAACATTGTCTCATTAGGTTTTTGGTTTTAGGTTGTTTCCTTGAACTCTTAGCTCTTGTTTTCCTACGTCCATGGAATGTCCCCATAAAACATGGAAACCCAATGTCTGTGTGTGTGTGTGTGTGTGTGTGTGTGTGTGTGTGTGTGTACTGGCCACTGTGAGTGCCTGTACCCATGACAACCTATGTAGGAAGGCAGAGCATGCAGCATGTTTTATACGGGAAAGACTCTACTAAACATTTCTGGCACTATACCACTACATGCTGGTTTTTCTCAAAGAAGGAATGTTTAGAGGATGTAATCTGTCTGTGTGCCTGTCCCCATCTCTTCAGTGGGCTCAGAGGAATGCATGCAGGGGATGGAGTTAATCTGAAGGGGGAGTGCCGCAGGGGAGAGTCTATATATACATGTGGACCCTGGGAGGCTGCTGCTTTTAGGCACAGTTGGACTCTGTTGGAACACTAGAGAACACCTCTGTACATTTCACCAGACTAACGGTGAGTCTCATTTTTTTTTGCTCTTTGTCTATTTCCATTTATTATCCTTCCCCTTTCTCTTTTTTCATCTTTTGTTATTTTATTTGCACAACTTCAAAAACTTCATAGAGCCAAGGATAAAAAGGCACAAAGATGTTAATAAAATACAAAAAATAAAAATAGCTGGCCAGTGACCAATCCTTTTTTTTTTTTTTTTATTAACATTTGTCATGAACAGTTGAAGAAGACACTAATGACTATTGACTATTGCCAGTCAATATTGACTTAATCTTCACATCCTGCCATATTATGGCCATTTAACACTGGATGTTGTGCTTAAGTCAATATACTGACTGCCACGAAGCTCTAAGCAACATTTGGATAGAAATAAGGGACGTGGCTTTGAACTTAAACAGTTCCTCTTTTTCAGAATCAGTTGGTTGGTTCCTTTCCTTTTTTTCAGAGTAGAACTATCAAAAAAGGGTCTTGTTGTACAAATTGCTAGACTGAACTTATTTCCCTACATTTCATTTTCTTATGAAGTCATTTTCTTTCTCAAATCGGACACATCCTGGAGTTTTAATTTCAAAGCCATCTTAATTATTCTTACAAAGGAGGACTTGAAACAATCAGGATCATTGTATTGTTCAGTAAGTATTGTTTTGCTCCTAATTCCATTGAGATCGGAATGCTCTTTTAAAAGATGAATTGTTGAGTCATAAATTCCAAATACGAGTTTTACATGCTTAGTATTCATAATAATAGCTACTGAATTGTTCACATAATTCACTAAATCATTATGTGAGACATCATTGCATAAGAGCAAAGTGAAGTCTTTGATCTTTGAAATATCAAATGTCAGGTTTAGTCTTGTATATTTATTTGTGCTTATTTATATGTGAAAATCTGAGTCATTTTGTTGTCTGCTGTAGAACAGGGTTTCACCGCAGGACAAGTGTATTGGTTTCAGATTTTCTCAGATCTGGGTGTGCCTTTTTTTCTGTATATTGAGTCTTGGGAAATTAGATACGAGTGTGAGATCATCTCCCTTGTGTAATCCAAGTGCCCAGAAATGTTCTAAATGCTCAACATTTAAAGCCATCAAATATATTCTCCCAGCATCCCCTCCAGAAAACATCTGCTTTGCTATACATCTGGGGTTTAAATGCTGAATTATACTCCAAAGAAGAGAACAGCTCTACTATTCACAATGACTGTGTGCTCATAATAATAATATTAATAAAGAGTGCTTTGAAGCACAAAAAACTTTTAGTGTAGTTGCTTTTAATTCTTATAGTGGACACCTGATCTCACGATCTGCCTTTATTGTTGTATAATTTGCCGAGACTTAGCAGGCGGGGTGTAAGGTGGAACAGGACATGCCCGAACAAGACTAGAATTTTTTCTTTTTCTTTTTTTTTAAATGGCTTGAGCCAATGGAAAACATGTATAAATGTACAAACACTCTGGTATTTCTGCCCCTGTGGTCTGGCTGTCCAATTCATCTCAGGTTACTGTTAAGGTCCCATCCTGAGCAAACAAATATGACCCCTAGAAATGGCTGCATTGATTTCAGTATTGATTTTTATGTTGTGGCTTCCACTTTATGATATATATGCCTTGATCTGTTACAGACAAGGGTAAGAAGGATAAGACGGCCTCTCTGCTTTGAACCAGAATGAATCGGGTGGAAGAATGGGTTTTGGAGAACAAGGACAAGATCGAGAAAGGAGTGGAAATCATGGGGCAAGGCTGCGAGGTTTTAGCAGCCACTGTGGGACAGTTCCACCCCATCCTGGAGGCCGTGTTTTTGGCCTCAGCCGAGATCCTCGGCAACCCAGATGGAAAAGAAGCCAAGTTCCTCACTGAGCAGTTTGAAAAGATCAACCAGAAACTCGAAGGTATTCAAGATGAAATCGAGCAAATCGCTTTGGAGATGCAGCGGACAACCATGAACAAGCAGAACTTTGACCGTGAGGCGAAGATAATCAGTCAGTATGAGAAGTTTCAAGACTTTGTCAATGCTAAGCCCAAGTTCAAGGAGAAGAAGAAGGAGAAGTTTATAAGCCAGTATGAGAACACTGGTGGCGATCTGAACATTGATGCCTTGTACAATGCTGTAACTGGAGAGAATTTCGCCGGAGATGCCATATTGGACACGGTTGTGACCACAGAGCAAAGGAGCAGAAAGCCAGTGGAGGAGTTCTGTGCCAGACTAAAGAAGATATTTGTCATGGGAATTATAGCAGTCATGGGTCACGCCGCCTTAAAAGAGGGAGCGGTAGGCGAGGCCATGGTGAAGAAATGGCAGGATCGCATGGAAGACGTAGAGACACGCATGAAAGCAGCGGTGGATGACTGCATTGAGAATTTCCCCATGCAGGCCAAGACAGATGTGGAGCATCAACTTCTGGAGCAACAAGCCAGCGTTGACCCAGAGTTCGCAGGACTGATACTGGATATGCTTGAGAAGAAATATTACTGGGTTTCTTGGTCAGTTCGGGTGTTCAACCACAGTGGCATATTCTTCTGGAATTGGCTTGCTGGCAAACAGTACCATGGAAGCGGTGGAGGTGGCAACTTTTTTGATCTTCTGACCCCAAACAGCATCAGAATCGTGGTATCTTTCAGTGCAGACCCAAAACCCATCAACAAGAGCCAGCTGCTAGATCAGATAGAGGCACAGAAGCTGAAGGGAAACATGCAGTCTGTGGCGCAGACGCTGTGGGAGTCTCTTCCCAACACTGTGGTCCATGCCATTAGCTGCTATAAGAAAGTAGAAGAGAAAAACAACTTCCAGCCAGAATGTTTCTACTTTGGGAGGCACAAAAAGGCATTCCTGTGCATTCATTCTGAATAGATGTGTGAAACACTGAAACGGCAAATCAGTCTTATCTATATTTCTGGTTTTAAAAATAGTCCAGCATTAGATAAAGCAAACTGATGACTGAATTTTTATTGTGCACATAAAACGAGAAAGTATATTATTGCTGGTTCTTTATTTTATTTTCACATGTCAAGGCATAAAAGGAATATAAATATATGTATGTGACCAAACGTAAATGCGTTTCAGATAGAAATGGTATTGTTTTGTAGTTAAGAATACGTGGCAGTTAAGTGGCGAAAACTTCAACGATTGACAGATTGTGAGGTTTTGTCGTGGTGTTTACAATCAAAAACCATTTCATTTAAACTTTAGATTGTAGGTTTTTTACTGGAAAAATGCTGTCCAAATGAAAAATAATGAACATTCAAGTAATCTATATATTCTCTGTAACCCAAGAATCATGTCCATTTCATGTATATGATGGTATGTAATCACAAATAAAACAACTATGATCTAGAAATTTGTTTCATAGTATCAACAGCCATCCAGATGAGTTTAAGTTATGGACCTTATTCTAGATAGGCATTATACTTTATTTTATTAAATTTAGTGTCAAAGTCATAGTCTTGTTTTCATTCGCAAAAAAATAAAAATGTCTAACTGAATAAGGTTCAGATTTTACAGGTAATGTATAGGAGACTTTTACAAAAGACTGAATATAGATATTTTAAATAATTTTCCTTTTTTTAAAAAAAAAAAAAAAAAAAAACTTACTATGGTAACCATATATCAATAATTAAAGGACAAAACTTCTTTTACAGTAATAACAAAAACTGCACTATGGAATTTTTGTGGAAAACTATGGTTACTGTGGTAAATGCTCAGGAATAAAGAACAATACTTCAGTCATTGTCTAACAACAGTAACAAAAATTGTACTATGGTATTTTGGTGTAAACCATGGTACATTTTGTAAGGGTTAAAGAACAATACTTATATTTCTCTTACACCAAAAAACAAAACAAAACAAAAAAAAAAAACATACACTGGAATTTTGGTGGAAACTGATACAATGGTCAATTTTGTAAGGGATAATACTTGAAATTCCTTCAGTGTGCAGTTAAAGGGTGTGCCACAAGCTTTAGAGAAGAACCAGCACATGATCAGACGTCGAGCGAGACAGATCAGCGTGAACTTTTGCTTTATTTTATTTTATACCATTTGTGATCGATTAGAAGGTGAGTTTGGTTCATAACAGTGCTAATTTGTTCTCTAAACGTCAGTACAATGACGCTTTCGTTGGTCTATGCGCCGTGGTTTCAGTTTTTGCTCATGAAAAGTTTTTTGGGCGTTTCTCTTCAGTCTGCTATCCGCCTGTGACATTTTCACCAGCTCGCGACATCGATATGTTTTAAACACGAGTGAGCTGCATAACTGATCGATTATTCAGGCAAAAAATGAACTTCTCTTCCATTTAATCGCATTTGTTATCGTTCTGAAGAACTGAGGGTTTGTTTTGCAGTGATCGGTGGGCTGCAGTCTAAATCAGGAAGTGTTTCTTCTTATGTCAACAATCATTGTATTAAGTTTTCCAGCCTGATATGTTAACTAAATCCTATCTTAAGGGAACATGCCGGCGTATGTGCCGGTAGAAATGTGGTTATGAACTACTAAATCTGTATCCTGAGGGGAAAAAACAAGAACTGATTAACTTACCTTTCCGTCAGCTTCGTGCAGGTACGGGTCAATGTCGAGTCAGTTGGTCGTTATCGCAAAATAAACCGCGACAGGGGTCTCTTATCTTCCGCCGTTTATTTTGCTAAAATGACCAACTGTCATTATGACTGTACATTGTCCCACATATTATATAGGCCTACCACTACTGCTTAGCAAATAAATAAACAAATACAATATTACATTTATATTATATAATTCAGTTCAGATTTTTTGTAAAGACCACTAAAGGCGCCATTAGAAATCAAAATGGACGAGCAGTCAGATATCCTGAACAACGGTTATTATGCGAAAATATTTGACCGCCCGCTGTGATTGGTCAATCAGAATCAAGCATTCAATGTCGCGTCTTTAACGCAGTTTTATCCTAGTTTTATCAGATTGTTTATTTTGTCTCATAGGTATGCGAATGTTCTTGTAACATATTTTCAGCTACATTAACTATAGCTAAAATTGTAAACAAAAAAAGGTATAATTGGAATGGTGCTATTTTGAATTGTAAACCACAGGACATCTGAATTTTCGTATGTGTGTTAAGAGTTCAGGTGAGGTTATAAGCTAATGGCCTCATTTTGTGTATTAAATTAGTCATTAATTTTGTATGGTCCATGCCAACAAATCTTTACCATTTTCAACATTTCAAATATGCATATAAGTCTATTTTGGTTTGTAAGTGGTGAACATAATTGCTTGAATTAGTGATATCTTGTAACACTGGAATTTTGTAGCTACTGCCCAGTCAAAAAGAGCATAATGTGGGTGTCTGGAGAGAAGCTGACATGGTGTTTTCCTTGTCTTGTTTCCATGGTTACTGCTGAGGTGCTTTGGAAAAAGGTTCTTGCTCAGCTAGTTGAACTACCCTGCTAATTATTTCCACACCTGTGTTAGCACTAGCCAGAAATGTTAATGGAAAATTGTCAGTGGTTTTGCTGGATATTATCGTACCATTTTATGATATATCAAAAAATTTATTTTCCTTTATGTAAGAGAATAGCGTATCAGCATTCTGTTTATTTAATGTTAGCCAATTTTTAAGACATTAAAATGATTAAACAAAATGTCTTTTGTTTTGTAAAACAATTCATAGCACAAGGCTTACGATCACAAGACATTAAGTCAGTCAAGTATGTGCAAACTTTGGACTGGTATTGCATATGACCTTATAGGAAGTTATAATATGACCTAACACAGTACTTAAACACTTAAACAAAAAGAGTGTTGCATCATTAACATTTGGAAAAGGGGAAATCCATTTGAGCTGTTTCCAATTGAAATGGTTGTCATCTATTGTTGCATATTACATACTGTGTGACTAAGTGTTCTTACATTATTTGCCGATTCTTTTAGTGCATGTTTGAATTGAATGAATGATTCTGGCCCATGTCTTTTTATGTAAGCGTAGGTGTGGTTGTCAGAACGAGCTAGCCTCTTTTAGCATGTGTACATACACCTGGTGTGTATTGTTGCTGCTTTTAATGGTTTGTATAACACATTTCTCATTTCCTTTATCTTTTTCTAGCAAGCCCACCCTGATTCACACTGACCACTCATAGGTTGAGAGGAAACAAAGACTGACACATGTAAGTTTCTTTACCTATACCAGTCTCAGGAGACAAAGACCCTTATTTACTAAAGGTTTGCATGTATAAAATTGTGCAAACTGGATAGCATGTGCACAGCTTAGTCTTTCAAATGAGAAAATAGTGTGTTTTGTCTGTTTGTGCAAATTAAGTGCAAAATAAAATGTGGTGTTTAACAGAAATCATTACATAGCAAATGCAAATTTAATCTTTACATTTATTTTCAGAAATGATGTGAGCAAATGAATACAAATGAATGGCTGCTGTCTTTTTGACAAAACTGAGAATATGTAGACCTGCACAATTCTGTTGTATTGCTGAGAATGCACAAATGTGATATGAAATAATTTCTTTTGAAAAGCAATTGTTTTATTCAAAATTACACTTCCTTTCAAAAGTTTGGGAACGATTTTTTTATGTGTATGGAAGAGTCTCTTATGCTCACCAAGGCTGCATTTATTTAAAAACAATTATTCAAAAACACAATAAAAACATTAAAGGGATAGTTCACCCAAAAATGAAAATTCTGTCATTAATTACTCACCCTCATGTCTTTCCAAACCTGTAAGACTTTCGTTTCTCTTTGGAACATAAATGAAGATCTTTTTGATGAAATCTGAGAGCTTTCTGTCCCTATATTGACAGCTACGCAACTACCACTTTCAAGCCCCAGAAAGGTAGTAAATACATCATTAAAGTAATCCATGTCACTCCAGTGGTTTACCCTCCATTTTATGAAGCGAAGCGAGTGCTTTGTTTGTGCAAAAAAAATAACTTACCACTTTATTTCCAAAATATTAATCTCCAACGCGCATTCACAAGAACACCACAACGCATGCGTGTTGTGTTACATGAATGTGCGTTGGAGATAAATATTTTGTAATTAAATTGTAGTAAATTATGTTTTTTCCGCAAACAAAGTACTCGCATCGCTTCATAAAATTGAGGCTAAACCACTGGAGTGACATGGATTACTTTAATGATGTATTTACTACCTTACTGGGCCTTGAAAGTGGTAGTTGCGTAGCTGTCAATATAGGGACAGAAAGCTCTCAGATTTCATTAATAGATCTTCATTTGTGTTTCGAAGATAAAAGTCTTACGGGTTAGAAACATCACAAGGGTGAGTAAATGATGACAGAATTTTCATTTTTGTGTGAACTAACCCTTTAATATCGTATTATTATTACAATTTAAAATAAATGTTTTCTATTTTAATAAATTTTAAAATGTAAATTATTCCTGTGATTAAAAAAAAAATCTTACTGACCCCAAACTTTTGAATGGCAGTGTACATTTAGAACACAAAATCATAACTAAACTTAATACACTGTTGTCATATTCAAACTTCAAATACTACAGTAAAGTGTTTAAATGGGTTTGAAATTTAAGATAAAAAATATTTTATTTCTGTAAAAATCCATCATGCTTTATTATGTAAAGTTGCTTTTTTTATTTTTACATATTGTCCTCCACTTCACAATTGTTTTAAAACTTTTTTGATGGTTCACTGCATGGCTAACATTTGGTATTACCATACATATAAGCCTCCTTTAAATATAGGTGTGGTATGTGCAGGTATTTTTTAGTAAATCACCCACAATATGGCCATGAAGCATCAAATTTATTAGATTGCACAAGCAAATTAATAGCCTAAACTATAACATACTAAAATTAAATGGTCTTATTTCTAATTATGAACTGATCTAATTTTACACAGAGACATTTTGCAATTGAAACTGAAAGATGGCCGAGCAGCTGCAGAAACTTGTTGCACAGAAGAAGGATGTTGTCGAGACCGCAATGGAAATGTTTGAGCAGGGTGCAGAAGTGTTGGCCAGCATCGCTGGAGATCTGTTCCCTGTGTTCTCCATCGCAGCTCCGATTGTCAAGCTGGCGCTGGATAACGTGGAAAGCAAAGAGGCTGAGTACATGAAGGAGCAGTTCCAGAAGGTGCGAGAGCGCCTGGAAGTCGTTTCTGAAGAGGTCCAGCAGATAAACCAGGAGATCAAGAAGAGCGGGGTAGATGCCACCTACTTCTCCGTGGAAGAGAATCTAACCAACCAATTCCGCAAATTCATGGACGTCCTGAATGCGAAACCCAAATTCAGAGAGGTTCGAAAGAAAACGTTCCTGGAACACTTCAACAGGACAGGGGGTGACAAAAACTTGCACACTCTGTATAATGCCGTAACAGGAGATAACTTCTCAGGAGAGTCTGTTCTGGAAATCACTCTGAATTACGAGCAAAAGAGCCGCAGGGCGGTGGAGGAGTTCTGCGCTATGCTTAAGAAATTGTTCTGCATCGGTTTGATCGCCTTGCTGGGACAGGCGGCATTGAAAGGCGATGACGATGAAGAGAAGTTGCTTCAAGATTGGAGCGAGAAAATGAAAGTGGTCCAGTCTAAAATGAACGTTGTGATTGAAGACTGCATCAACAGCTTTCCGGCGCAGGCAGAGCTGGACGCCAAACGCATAGTGAGAGACCAAAGCGACAAAAGCAACCAGCAACTGGCCGACATGCTGGTGGAGCACCTGAAAAAGAAATACGACTGGGTGTGCTGGTCAGTCCGCATCTTTAACTCGCCCACGGGCCTGTTCACCAACAAGAAAGACTTCCAGGGTTTGACGGGAAAGAGTCGCTTTCTGGTGCCTGCGTCGGATGACAAGCTAAATGTTGTGGTCTCCTACAGCGCCTCACCTGAACCCGTCGATAAAGCCAAGATACAGAGCCTGGTCATGGAGCAGAAGAAGATCACGATGACGCCGATGGCTGAACTGCTTTTTGACACAATCCCTCTCTGTGTGGTCCACACAGTCAAGACCTCATGCAAAGATTTGGGCTTCTCCAGCAGCTTCTCTGATGAGCTGCACTACTTTGAAGAGTTCAAGAACTTTTATGTGTTTCTTCATTCTGCATAAACAAGGCAGGGAAATAGAAATACTATAATTAACAGCTAAACAGATGTTGTAGGATATGTTCACACCATGATATTCCATTAAACCTCTATAATTAGAGTGTTTAACCTCTCTAAGGTTATGACTTTAATGACCAAAATGTACTCTACGCTTTCTTTTTTCATCCTTTTCCTAGTATTGCCTTATCTGTGTTTATAAAAGCTATAAATGAACACTTTTAATATATCAAATTTGTTTTAAATATCAAATTTGTGTTTTTGCTCCCTTATTATTGTATACTGGGTGATGGTAGCCTATCATTTAGGCTGGTGACACAAGTAGTCTCAGATTGCACACCAACAGACCGTCCACATTCCCTGATTGTATGCAAAATGTTTGCACAAATGTGTTTAAAAGTTATGAACACTTTGAGGAAGAACTAATTACTAGTTTTGACAAAGTTCACCTCGTTTATAGCTTTACATCTTTGACCAAAACACTTAGGTATCTAGATATTATCTAGATTTTTTTTTTTCTTTTTAAAATATTTTATTGTAAGTTTTTAACAATGTACAAAGCAAGGAGCACAAACAAAGCAACAACAATGGAAAATAATGAATGAAGAGCAAAATAAATGAAATAAAATAAAGAACAAAAATGTGGGCTAACATAAGCAAAGCATAGAAAAAAGTTACAGGAAGAACTTGAGGAAAATTTGTTTAAAACTTTTTAGATTTAAATGTACAGAACTTCTGATTGCTCAATCTGAATATATATATATATATATATATATATATATATATAATCTTGGCCATAAGTTGCAAAGTGAACCAGACTCTTACAAAGACTTTTATAATGTTACAAAAGATTTCTGTTTTTAAATAAATGCTGTTAATTTAAAATTTCTATTCATCAAAGAATCCAAAAAAAAGCACAACTGTTTTCAACATTGGTAATAATAAGAAATGTTTCTTAAGCACCAAATCAGCATATTAGAATGATTTCTGAAGGATCACGTGACACTAATTCAGCTTTGCCATCACAGGAAATTAAATGAGTAAAAAAAACAAAAAACAGTTATTTTAAATTGTAATCATATTTCACAATATTACTATATGTTGATCTTGATCAAATAAATGCAGTCTTGGTGAGCATAAGAGACTTCTTGCAAAAAAACATTAAAAAAATCTTACAGACGCCAAACTTTTGAATGGTAGTGTATGTTTGAATGATAAATAATTTCTGCTTCTTCATTTTAGTGCTGAACAGCAATAACATTCCTATAGTCAAATAAAATGTCTTCAAAGCATCAAAGTCAACATGAAATCAAAATGTTATACATTTACTTCACTAATGGATGATTCCAAATGAAACTATCAAAGTAAAATGGGTCATGTGTTGACTTTGGTGTCTGCAATAATCAAAAAATCTGGTTGAGAGCACACTTATTGCTGACATGATGTAGTATACAACCTACATTTTTCTTCTGATATTGTTTAATAAACAATCCATCAATCAGTCTAACATTTTTTTGTATTTGTGTCTTTGTGTTTAACATCCTCACTGTTCAAGCTTTCATGGTAGAGATACAGAATCCCCCCACCACCACATTATTGGATTTGCACACTTCAAATATTCTGTTACACACTGTTTCTGATGAAATCTGATAACGTGAGCTCTCACAGATAGTGCAAACATTTCCATACATACATCTGTTCTGCAATTCTTACAGTCTTTGGAAGGCAGCACTATACTGATGTTACTCAAACATTATGCTCAAGGTGTTTTCTGAACTAAACACCAGGAAATGTTTTGTAGATTATATAAGCCTTTGATGTGCTATTATTGTTTTGTACACACACATACATTTAAAAAATATTTGATAAGTTTGAAAGACTGATATGTTAAGCAGTTAAAATTTAACCAATAGAGTGATCATGACTTTTGCATATATGCATACTGAATAGTGACTGGTATTGTCTTCCTTGCATATATTGAACTATTTATAGCCATATTTACACTGTACAGTGACTCTGTTGATTCTCGTGTGCAGCTGACTGATGATGTGAAACAATGTGGCATTTCATTTACACAGAGCTAAGGCTGAAATGCAAGCTTACTGAAAATGTCAGCACTATTCTTTTGCTGTCTTGCAAGCACTGATATTTCCTTTATAAAATGCCAATCCAGTTCAATTGATGTTGTATCAGTTGTTATACATGGGGCAAATTATAATTAATACTTCAATTTTTTTGTATTGTGGGAATCTTCTTTTAGACAACAAATTAGTCGTTGCTGGACAGTTGTGATGTTGTATGTCCTGCTTTCAACTTCATGTTTCACTGGGTGTAGAAATAGATTTACTGTGAAACACCCATCAAACCCTGTAATTATGCAGAGGAGCCACAAACGGATCTATTATTATCTCAGGATTTGTCCCACCCTATGGCAGTGGTCAAAAACAAACCTAGAATAGAAAACAAAAATGCCAACTCTGCTTATAGATGGGTGTTATAAAATGTTATAAAATACATAATAAATTAATAATTGTGAAGCAAATCATGGCAAAGCATAAGCAATAAACGAATGAACATATTTAACAAATTCACACCTTAAAATTGGAAACTGAAGTAGAACTTCAATCAAGGCAATAATTATGCTAATCTAGCCAAAGTACTAGCTATTATGCACACTGAATTGTTGACGTCTCCTCGCTCAGAAGACCTCGGCCCTTCCCTATTGGAAAACTACTTCATCATTGGTCACGGAGGAAGACATCTGTGGTGTTTCACTACATCTCCTTGTCGTCTTGGATCTGGAGAGAGTAAATACTGTACCAGATGGAGCATCTTGTGTCAGTAATATTATAGCCAACAGCCTTTAGTTTACGTCACAGCCCAGCAAAACCACACTTCATCGTCACTTCCTGTTTGATGCTGCCGCACTGTTTGAGTTGCCGAACTGGAGTCGGTCCAGTTGATTCCTAATTGCCTGTAGATCTCCACCCAAACTCGCTTCTCCCCTCTTTGCGAGACAGAACGCGACGCTGTGGTCATCGGAGACTCTATCATCTGTCACGTCCACGCTACCTCAGCTAAAGGTAAGGTGCACATTCACTGCTTTCCTGGTGCCTGTGTTCTCGATGTTGCTGCGCAGGTACCCGCGATCCTGAATGGTGACGAGAGCATTGGAGCTGTAGTGCTGCACGCAGGGGTGAACGACATCAGGCTATGGCAGACGGAGGTTCTGATGCAGGATTTCAGGAGCCTGATCGAGACGGTACGGAGCACATCACCCGCGACGAGGATCATCGTGTCCGGACCGCTTCCAACGTACCAACAAGGACATGAAAGGTTCAGTAGATTATTTGCTTTAAATGAATGGTTAATGTCTTGGTCTAATGAACAGAAGCTGCTCTTTGTAAATAATTGAAATCTTTTCTAGGAGTGGCCTAGGCTCTTCCGTGCTGATGGCCTGCACCCCAGCAGAATCGGAGCGGATCTTCTGTCGGACAACATCTCCAAGATGCTACGATCACCGTATGACTAGTTAGTCAAACCTCAAATCACAGTCTTTGTTCTACTCACTTAATTGATAGAAATGTGAGTGTAGTACAGTCTATTGAAACTGTTTATTCCCCGAATATCTATAGGATCTAGAAAAATCTCAAAATTTCTGAACAAAAACCATTTCTAAAGCTTGGGCTCCTAACCATTTGATCGCTAACACCTATTGTAAATGAAATGATTACAGATAATTGTTTTGATGTAATTTGCCTTACTGAAACCTGGCTTAAACCAATAATGAGTCTACTCTACCAGGCTAATGTTATAAGCACAAGCCCCGTATGATTGGACATGGCGGCGGTGTTGCAACTATCTATAGAGACATTCTTAAGGCAGGAACACACCAAGCCGACGCCGACGAACTAGTGGCGACGAAAGCAGACTGCGGGGTTGGCTCACGTCGGCAGTGTCTGGGTCCAAAGTTGCCCTGACACACCAAACCGGCGCTCGACAGCCGACGGCCAAGTAGCACGTCCGTTCTGCGCATGCATAAGATGAAATGCCTTTCCGTACCAGCAGGTGGCAGAATGATCAGATGGCCCGACAGACTGACGAGCTCCGACGCCGATTCAACATGTCCAATCGGCCGAAAAAAAGCCTACGAGGACCAACTTCAGCCGACAGTGCAGAACACACTGAGAAAACTTAGTCGGCCGACGAACAAAAACTGCCCGACGGCTGACTGTTCCTGCCTTCAATGTTACTCAGAAAACAGAACATGGGTTTAATTCATTTGAAGTGCTTGTGCTAAATGTTACACTCTCAGATTTAAGAAAAAAGTCCCTACTATCTCTTGTTTTGGCTACCGTATATAGACCTCCAGGGCCTTATGTTGATGTCCTAAAAGAGTTTGCTGATTTTTCTGGCCTGCAGCCCAGCAGAATCAGAGCGGATCTTCTGTCGGACAACATCTCCAAGATGCTACGCACTGTATGACTAGTAAGTCAAACCTCAAATCACAGTCCGTGTACCTACTTAATTGATAGAAATGTGAGTGTAGTACAGTCTATTGAAACTGTGTCTATTCCCCGAATAGTGAGGTCAAACAATAAATCTATAGGATCTAGAAAAAATCTGATTGTTATTAAACCATAAAATCTCAAAATTTCTGAACAAAAACAATTTCTAAAGCTAGGGCTCCTAAACATTAGATCACCAACACCTAAGGCAATTATTGTAAATGAAATGATCACAGATAATAGTTTTGATGTAATTTGCCTTACTGAAACCTGGCTTAAACCAAATGATTATTTCAGTCTTAATGAGTTTACTCCACCAGGCTAATGTTATAAGCACAAGACCCGTCTGATTGGTCGTGGCAGCGGTGTTGCAACTATCTATAGAGATATTCTTAATGTAACTCAGAAAACAAAACACGAATTTGAAGTGCTTGTGCTAAATGTTACACTCTCAGATATAAGAAAAAAGTCCCTAATATCTCTTGTTTTGGCTACCGTATATAGACCTCCAGGGCCTTATGTTGTTTTCCTAAAAGAGTTTGCTTATTTTTCTCTCAGACCTATTGGTCAACGTAAATAAAGCACTGATTGTTGGAGATTTTAACATTCATGTAGACAATACAAATGATGCATTAGGGGCTGCGTGTATAGATTTACTAAACTCCTTTGGGGTCAAGCAAAACGTCACTAGACCCACTCACCGTTTTAATCATACACTAGATTTAATTATATTACATGGATCCAATCCTACTGATATAGAAATTCTACTGCAAAGTGATGATGTCACTGATCACTACCTTGTAACGTGCATACTGCATACCGCTGATATTTGGCATATTGCACCGCGTTATCGACTAGGTAGAACAATTCTCCCGACAACTATAGAAAGATTCACAAATAACCTGCCTGATCTGTCTTAGCTGCTCAGTGTCATAGATATACATAATAAAGGCTAGATGTCTTACGGCGGAGTCTCTAACGTCATCACCGGCGGCCATCTTGTCACAGGCAAGCTTTCTGGCGGGCTCTGTGGTACCTGATGTAAGGTGAGTGATCTGCACGAACACAAATACTCTTATCTCGCTGAAATCTTGACGGATTTACAAATGGTTTGGTTTCTTACAAACGTTATTAACGTGGCTATAATTCTGGATGCTTGAACATGTTGAAATTGCAGCTTTTCTTTTCGAAAAACGACTTAATCGTGCAGCATAGTTGTGTATCACGGCTACTTGTGCAAGTTATCAAGGCTGAGACCACAATCGAGCTGTTCAATTATATAGGTTTTACTGACACCAATAACGATTTTATGACAACTAATCTTTTGTCTAAATTACAATCTTTGTGGATGTGGTTGTAGTTATTAGCTGGCTAATAACAAGAAGCTTTGAGTGAGACCTAGTAGTTACAGTTTAGTTGCTACCCAGCAATTTTACATCAGTGGGAGAGGCAGAATTGCTCTTTCTTTTCAATATAACTTAAGTTGCACATGATTTCCAATCGGTTTGGTTTGTTAAAAACATCTTACATTATGATACAGGAAATTGCTGGCTTTATAGGAGAAGATGCTAGACTTTTGTGCAGCCTACGGATGCTCCAATCGCCGTAGTCTCAAAACGAGAGCCCGTGGGATCACCTTTCTCCTGTAAGATGTGACAATATTATGATTATATTTGGGATAATCGTTAGTTACTTAGTGGATGTATGTACAATACAGGTCCTGTTACACAGGAACAGCGAGGCTATGACATAATAGTATTACAAGATTGTTGTTGACCCAAAGCTTTTTACAAGTTTGTTTACACAATCGCAGAATGTTTCTTTTGGACACTTTTTTTTTTTTTGGAACAGTGATCTCTGAAGTAGGCACAGTGCAATGTCGAAGGGAAAAGCCTAGTAAATGGCCCAACCCTGAAGAAGTTAAAATAAACATGTAATAATTCAAATTATTTTATTATAATAGTAATATTCATATTATAAAAGTGTATATATATATATATATCTCATGTTGCCATTCTGTACACTGAGTTTTAGTAGCCTATATATTGATTTAACATAAATACCTTGTGCGTGTGTATATTCATTGCACCTATCTGTTCTGTTCAATGTTATTTTCATATGGAAGTCCGTGGTTATAATTATTCAAAAGTATGCAGTGTCATAAGTACATCGCTGACGTTTATAACAAACCGAACAGTTTGAAAATCGGTAGAAAATTGAGCAAGTTATGGTTATTTAAAAAGTACATGCACCATTAAAACACAATGTTACGAGTGAGCGAGCTGACTGTTACAAGATGGCCGCCAGGTGCGGACGTCGACCTCCATTGGCCAGCAGCGTGGACGAGACATCTAGCCTTTATTATGTATATCTATGCTCAGTATACCCAAACACACAAATGAACTTGAGGAAATGACTAGCAGTATGGGCATTATTTTTTCTAGTACATTAGAAACTGTTGCACCCATCAGATTAAAAAAGGTACAACAGTATTACCCTCGCTATCAAGAGCGAAACGCGTAATCTAGAGTGAAAATGGAGACAAACTCGTTTAGAGGTCTTTAGAATTGTGTGGAAAGACAGCACTTCCCGTTATAAAAAGGCTCTAAAAGCCACCAAGGCTGAGAAAATAACCAAAACAATCCAAGGATCTTGTTTAGTACAGTAGCTAGATTAACAAATAAACAGACATCACCAGAACAAAATATTCCATTAGTAGTAATGACTTCATGAATTTCTTCACTGAGAAAATCGAAAGCATCAGAAATACAATTGTAAATGTACAACATCTGACAGCGTTTTATGATTCAGCCTCAATTATCGCCCCTCAAGAACAGTTGCAGTGCTTTACAACTATAGGACAGGAAGAGCTAAATAAACTTATCACTGCGTCTAAACCAACAACATGTTTATTAGATCCAATACCCACTAAACTACTGAGTTGTTACCTGTAGCACAAGAGCCTCTTCTCAATATTATTAACTCGTCTTTATCTCTAGGTCATGTCCTAAGACCATTCAAGCTGGCAGTTATTAAGAAACCACAATTAGATCCAAATGTATTAGCAAATTACAGACCCATTTCAAATCTTCCATTTATGTCTAAAATACTAGAAAAAGTTGTGTCGGCCCAATTATGCTCCTTCTTGCAAAAAAATGATATCTATGAAAAATTTTAGTCAGGATTCAGGCCTCATCATAGCATAGAAACTGCGCTTGTTAAAATTACAAATGACTTACTTCTAGCTTCTGACCAAGGCTGTATCTCAATACTAGTGTTACTTGATCTCAGTGCTGCGTTCGACACTATAGATCATAAAATACTCTTGGATCGACTACAATATTACACTGGTATTCAGGGACAGGCATTAATGTGGTTTTGATCGTACCTATCAGACCTTTACAATTTTGTATATTTAAATGGGGAAAAATCTAAGATAACATCAGTAAATTATGGTGTGCCGCAAGGATCTGTGTTAGGCCCTCTGCTATTTTATATTATGAGAAAACATGGAAATAATTTCCACTGCTATTAAATTCAGATAAGACTGCACTGTAAAACATTTTCAACTATTAAACTTAGAAATGAAAGTTCACCTGCTGCCTTAAAAATGTGAGTTAACTCAACTAAACATAAGTTAACTCAACTTGAAGATAATCTTTGTTTCAACTCACAAATAGTCAAGACAATGTATTATTTTAAGTTTAAATTTTAACTTAAAGTAATGCGTTGTCTTGACTATTTTTGAGTTGAAACAAAACTTATTTTCAAGTTGAGTTAACTCACATTTTTAAGGCAGCAGGTGAACTTACATTTCTAAGTTTAACCAGCTGAAAATGTTTTACAGTGTATTACTTATTGGACCAAAAACCTGTTCACAGAATCTCTTTTAGACTACAGTTTGCATTTAGAAGGATGTACTGTTACTTCATCCTCTACAGTTAAAGACCTGGGTGTTATATTAGACAGCAACTTGTCCTTTGAAAATCATATTTCATATGTTACAAAAACAGCCTTCTACCACCTCAGAAACATCGCTAAGCTACAGAACGTTATCTGTTTCTGATGCAGAAAAGTTAGTTCATGCATTCATTACATCTAGACTAGATTACTGTAATGCATTACTAGCTGGTTGTCCTGCATCCTCAATAAACAAGCTACAATTAGTCCAAAATGCAGCTGCTAGAGTTCTTACTAGGTCAAGAAAATATGATCCTATAAAACCAATTTTATCATCTCTACTGTTTGAGAGAAAGGACCACAGGTGCTTAGGAGGTTATAGTTCTCGCCCTGGAGCTTCGGTCAGAACGCAGGACAGGAGGCAGGAATCAGTTTGAACAGTTTACTGAACTTTCTTCAGCAGCACAGACATTAGACAGCAACGTTGCCACACTTTTACAATACAGGTGCAGATTTTTTTGCTTTTTTTGTCATGCGTATTTCTCGTGCGCAATCACTTCCAGCACATCTACTAATGGCCACTAGATGGCGCTTTTGCGCTACCTTTGTAACACCTATACTGGTTATCTATTAAGTTCCATATCAATTATAAAGTCCTGCTACTGACCTATAAGGCCCTAAGTGGTTTAGCTCCTGTGTATTTAACCAATCTTCTATCGCCCTACAATCCATCACGCTCTTTAAGATCACAAAACTCTGGACTTCTGGTTGTACCTAGGATATCTAAGTCCACTAAAGGAGGGAGAGCATTTTCACATTTGGCTCCTAAACTCTGGAATAGCCTTCCTGATAATGTTTGAGGATCAGACTCACCCAGTTTAAATCTAGATTAAAGACGCATCTCTTTAGCCAAGCGTTCACATAATGCATCTCATATCCTTGTACTCATATCAGATCAAATGCACATGACTATCTTTGCTTAATGTTATGAACAGCAGCTACGCTAATTATTCTCCATTTGCTTTGCTTTTCTGTTTTATCTCGGGATGCCCATCCCGAGGTGACTAGAGAGTACATCAGCTCCAGTTTGGATCCAGCCTCTTATGAAGACTTCAGATCCCTCAACACATTTGAAGAGGTGACACCAACCCCTGCGAGGACTTCAGATGACGCAAACTCTGGATCAACATGCATCATTCCAAATTTTGCTATATATCCTAATCATTGTGTTAACATGTATTCATTACTTCCATGAGCTCATTGTTTCTACCTTAAATTAATAAATTAATACATGGTTAGCTAACTGCGTGATTTGTGTATGTACATTTCTGAAATTACATAATTCGGACACAGTCACCTTTGACAACAGATTACTATAAACTGAAATGTTGACATACATTTTCTGTAAAGCTGCTTTGAAACAATATGTATTGTGAAAAGTACTATACAAATAAATGTGAATTGAATTGAATTGAATTGAACTTGACAGCCAAGTACCACAGACAAAAGCTATGAAGACACTTTCAAAATCAATAAATACAGTACATTTCCTTCACCAACCAACTGATGGTGGTTTGGAGAGGAAATAAAGTGCAACTGAAGACACACCAACAAACACTTGCAATTGCTTGTCAGAAATAAGTGCTATACATAATTTATACTGAGGGATATTCTCATTCTATAGTGCACTTTATTTGACAAATAATAATAATAATAATAATAATAATTAAAAAGAATGTTTACTAATATATTAGGCATAATTTTAGTGAACATAGGCAACTATCTTCTAAGTGAGCATCCAAACAGCCATTAAACCTCATAAGTGACAGATCTGGAACACTGATCAGTAGAATTTAACATTAGCATGCTGCTAAGCTATCGACGATATACTCTGGTGGTAAGCATAAAAATACGTAGCCCACACACAAAAATCGGGCAAAATAGTCTATTTTAACAGGATTAAACTAATGACTTTGTACTTTTTCATACTGAAATACTTATAATCAACTTTATATTTCTCTTACCTTGTTCAACGTTCAGTGAGCTCATGTGCATGGGGTTTCTTTTGTTGTGAAAAATACATGTGATGCTGCCTTAAAATCTGGCAAAAATTATACCTTTTGTTCTGGGAAGACACGTATGATGCCTTAAAATGCTGCCTACTGCCTACATTGGTAGCTCAGAAGTTGTTATAACAGAGTTGTTTAAAATGAATTTTTGTACTGTTCCTCGTGAAAAATTGGTGATATTTAAGAGTTTCATTGACTAATATTGAAGTTTTGAATTGGCCAATAAAAAATATTTAACGTTTTTAAGACTTCACATAGTGTCTGATAACGTATATGTGAAAGTTATATTTTAAATTTTGACCAGTTTTTGAAAGATTTTTATCAAGATGAACTGGCTGTCAACCCTGCTGCCAGTATTTTATTGTAAAATTTACAGTTTTTTAGTTACAGTGTATGATGCCTTAAAATGCTGTCTACATGGGTAGCTCAGAAGGTTTTAGGACAGAGTTACAGGGTTTTTTTTGTTTTTTTTTTACATCTCTCTGTTTATTTAAAATTAATTTGAGTACTGTTCCTCATGGTTAATGTGGTATCTCAGAGGGACTTTTGGCTCACTGGTTTATTTCTGTGCAGTCTTGCATCATTATGGAGGCTTAGTAAGGGTGACTTGCTTGTTTTCAGGCTTTACTGCAATTCCAAACAGTCATACGGTTTGGCTCTATTGGCAAGGGGCCTCAATATGACCTTTAGCAACAGAACGGCAACAGTGTAAAAAATTATGTTTGGGTTTTATTTTAATCAAGTAAGTGAGGTAATATGGAATCTGTCATTTTTAAATAAAAATTTACCTATTAGCAGAGTTCTTTCCTCGAGAAATGTGCCCAACCAATCACAAAGAAAGTGTCTGACTGCACTCATGCTCAACCTCGGGAGGAGCATGAACTTAGTCTCCTAGTAAATAGCTTAAGAGATTCTTTTAATCAGACCAAAATGACTTTTCCATGAATATGATTTGGCCACAGTGCCTCACATTGAGTCCGGCCCCATCAGGTGACCTCAGGAACGCAGAAAAACATCACGTGCATCAGGACGGTTTCGCATGAGATGCAAAAATACATTGTGCAGCCATTTATCGTCTCAATGTTACCTTAGTTTTTTCTTAATGCAGTCTCCATTGAAATAATTTCATTTTGGACCAATTTCACCCTGAAAAAGATCCAATAAATGTTTATTAGGTGAGTGGCTCCAATAGCACATAAGCTCACCCAACAGTATTGGATGCAGATGTAGAAAATCCTCAAGATGCTGAGGTTCTTCCTTGTCTAATAAACTGAATATAGAAAGGATAAATGTCTACATAGAGAATAAACTAGGCTTTCTTGAGAGGAACCTATGGCTCTTGTTCAGAAGATCAGGAAGTGACCAAAATCAAGAGGTGATATAGCATGTGCTTGAAAATAAGCAATAAGATTTGGCATTTAATTGAAAAATGTCAGTGATCTTCATTAATTTTACACTGGAATATCAATTTCAAAGTCAGTAGGCCCAAAGTATAACTTATCCATCCAACACATTCTTAAAACCACAGTTCACATAAAATGAAAATGCTGGCATTATTTACACATTCTCATGTCATTCCAAACAGAAATTTTAATAGTTAATAGGGCGCTGGGCACCAACACATATATATAACATTTTTTTCCCTCATTAGGCAATTTAAAAAGTGCAATATGTAAACTTGGCAAATTCATACTTATAGATCAAATTTATATTATATTACCTGAACATTCTCGTACCTTTGAAACTTTTAAAACCTTTGAATATAATTGCTGTCTTTCCAAGTACTGATGTTTGGCACCAATGACAGAAGCTGATTCTGATTAACCGAAAGGAAAATGGCCTATAAAATAAGCAAAGAAAAACAAAGTTTCTGGATTCAAGCCTTCAACAGCTTAAAATCCATCTGGATTATAAATAACAAGATCACAAAGCACACAGACGATGTAAATCATCTCATCATTACAGAAATATAGAAACATCAGACAGCTGTAAATGAACTGAACATGGAAACCATGTCACAGCAAGAAGAAATGCATTTCTATCATGACAACTCTCTTAAGATTTTTAGCATGGTAATGGATATGAAAATGTTAATGTATTTGGCCTTGGCGGAATAGATCTGCTACTCTGCTGCTGTTTATTATTGCTGTTGTTGTAGATTATTGCTGCTACAGAGCAAGTACAGGAATTGCTACTGCCAATACGCTGCTGTGCATATGTAAGACATACATATTACTGCTGCACAAATAGCATATATATAAATTAGCCATAGCAGATCTATACAGATGGAGGGTTTCAGAGGAAAGTGTGCAGCAAACTGCTATAGTAAATGATAACCAGCCATTTAAATGTTGGGCAGCAAGCTCACTGGCTGGCACATGAACCAATCAGCTAGAGCCAAGTAGTTAATGCTGTGAATATCATCAGTTTGCGTTAGAGACCCATCAGCCAGCGCCATCTAGAGTTTCATGACAGAACTTGGCATTTGTATGCATATGAAATCACATTTTGAAGCTCTGACTCTTGCTGACGATTTCAGCTGCTTTTAATTAGTGAATCTTCTGCAAGGAACAAAAGTGGCAGCCAGTGATTCAGCACCACTGTAATCCACAGACATAACTGTGGTAGGAAATCTAAAAACAGCTTCCTTGATACCTTGGTTTGTTCCTGGTCAAGACATCTGACATCCCAGTGACAGAAACTAATGTAAGCGAGAGGAAGCCAAGTTACGTTTTCATGCCTCTTACGTTATTTCACAGTCTTCTCACAAAAATAATGCAACTCAGTTCAATATTCTTTTTTGTCTTTATTTAGTAACAAGTCTTGTAATAAGAAGGACAATCAGACAATTATTACAGCAAAAGAAAA
This sequence comes from Mylopharyngodon piceus, assembly GCA_039654765.1. NCBI lineage: Eukaryota > Metazoa > Chordata > Actinopteri > Cypriniformes > Xenocyprididae > Mylopharyngodon > Mylopharyngodon piceus. The sequence continues at coordinate 14,821,817 of CM077445.1, forward strand.
AAACGTGTCAATTTATTTTTTGGTGCTGTATAGAATAAGGTGCTCATGAAAAGTAGGCGGTGAGTTTATAAAAAGGACAGACGATTATTGTAGCAAAAACAAATGTGTCCCATTTATTTTTTGGTGCTATATAGAATAAGGTGCTCATGATAAGTAGACGCTGAGATTATAAAATCAAACTTACAAGAACCGATTTGCTTTTGGCATATTAATCTTGTCAATGTCATAAGTGGTAGCAAATGAAGTCAAATGTAAGCCCAGCCATGAAGGAATGCTTACATTTACACACCATAAAATAGATCTTATATGTTGTGAAATAGCTTTTCAATTTCGATATTTTGGGTTTCGAGCGCTTATGGGGCAAGTGTTCATGGTGAAAGTTCTTCTTACTTTTAATAACATTTAGCTTGAGGTTCTTTATAGTAGCCTTGGCACAGCTATGTACCATCTCTTAATGGAAATGATTTGCATAACACTTCAGCGTATTAACACCACCTGCTGGTGGAATCGTGCAAATAGCTACAGAGAGATAATTCAGATCAAGTCATTGCTGTTCTGAATGTTTTGTATCTTTGCATAAGCAAAAGGGACTTCATTTTGATATCCTCAAAAATGAGAAATGATTGAGACAATATTTTTTCACCACATTCAGACTCAATACTATCAAGGTAGATTTTCTGTGCACTTAGGACGGAACCACTTGTCTTAAACATAAGATTGGGATGAAAACCTGCTCCATCTAAGGTCAGTTTTGAAAGGTGACAAATGTAAACTTGTAATTATCTTAAACTTAATACAAAAGGAACAAATATATATATAAAAAGGGGTGATGCCAAAGTTCTCATGTCATTTATTTCAAAAAGTACCCCTTATTTTCTAGAAGTAACCAAATGTTTAAGGAAAACACTTTAGAAGAATAAACTTGTTTCAAGGTATAATCTGCTTTAAATCATCTCAGTACTATATTGAGAGGCGGTGTATATACTGTTTATATCTGTTGCTTTGTATGTTCTCTCTCTAACATACAGGAACGGCAGTGTCGTCTTCCAGGAGCGGCTTGTGAAGTTCTGGATCCTACAAAACCACAAACAAACATGAACAGAACAGCTCTCAGAATCTGTCATGATCACAGTGGATTTGACTGATTGTTTGATGTGATTGTGGTGATGATACAGTACCTTTGCATCTTCATCCTTCTTGCACAAAGCTTTCCCAGTCAAAACACAGAAACTGATCGTCACACAGAGCTGAAGGACCGACAACACTATCATCATGATATCTAGTCCTCCGACGATCATCTAGAGGTGGGTAAAGATCAGTGTCACTTCAGGGAAAGAAATAGTCAATAAGGTCTATAAGAAATACAGTCGAAACACCAGCTCTAATCCAATTTGGAATATAATTAATTCAATAATAATTCATTCAACAACCCTTACTGTTTTTGGTCTAGAGTAATATTGCTCTGAATTGTAAATATAATCCTATAGTTGGAATTTTGATCTTACACCATTTAATAAATAACAAACAAATATAGTAATTACCAGAATGAGATGTCTGTATTGCATGCAGATCTCCGTTCTACTCATCTCTGCAGGGGAAGGAGTTGCAGGGTTATCGTAAGATGAATAATATTCGTTGTTGCAGTATAAATAAGTTCCCTTTGCCACGTCCACTGAATACAGCACAACAGCTGTGATAGCCAGTGCACCACTGACGATGTTCAGAATCATTGCAATAACCAGCTGTAAAACACAAACAATATAAACTGTGATGCTCAAAAGAATTTTTCAAAACCAAAACAGTCCAAAAACACAGGTTAAATGTATGATATAACTTTGATACACACTTACCAGACAAGGACTGGGAAATTTAGCTCCAAGAATAGTCACGATTCCAGCTACAATGACCTAAAAGGCAAACAAATAAAAAGCGCTGTGCATCCAAATATAGTCATTCAAATGAAAGGTAGAAATTAGGTTTAGTGATCCACTGGATCTATGGGTCAATACCCAAACCTTAATTTATGCTGTGTTCACGCCACCTCGTATTTACCGGAATCTTGAGATGATAACACGTGACGTTGTATTCGGAGCTGTTCCTGTCCTTGGGCTGGGAATTATGCATTTCTATGGCACCACTATCAACACCTAAATGAATCTACAGCGGTCAGGTGGTACAGCAGCCACGTGGTACATGTGGGAGCTTTCAGAAAACTCCCAGCTTACAAGCTGTAATTACGAGCTCTACGAGGACGTGAGCACTTTTTACAAGCTAGAATCTCGTAACTACAGGAATTACGATATGGCGTGAACGCACCTTTATTACCAGTGCTTCATAAATAAAAGAAAATGCCATTTTTAAACAATGACTTGAACATGTTTTCAATTACAATAAAAAAGAATTTTGATGCTTTTGTGCCACTGACTCAGGTGGTGTAAATAAAAACATCTTATTAAAAACTTAAAGCTGCAGTCCATAACTTTTTTTGGTTAAAAATTATTCAAAATAAATTTTTGAGCAAGTACATAACCAGCCAGTATTCAAAACTATCTCCTTACCTAAGCCTGATTCACAACGGTAAGCTTGTAATAATGTTTTCTAATTGAAGTGGTACTGGTGGGTTTCTGCGGGAAATTCAAGCATGCCGCCATTTGTCTTTGTGTCATTACATCACGTCTGTTTACATAAAGAATGAGTCCCAGCTAGTAGGCTATATCGCATGTGAGGATGCTGGAGGTGACGGATCATTTATAGCCTTTTCTCACAGCAGCTGGAATAATTAAATTTATCATTTTGATGGTGGATTGTATGGTATGACAAATTAACGTTAGAGATTAGACTGTACAGAAATTGAAACCTACAGGTAACGCTAATACACACTAAATACACGTAGTCATGCAATGCTGATGTTGTTAACATTAACAATTTGAGAACAAAGTATAATAATAATTTGCACGGTTTGATGTGATACAAGCTAAGCGATCGTTAGATTATTCACCATTGGCAGCGCGATTTATTGTAATGCTTTTTTTTTCCTCAGTTGGTCAGAACAAAAGTGGCAGATTTGTTACTTGTTCAGATTACATTTTCTGGTGAAAATTCTTATTTTGGCCATACTTCCAAGACTACAATCTGTGATTCCGAAGTACAGTATCCACCAGTGCGGTGACTCGCAGCCAACAGTACACATACACCTCAAAACATTAGATTCATCTGCGCTGAGGAGCCGTGCCGTTAATTCCGCAAATAACTGCAGTTGCAGGTTTCAAACAGAGATGGCGACAAAGAGGCAAAACTTACGGACTGCAGCTTTAAAGGATTAGTTCACTTTCAAATGAAAATTAGCCCAAGCTTTACTCACCCTCAAGCCATCCTAGGTGTATATGACTTTCTTCTTTCTGATGAACACTCTCTGAGATATTTTAATAAATATACTGACGCATCCGAGCTTTATAATGGCAGTGAACGGGATCCACGAGTATGAGCTGCTGAAAGTGCATCCATCCATCATAAACATACTCCACAGGGCTCCGGGGGTTTAATAAAGGCCTTCTTATGCGAAGCGATGCATTTGTGTAAAAAAAAAAAAAATCTATATTTAACAAGTTATGAAGTAAAATATCTAGCTTCCGCCAGACCGCCTTCTGTATTCAAGTTATGAAGAAAGTGTAAACTGGCATTGCGTCAGTTACACCTTTTCCCTAAGTTGAATAGGGAAGGCGAAGGACATAGCGTAAGATTTTTTAACTGCAAGTGTTTTACGCTTTCTTCGTACATTGAATACGGAAGGCGGTATATTTCACTTTATAACTTGTTAAAATTTTTTTTTTTTTTTTTTTACACATCGCTTTGCTTCAGAAGGCCTTTATTAACCCCCCAAAGCCGTGTGGAGTACACGTTTATGATGGATGGATGTGGATGGAGACACTTTCAGCAGCTCATACTCGTGACCCCTGTTCACTGCCATTATAAAGCTCGGATGCGTCAGGATATTTATTAAAATATCTCAGAGAGTGTTCATCAGAAAGAAGAAAGTCATATACACCTAGGATGGCTTGAGGGTGAGTAAAGCTTGGGGTAATTTTCATTTGAAAGTGAACTAATCTTTTAAGTATTAAAAAATATTAAATAACACATTTGTATTTCTTAAAATATTAAATTATTGTTTTCAAATATTGTTTATATTTGAAAAATACCAAATATGTGTGTATTTTTGAGTAAAAAAATATGTTTGAATATTTGCAAAGATGTGTATACTCACATGTAAGGAAAGTATTTTAGACATTCTTAATTAAATCAAATGCATTTGAAAACACATGACAAATTTGAACTAATATGAATTTAAAAATGGTGTTTCAAAAAAGTATGCACATTTTAAAATGCATTTCTCCTTTCATCTCAAACATTATTTGTTACAAAGTCATTTATTTTTTGAATGTACCTACTAACTTTACTACACATGAAATGATTTACATAGGAATAAGCAAAATAATTCTTACCACACCACCGATCCAATAACCAGCCTCACTATCTACAATGATGCTCCATATCCAAGCGCATTTAAGTAAAATCGCAAACACAATATTGATGACTCCAACTATTATCTGCATAGTCTATGGAATAAAAAGTAAACAATTTTGTTTGCACACCTCAAAAATTTAAAAAACAACTTTACATGCAAAAGTCTTCAAATGAAAATATTAAAAAGATGTTTAATTGTTTAATATTGTTTAATTCACCCCAAAAGCTGTGTGGATGTTCGTCAGCTTTCCTTTCAAATTCTGAGATACGAAACACACTGGACTGCAGCACAGAGAAGCCAGAATCTGACACAGTATGGGCCATTTGCTCTTTGGGTTTGAGGAGACGGTGATGACTGTCAAACCCTCACCCTGAGACACTATCAGAGACATGCTGCAGACGGAGGTGATGGACTTCAACCTTCCCACAAGCGATAGAGACCAAACTTCCTGTGTAAAGATAAGCAAATTATCATTCTAGTACATCATATTTGGTATCAATACATCAATTCAAATCAAGCGTTAGAGGATAAACTAATGAAACTTGTTCACCCAAAAGGCACCTTAAAGTCTTGACACAGTTCTTGCACAGGACAAAAAGATACAATTGAGTTAATAAATAATGAAATATCAGGGCATGTTGTCACAATAGGCCTTTTAAGGATAAGTGTCATAATGTTCTTTATTGTTGACACTTTTTTTGAAAACATATCTGTTTTACTTAAAGAGATAGTTCACCCAAAAATTAAAATTCTGTCAACATTCACTCACCCTCAAGTTGTTCCAAACCTGTATGAGTTTCTTTCTTCTGCTGAACACAAAAGAAGATATTTTGAAGAATATGGGTAACCAAACAGTTGATGGTCCCCAGTACGGAAAAAATATATCCATCAATACCCAAATCAATGGGACCCATGAACTGTTTGGTTACTGACATTCTTCAAAATACCTTATTTTAAAGAAATAAACTCATACAGGTTTGGAACAACTTGAGGGCGAGTAGCTAAATTATTAAAATTTAAATTTTTGGGTGAACTGTCCCTTTAAAATTTAAACAGGAAAACGATTATGTTAAACAAAATTCAAAAATGGAACGGGTAACCACAATTCGTCCAACATAATTTTCAATTAATAAACTGTATTCAGTTTTGTCCTGCAAGAGACAAAAAGAAAAATCTAACTGGACTTTTGAATCCAAATGTGCCAACTTGCCCTAATCTTAATAGAAATCACAGTTAAGTACATTTTGAACACTTTGGTTCTCCTTCCCAAACAAATTCTAGAATATATTTGATTATTGACACGGCTGTAGTTTGTTCATCGACCAGAATTGGAACTGCGTGCGAACATCTACTTCCAGCGTGACGCAGAATTGATACTTTTTAATCAGAGAGCTCTTAAGAAACAACTCAGACTTACCCTGTGACTAACAGTCCAAAGTGCAGTAACTAGATTTTAGGGAAATGTCGAAATTTTGGGGAAATTCAACTATAAGTTCGACAGCATAAATGAACTCTGCAAAGCTGGTCTAAAACAGCAATGTCGGTGAATCGTTCTTTTGAGTCGGATATTTTAAATGAATCTTCTGAACCAGTTCACAAAACCGGGCTTGCGTCTCAATGTGCATACTATCCATGCTATTAGTATGTGACATTAGTAAAATTCAATACTGTTTAGGGCGGGTAGAGTGGATAGTATGCACAATGGGATGCAGGGCGATAGTATACAGCCAAAGATTCATTCACGAATCAAACTGAATCTGTTCGAGCGGTTCCCACAACAGTCATTCCCTGAACTTCTCCAGACAGTCTTTCAATTAAGTTGAGTCGTTTATTGCATTTTATTTTAACACAAGAACAAAATGACTTTCATTCAATAGATGTACATTAATTGTAGCATTGTTTAGTGCGAATACAAATTATATTTAGGTTCAAACTGACTTTATGTTTTGATGCAACATGGGATGTCATGGACCATGTGATGATACGATGACGTAAGCGAATCATTGAAACAATTTTGTGAACAGGTTCTTTAAAATGAACAGTTCGAAAGGAACGAGTCAAGTCCAGAAAGCCTCGTTTTTCCGTCATAAGGCGGAGCTGTTTTCCTGGCAGTGTTGTTAAACATAAATGCTCTTGCTTTTACAGTAACACTGATGGTATAAGTAAAATGTCGGTAAAAACAAAAGAAAACGTCTTATATGAATTAAGGGTCCTTAAGCTCAAGCTTCTGTGTGGAAGCCTTGACACTTTCACTGATTACATATTATCAAACATTTATCTGATGGCTCTGTTCTGCCTTAACACTTTCATTTCGACAAAAGCTGACTTGGATGTGATTCAAGCCACCTTGTGGTGGAATTATGCAAACCTCATAGTCCTTTGATTTGTTTTTGGCACCTATCTTAATATAAGTTAAAGAAAGATGAAGTTCATTGATTTATATGTCCCTAAAAACATGAGAAATATTAACAAATAAAACAGAGGTTCCAGGGTTATTATCATTATCTAAAACTAAAATATTTTTATTAGTTGAAATGAATGAAAAACATAAATATTAGATTTAAAACTTTAAATGAAAATTTAAACTGAAACTGAAAAAAGTTTAAGATGAAGCACTAAAATTAACTAAAAAACTAAAACTGAACAAACTAAAATTGAAATAAAAATAAATTAAAGCTTATTAGTAAAAATAATATAAAAAAATGACTAAAACTAAAATTAAAATAAAAGCTAATTCAAATATTAATAAAAAGTATAATAGTATATAAATAAAAAGAATAAAATAAATAAACTAAGACTGGGCGGTTCTCTAGTCTGTTCAACACAGTGTGTCTAAAGAGGTAGACGGTACAGTGTAAAAAGAAAATCATGAAGTCATTTATTTCAAAATGCAGCCCAAAAGTTCCCTTTTTTCTAAAAGAAATACAATTAGATTTAAAGTAAAAAGTAAAAATAAGGCTTGATGATTATGGTATAGTAGATGGTGACATCATTTCAGTAATGAGTGGACAAAATTAATGAGAGACAAAAAGCCATTCCATTACAAGAAAAAAGAATAACTGATTATTTAGTGTGTTTGCTCACTTTATTTAAATAAAATAAGCTGAACCAACACAAATCTTTAGTTTTTACTTAATTGTCATTTGCATTCAATTGTATTATGTTAAATGAAATGAAATTTGTAAAATGTTAAGTTAACCTAAACCATTTGTGTTGGGACTACATGAATCATTTATGTTGCATTGATTGAAACTGGGCAGTGGATTTCTAGTTCCCAGCATGCTTTGCATAGGGATAGATCGGTAGAGTAAATGTTGAAATTAAGTGCAATGTGTTTTTTAGTAAAGGGAAATACCTGTTAAAGTTTGTTGTTCAGTTATATTTGACATTTAAAAGAGTTTGTTATGTCGATTTTTGAGGTTACCATTATGCTGAAGTGTAGACCTTATGGTTAGGCTGTGGGTGGCTATGTGAAATAAATCTGTTGTTCTCAACAAGCTTTAACTGTGCTAAAACCAATGATGAGAATTTTTTACTTGTTCATTACTTTGCATGCTACAAATGTTACACTTAGCATGTGATCAAGTGTTGTATTGGTTATTAGATTTTATAGAAATAATTAAAGTAAATTAATTTGAGGGCCAGCACATCATTTACACAGTCTACATATGGTCATCAGTTCTACCCCTCAATCAAACATGGAACATGTATGTGTGTGTACAACAGCTACTCACAACCTCTTCACCACAATGGTAAAAACAAACAAACAAACAAAAAACATTATATGCTACAAACTCTTTTAAAAATGTTCAAAATAACTAAACATTAAACACTTAAACTCTAACAGGTCTTTCCATTTCCTTAAAAGCGCAGAAAACTTGCGCAACTCTGCACAAGGGCACCAGTCTGAATTGCAACAGCATGGTTAGATCAACAAGAGTGAATTATGTTCAGGAGACATTCACAGAATACGTCAAATGAAAGTGGTGTGATCTCATTCAGTTAGAATGAATTTTACTCATCAGTACAATTAACCTATCTTAAGTTCAAATAAATCAGTTCAACTGTGTGGAAATAGGTTTCATAATTGAATTAAGTTAGACCATCAAGTTTTTTTTTTTTTTTTGAGTGCAGTATCTTGTCTAGCATGTAGGACCAGCATCTTTTGTGATTACAAAAACCATAAACGAACATGAAATATCTTTGGTTTGAAGAAAGAATCAGTCAGAGCATTCATGTCTTGATAATTACAGACTGAAACATCTACTTATTGAATTCAGTGATCTTTCTAATCAAATCCAAGCCTGGAAAGTCCATGGCTATAACCCCAAAACAAGACTTGGGATTGGTTTTAGATTCGTTATTGAGATAATTATACAGCCAGGGGTTGATTTGACGTGCCACATTTTTGGGGTTTTTTAATGGCCTGGCTTTAGGCCAGCCTGTGCCGCTTGAATAGTTTAGAACAACTTTATCAGCTCTATTATGTTCATCTGTAGCCTCAGTCAGATGCTTAATAATCTTTTGTTTCTTTGTTTCAACATCAGTTACTATATAGTCATTATGTTCATCAGTTTCAAATAGAGGGATACCCAGCTCAAAGCTGTTTTTCTGAACAAATACGATCTTTCCTCTTACTTCACCAATTTTTGGTATTTGTTCTAGAACCCAGCTAATGTCATTTTTAATCACATTTTCAACTAAACCTGGAACTTTGCTCTTAAGAAGAAAAAAAACAGGCTTAACTCTTACCAACACTGTCTCAGTTTTATATTTAGATAAAAATGTCTTAATTGTGTTGAAAACATTAGGGAAGGTTGTATGTTGGGAAATCGGTCCATGCATAATTCTTAATCCAAAGCCAGACACCCTCAAGTCGAAGTATCGTATCCCGGCATTTAACTGGTTCTCTGGTGACCATGCCTGACATTCTGCTGCTGGTCCTCCATGAAGGGCCAAGGAGTCATGGGTACCAGGAATAGTGATGTCAGAAATTAACTTTTCATCATCCAGATTTTTCATCCAACCAATTTCATTTTCAGGGACATTGAGTGTTTTCCCATCATTAAATGCCTCTTGTTGACTACTCTTGTGCAGTCTGTGGATCAAAATCAGAATATCAAGTCAACAATACTTGACACAAGTTCTTCATATCAGATTTCACATACAAACCAGTTGTGTGTGTGTGGGCTCTACCCAACTGGTAGAACATGGTGCTACTGTAGCAACAGCAAGGTCATGGGTTAAATTCACAGGATGTGTATTTATCAACAAAATGTATAGCTTGAATGCACTGCAAGTTTCTGTGGATAAATGTCTGCCAAATGAGCAAATGCAGTGGGAAATAATAGGCTTCAGGTAAGAGTCAAAAAGGAATGACAGAAGGAGAATTTCTGACATCAGTGGTGCACAATGAAATTTTCTGTGCCATTCTCTCCATTACTTACAGGTATAGGACAAAATGCAGCAAATGTAGAAAACAATGTTGTTGGATATTAAAAGAACACTTAGGTCTTCATTAGATGAAACATCCGAATTAAATAAGCCTCAGTCATACAAGGGCAGGTAATGACCTCATAACATTATCAACTTGATATAATATTTTTTTTTTTTCAAATATATTAATATGAGAGTAAAAAATTATAATAACAATGGTTTTAAATGCATGCATGAGCCTAAGAAAACAGATGAGACCCCAGAAATAATCCTGACCCCTGTCCGAAAAATATCGGTAACACTTTACAATAAGGTTCATTAGTTAACTACATTAGTTAACATGAATTAATAATGAACTGCACTTACACAGCATTTATTAATAATTGTTAATTTTAATTTCACCATTTACTGATACATTATTAAAATCTTGTTAACATTATTTAATGCACTGTGAACTAACATGAACAAACAATGAACAACTGTATTTTCATTAACTAACGTTAACGAAGATTAGTAAATACAGTAACAAATGTATTGCTCATGGTTAATTCATGTTAGTTAATACATTAATGTTTAACTAATGAACCTTATTGTAAAGTGTTACCAAAATATCTTCAAATTAAATTCCTTATTAAGCCTGTGGTGATCAGTGTGCAAGTATCAAATAACATTACCATTGTTGTAGTTTTCTTTCTTAATCATCCAAACCCCAATAACTTACCCAATTTTGGCAAATAAAAATGAAATTTTTTTTTTTTTTTTTTTTTAACTCACAGCAGTATCAAGACAAAGATAATTTTGCCAGGAACTCCCATTTTCTTCATTGTCTGAGGAGAATAAAACAATACATTAGTACACAACAAAGAGGTTTAATGTGGTGCAGAGGTGACATGAATGTATTTATACAGGAGTTATAGCTTAATTATGATCAAATGTTTTTTTTTTTGTTTTTTTTAAATGTTACATTTTAACAGATAAAATGAAAATTGCAAAATACGCCTATCTATACTTTTCATGGCTTTAAATTTAAGTCTACATTAAATATAGCTGATCTTTTTAAACAATTGTTACTGTTACAAAAAAAAAAAAAAGATAAAATAATAAAATAATACCTCACAATTCTTGATGGACATCCAGAAACAAGTGTCGATCACAGCAGCGTTTAGTTCTGGTACAGGTAGAGTTCTGTCTGGGAGCTATAAGAACTCATTGATATCATGTGATTATCTATTGGCTTGATGTATATTTGCATGCTGCATAAAATGGGCCCTAAATACATTTGGAGCTACATTTAAATACATTTCAGCCACCCTTAAAATGTACGAATGTCTTTGCATTATTTAACCAAAAATATCCAACAAAGTATCCTTTATTTTAAAGAGCAAATGCAAACCAGGTCTTAATTTATAGAATGTTTTAAATTATAAAACAATAGACATACTGTTTAAAGTGAAGGCAAGAAGTATTTAGACACTTTCTGGTTGTGAAACAATAGTGGAGCATTTTCAATAATGAAGTACTCGAAACACTCTGTGTGAACTTAAAGAAAACTGATTGTATTTTCATTTTTCATATTGTTAATTGCTATGGTTGCTTTGCCATGATGTTGGCTTGATGTTTTAATATGTGAAAGTACAATTGAGTTTTGATATGGCAGAGGGGATGTTTTTCAGCGAATAATTATTTGGGAAAATGCACAAATTGTTTTTATGGTGCTCACTCTTTAGAACTTGGCATTAAAAATTATTGCCCATGGGAAAACTCAGAAATACATTTCTCCTTTTGTATTCCATGGTCTAAAGAAATTCATACAGGTTTGGAATGAAATGAGAGTGATTAAATGATGACAATTTACATAATTGAGTAAGCAATATAATGCAATGTCATTGATTCCACAAACTGGATATCATTGAAATTTATTTTTAGAAGCAAAAGCCCAACTGTATTACAATACCAGCCTTTTTAACTTAACTGTTTGTTCAAGGCATAATAAAAAAAGAAAAAGTACTGACCATTCGTTTGCTATTTGAGTGATTGCATGCAAAAATGAAGACAATCACCTACGAGAAGCCTTTTATAGTACCACTAGACAGAAATGTCGTTGGACATGGTGAGATAGTTATGTTCTTTTATCAGCATTTGGTGGAGGTTAGCTGGAATGGTAAACCTGTGAACCTAGTTGGTTTAACTTCAATTCATTTCTTCATAAAAACAAGTAACTTTTTCTAAACCAATTTATTGCAAATGCTTCTCATTGGATTGTATTTATTCTGTGACTTTGCTAGAACAGAAAGAGAATGAGCGATAGTTTAGACTTAGACTCCCCTGCTTTGGATTGGTTCATACACTGAGGAAGCTGCTTCCTAATTGGTCCCTATCCCTAAAGCCCACCTCCTCACCTAAACATACTGGCGGTAATAATGTGGCAGCTGTGTCTGTCAGGAATTTGCCATAATATCAACAGCATATTCCAGTAGTGGTAAACACTAGATGAAAACCTAATTCGTATGTGTTACATACAGAAGGGAGCGGAGACACAGGTAAGTGCAAACAGAGTTTATTTGAATCAACAGGGCGTGCTGGCAGAGTGCAGGTGAGTTGAAGCAGACAGTTATGTTGACTGGTCGTGATACTGGATCTGATACTTGTCTTTGTTTTCCCAGGAAGCGTGGATGCAGAATTACGTGGAGCAGACGAACACACTGAAACTCACTGAAGACGAGGAATCACGGAGAACACTGGAGACAGGTAAGTCGCTGTATGAAGGAGTCCTGAAGGTAAGCATAACAGGTAGTATGCATTAACGAGACCGGACGGAGAGTGAGTGTTGGGGAGTGTGTTTTATGCTGCTGTGGTGATGAGTGCTGATGAGTGTCAGGTGTGGCTGGTTAATACTCAGGAGAGGGAGTGCGCTGTGATTGGGTGAGTGTAGAGCCTGGCGTGTCTGTGACAGTATGTGATTGGAAAAGGAAAATAGAAATGACCTGCATTCATCTAATGTCTCAGCTTGAGCCCTACAGCCTTCAGATTCACTGGACTAGCTCAGGCTTCAGTGCATGGCCACATTCTCTTCTCTATTATATTTATTGTCCCCCTTAGGGGCAATTTGTTCCGCTGCATGATAGATTTTTTACACCACATACAAGACAGACAAATACACAACATTAATAGCACATTAAGAAAAGACAAAAATTAAAAACCAGCTCTTCCTATTTGAATTAAGCAAATTAATAGCATATGTGTTACGGTAGGACCAACCAGGAGACAGGAGATAGTACAACAGGTATTTTATTGAACACAAGCAGAGTGAATGGTGACAACAGGTGAGGATCTTGCAGTAAATAGTGATTGGAGAATGGTATAGAGAATGATACTGTCCTTTGTGATTGCAGTATGGACAGTATGGAAGAAACGAAAATTTAAATCTGTTTGTCTTAGCTAGAGGGACCCTATACAAAGATCCTGAGGGGAGGGTCTGGGATGAATCATAAAGAGGGTGAGATGTATCAGATATGATGTGATGCACTTTCTTTATCACCTGAATATCAAACAAATCTGATAACCCAGGTAATTTCACACCCAATACTTTACTGCAGTTATTTACAATCTTTGATAGAGAATTTTTTTGTTTGACCTTTAAAGAGCCAAACCAACAAATCAATGAAAATGTTAAAATCGGGCCCTAAATACATTTGGAGCTACATTTAAATACATTTAAGCCACCCTTAAAATGTACGAATATCTTTGCATTATGTAGCCAAAAATATCCAACAAAGTATCCTTTATTTTAAAGATTAAATGCAAACCAGGTCTTAATTTATAGAATGTTTTAAATTATAAAACAATAGACATACTGTTTAAAGTGAAGGCAAGAAGTATTTAGACACTTTCTGGTTGTGAAACAATAGTGGAGCATTTTCAATAATGAAGTACTCGAAACACTCTGTGTGAACTTAAAGAAAACTGATTGTATTTTCATTTTTCATATTGTTAATTGCTATGGTTGCTTTGCCATGATGTTGGCTTGATGTTTTAATATGTGAAAGTACAATTGAGTTTTGATATGGCAGAGGGGATGTTTTTCAGCGAATAATTATTTGGGAAAATGCACAAATTGTTTTTATGGTGCTCACTCTTTAGAACTTGGCATTAAAAATTATTGCCCATGGGAGAACTCAGAAATACATTTCTCCTTTTGTATTCCATGGTCTAAAGAAATTCATACAGGTTTGGAATGAAATGAGAGTGATTAAATGATGACAATTTACATATTTGAGTAAGCAATATAATGCAATGTCATTGATTCCACAAACTGGATATCATTGAAATTGATTTTTAGAAGCAAAAGCCCAACTGTATTACAATACCAGCCTTTTTAACTTATCTGTTTGTTCAAGGCATAATAAAACAAGAAAAAGTACTGACCATTCGTTTGCTATCTGAGTGATTGCATGCAAAAATGAAGACAATCACCTACGAGAAGCCTTTTATAGTACCACTAGACAGAAATGTCGTTGGACATGGTGAGATAGCATTCAGTTATGTTCTTTTATCAGCATTTGGTGGAGGTTAGCTGGAATGGTAAACCTGTGAACCTAGTTGGTTTAACTTCAATTCATTTCTTCATAAAAACTTATTAACTATAAAGATAAGCTTCATATGATGTTTACAGTGTTTTAGAATGATGACATGCACCACATAATGTTCGACACTGATGAAAAATGGAAAACTATAGTAGTGCCACTTCAAACACAATAGAAAACCAGAAACAAGTGTAATCTTGATTTGAGTTCAAGAATCTCTGATTCAAAACAAGTAACTTTTTCTAAACCAATTTATTGCAAATGCTTCTCATTGGATTGTATTTATTCTGTGACTTTGCTAGAACAGAAAGAGAATGAGCGATAGTTTAGACTTGGACTCCCCTGCTTTGGATTGGTTCATACACTGAGGAAGCTGCTTCCTAATTGGTCCCTATCCCTAAAGCCCACCTCCTCACCTAAACATACTGGCGGTAATAATGTGGCAGCTGTGTCTGTCAGGAATTCGCCATAATATCAACAGCATATTCCAGTAGTGGTAAACACTAGATGAAAACCTAATTCGTATGTGATTGGAAAAGGAAAATAGAAATGACCTTTGATGTGATGCACTTTCTTTATCACCTGGATATCAAACAAATCTGATAACCCAGGTAATTTCACACCCAATACTTTACTGCAGTTATTTACAAAACTTTGATAGAGAATTCTTTTGACCTTTAAAGAGGCAAACCAACAAATCAATGAAAATGTTAAAATCGATTCAACATATGCCTCATAAAAAGCATTCATCAATGTCCTATCAATGTTAAATTTGGCTAATTTCCGCAGACAATAAAGTCTTTGTTGGCTCATCTTACACAACCTTACATAACGTATTTTTGCCCTCTTAATTTCTCGTCTAATTAAAGGCGGGGTAACTTGTTTTTCAAAAACGCTGTTTGGAAGTTAGTCGGGCCGACACCAACAACAAACGTATAACCAATCAGCATTAGGGGGTGTATGACAGTCGAGCAAGAGGGAGATTTGAAAAACCTGGAATGAAGGTTTGTGACTGGGCAAGCGTTCTAATATTAACCCGCATTAATATTATAAAAGCTTTCCAGCGCTGGAGAGAGCTAAGCGGGAAGGCCTTAAAACAGACACGGAGGCTGCTTTGATTCCGCTTCACACGTGAGTAACACTGGGTTTGAGTGTCATTGATTGTCTGGAGCTGCTGTGCTGTTGGCGACTAACAACAAACTCTTGTTTGTATTTACTCTTGTGTATTCTACATTCATTTTTTGTGCTTCCTTGTTGTTCGTTCATCATCTGCGCTTTATTTTTCGTGAAGCATTTTTTTGCACGTCAGCTGTGATAAACAGACATCCACTCGCATTGCGTGTGTAACAGTGGCCAGATAGTGAGAGTTGTGCAGGTAAACTACCTCACACTGATGACCGCTAGAGAATGCGGTGTTTAGCATCATTGTTCAGTCGACTCGCCTTCCAGCAGCAATCGGGCCAGGGTTCGAGACCGACTTAGAGCAGGGTGGTTAGGATTGGAGGCTGAGTTTTGGAGGCAGAGCAATTAAGAGAGGGGTGGGTTTGTTGGGCTTGATTTTAAATTTCAACAATGTCCAACAGCGTTTTTGAAAAACTACTTACCCCACCTTTAATTTCTGTACATTTTTAACTTCAAGCAAATACCCTCATTGAAGGACACTTCTTCGTGCTCACCCATGGCTTACTATTTGGATATATCTTCACAACTTTTTCAGGAATAACAGAGTCAACACACTAAGTCACCCAGGAACTAACCACATCATTAAGCTCATCAATATCAGCAGATGAATCCATAAAAACATTCCATAAGGTCCAAGATTTCATCATCAGTCCAAGATTTCAGTTTTTGTTTCAACTCTTCCCCCCTTCAGTTCAGTAATATAACATGGAATTAGATGAATACAATTATGATCTGACGAACTCAAAGGAGGTAGTGGAGAAGCTTTATATGCTCCCTTAAAAGAGCCATAGCATTGGTCCAATGTCCTTTTATACCTAGTTGGACACAGGCAGCCTGTATATTTGACCAGCAGATGTCCTCAGCATGCCACTTCGAATCACTAAAAAGTGACATCCTGAATCACATCCCTAGTAAAGGCAAAAGTGTTTGATATGTCAATGTTCTACAAAGAGGAGGACATTTGATCTAAAAAAAAAAAAAAGAAAAAAAAAAAAAAAAAAAGGATGTGATCTACAAAGAAAGAAAAAAGAAAAAAGTAAATAATGCTAATCATTATGCTAAAAAATGTCACAGAAAGTCATGCATTTCAAAAAGCAGCCCTTTTCTTTCTAAAAGTAACATAAATATTTGTGAAGAGTCAAATATGTAACTTCACTTCTATGGTGTTGCAGATGGCAACATAAATCATTTCACTTTCCATTTTTAAAACAACGAAAACATGTTAAAATAAAAATATGTGTTTTAGTGTTCATCGGGAGCGTCAGTGTCGTCTTCCAGGAGCGGCTTGTGAAGTTCTGGATCCTCCACCGCCTGCAAAACCACAAACAAACATGAACACACAGAGCAGCTCTCAGAATCTGTCATGATCACAGTGGATTTGACTGATTGTTTGATGTGATTGTGGTGATGATACAGTACCTTTGCATCTTCATCCTTCTCGCATAAAGCTTTCCCAGTCAAAACACAGAAACTGATCGTCACACAGAGCTGAAGGACCGACAACATGATCTAGAAGTGGGTAAAGATCAATGTATTATCTTATAAAAATACAATAATAAAAAAAAATTAATAAGTTAAACACACACACACATATTTTGTAAAAAAAAATATTAAGAAAAAAACTACTGTATACATTTGCATGAAATAAAAAATTACAGTAAAGACATCTGTCATGTTTCTTTACGAATTCTACCAGTCAGTTTATTAAGATATCCAGGTAACATTTCATTCTCAGTGTATATACACTGTATACAGTTAAGATTTTTTGTTGATACAGCAATTTTTTTTTTTTACACCATCTGAAAATAAAATACCTGATTGAGATCCCTGTACAAACAGGTCTCAGAGCTAGTCTTCCCCTCTTGGGCACGCTTTGCAAAGTCATTATAAGATGAATAATGATCATATTCGTCAACACATCTTAAACTGTCTCCCAATGCCAGTTCTGCTGAAAACAGCACAAAAGCCAAGACAGCCAGTGCAGCACTGACTATGTTCAGAATCACTAGAAATACAAGCTGTAAAACACAAACAACCGAAATTAATGATGCTCTGAAAAAAAAATAAATGAATAAAAAAAATCTGAAACTGCCAAAAACTCTTGATTCACACTTACCACCCTAGGACTGGGAAACTGGACTGCAAGAACACCCATGATTCCAACAACAAGGAACTGAAAGGCAAAGCAAAAACAAAAACAAAAAAAACATTGGTCCAATTAAAACACGCTTGATTTGACATTAGGGAATTATGAAATATATTTCATCACACAACTTCATTCTTGTAAATAGCATATGAAAATAAATACAAAAATTAAAGAAATAAATGTAGTGCATTCTGAAAGCCATTAACCATGATCAATGTCATATTTAATTTACTTTTTGAATGAACTCACTCATTGTATTACATGAACTCATTTAGGAACATAAAATTGATCAGAATGAGAAACAAGTCTCACCACACCACCGATCCAAAAAGAAGGTACAAAGCCAAAACAACCCGCTGTGATATTCATAACACCAACTATAATCTGTGGAATCTATGGAATAAGAGAACAATATTTGTACCAGTTTTACACATGACAAAACACCTAATATGAACCGTTTTGTAAATCTGATAATATCAAAAATATCTAAGTATCTAACTCACTCCAAGTGATGTGTGGGCGTCTTTCAGAATATCTTTCATATCCTAAAAAATACAGAATGCATTGGACTGTAACATAAAGCACTCAGAATCTGACACAGTATGGGCCATTTACTCTTTAGGTTTACAGTGAAGGTAATAACAATCAGCTGCTCACCTGAGACACTGTAAGAGTCATGTTACAGCTGTGACCAAACGGAGATGAATCACTTCTGGATTCTGAATTTGTGTCCTCCACCAACTGTAAAACCATAAACAAACATGAACACACAAAGCAGCTCCCTGAAACTGTCATGATCACAGTGTAGAAATGTTAGATATAAACATAACTGTAACGATAACCATACAGCGTCCACACCAACAGATAACGTTCTGTTTATTATAAGTGTGTGCTGTGGTAATGTCTTCTGCTGCTTTGAATTTTCAAGCTCTTTAAAGAGGACATATTGTTTCATCTTTCGTTAGTGTGTAATGTTGCTGTTTGAGCATGAAAGGTCTGTAAAGTTACGAAGCACAAAGTCACTCCAAAGGGAGTTATTCTCTATATGAGTGCGTACAGTTTATGAACTCCCTGAAATGCCTTGATTGTTGCATTGAGTTTTCTTCTGGGAATGTACACGTCACAATATTTATCATTTTAATAATTCCCACCCAAGGCATACACAAAATACGGGGCGAGGCCTGTGTGAGTTGCGTTAGTATAGTGTTGTCGCCAATAAAATGCCTTAAGCCCGGGATACACTGCACGATTTTTGGCTGTCCCAGATGAAAGATTGCCATCGTGAAACAATCGTGGCGATTTCTGTGATTGTGGCTCTTAATCGGTGGTCCTATGTCGTACAGTGAGAGAGGTTCAAAGATGGCCGTTTTCCCGGTCTTGCGACCAAAGATAGCCTACGATCATTTTCTGACAGTTTCAGAAATTCAGCATGATCATCACCCAGTGTGTTTGCTGCTACGACCTACGTCTACTGACCAGCCAATAAAAATGCAATATGAAATCAACGCGACATGGCGCTAAAACTTAAAACTGCTTACCTCAAGCTCTTTTCCCTTCTTCTTTCGCCGCTTCCTTTTTTTCAGCACACATAAAAACTACAACTGCCAAAGTGTGATTCAACATGGTCTTTTTGTTTACCACTAGCGCATGCTGATGACGTTTTATTCTTCTATAGAACCTTGCATCGTAGCCTACGAGTCAATGGGTGTCATCATCGTACAGTCTACATGCATGTCGTACCCAAGTTTACATGCATGTCGCACAGTGTGATTTGTAATGATCTTATAGGATTGCTAAAATCGTGCAGTGTATCCCGGGCTTAACTCACCTGTTAATTTACGCCATCTCCGCATCACTTTTTCAACATTTCAAATCCATAAGTTCTCGCCATCTCTGAAACGATTCTAGGAATTTTCAAATATGGAAATTTTCCATGGCAATTAATGGGAAAGTATGGGAATTAATGGGAATTTATAGGAATTAATGGGAACAAAATGGAAATTTGCAAAATTGCAGGTTTAGCCAGAGAACTTAAATGTAGTTCTTAAATCATGCAGCATAATGGTTAAAACTACTTTAAAAGAAAAAATACAAGGAAAAAATTACACTAATCTAATATTCAGTGTACATTTGTGGTCAGCACAAGTATAATGCCTTATAAAAAAAAAAAAATAGTACCGCTCTATGCTCAAATGCTTTTCTGATAAAAAAAGTCATGCAACAGAAAACTGAATAAGCCAAGTGCACACTATAGTACAAGACTGAACCTCACTGGTCATGTTACCTGTGTATAACTAGTCTATGACCAAAAAAAAACAACATGTTCTCCAACCAATACGCCTATATAGGTCGTTTGTCACTTCCCTGAAATACGACCCATAGGAGCGTTTACTAAAGTTGTGCCCCTGTCGACAACAGGACACTTTCATATTAATTCATGAAATACAACCCATAGGAGCGTTTGCTAAAGTTGCGCCCCTATCGACAACAGGACACTTTCATTTTAATGCATTGTTCCCTTTTATCTGCGTCATATTTCGGGTTTCGCGTAGCTCAATTGGCAGAGCATTGCAATATATAACAATATGCAATCATGTGATCATGGGTTCGATCCCAGGCAACGCATGTGCTCATAAAGTGTATATGCACTATAAATCACTAAGGGTAGGTTTAGGGTTGGGGTAGGTGTAGTCGTTAATAAAAAAAAATGAGTTTTGCTAAATGGAAATAAGACAAATGGTGTAAAAAGTCCACACGTTGCATTTAAATGAACACGCATTTTGATTGGTAACGACATTTCATGACGACAGACGTAACACGACACTGTCATTATTTTTACGCCAGCTAGAGGGCGCATGACTTTGAAACGTAAATATAGGTCATAATAAGGTGCTTGAAAAACGACCTATAGGGTCGGGGTTTTTTTGGAGGGAAAAAAAATCCCCAGATTGTTGCTAACTTGTTGTTAGCCATTATCTCAGATCAGATTCCCTCGGACTTCATCAAAAATATCTTAATTTGTGTTCCGAAGACAAGCAAAGGTCTTACGGGTTTGGGACGACATGAGGGTGAGTACTTAATGACAGAAATTTCATTTTTGGGTGAACTAACCCTTTAAGTGTCCAATTTGGACAGACTTTAACTGTGGTGATGATACAGTACCTCTGCACTCCCGCCCTTCTTGCACAAAGATTCTACAGTCAAAACACAGAAACTGACAGCCACGCACAGCTGAAGAACCGGCAACACCATCACTATATGTAGTCTTCCGAAGAGCAGCTGGAGGAAAAGATCAGTGTGTATTAGCCATTAAAATAAAACCAATTTCTTCAAGTCATTAAAAGAAAACCAAATAAAAATATAGTATGAACACCAGCTCTAATCCAGTCTGACAAAAATGTGAATTTAAATGTTCCTTTCAATAAAACAACCTCTGCCTTAGTCATTCCGTAGCAGTGTTGGGGAAAGTTACTTTTAAAAGTAAGGCATTACAATAATGTGTTACTCCCTAAAAAGTAACTAATGGCTTTATTTAGTTACTTTTTATGGAAAGTAATGCGTTACGTTACTTTTTACCTGGGCTTGCTTGTTTGCTTTTTAATAACAACAAAAAAAAAAGTTCTATTTTTGGAACATGTAAAAGCCCTTTCACACCAAGCCTCATGCTGAAGGAAATAGGCCGTTCCAGAAGAATAGGACGCAGAAGAAGAAATGAAATACAGATGTGTGATGTCTGTGTAAAGTCCTTTTTGCTTATTGATGGTTAAATTGGATCAGTAAGTGTCTGCAGCAAAGACATTGGTTAATAAAGTGAGATTAAACACATAAAGTAAGCTATATTTGTGTAATTTAACGTATGTAATTATTGCAGATTTGTGTAATATTCTGAGTTTGCATTTTACTGTTTTTATTCATTTTGAGGAATACTGAATCTATTACTCTTTTGTTTTGTTTTTTTTTGCACACAAACATATTCTCGTCGCTTCATAATATTAAGGTTGAACCACTGTAGTCACATGGACTATCTCAACAATGTCTTTACTACCTTTCTGGGCCTTGAAAGTGGTAATAATGTTGCAGTATGGGGGATTACAAGAAAGCTCTCGGATTTCATAAAAAATATCTTAATTTGTGTTCCGAAGATGAACGAAGGTCTTACGGGTTTGGAAGGACATGAGGTTGAGTAATTAATGACATAAATTTTATTTTTGGGTGAACTAACCTATGTGGCTTTGTTAGGAAATGATCAATGATATTCGCTTCACCTGTGACTGGTCAGAATGTTTTGGCTCATCAGTGTAGTGCCTTGCGCTAGACTGCTTTAAAGGGTTAGTTCTCCCAAAAATGAAAATTCTGTCATTTATTGCTCACCCTCATGTCGTTCCAAACCCGTAAGACCTTCGTTCATCTTCGGAACACAAATGAAGATATTTTTGATAAAATGCGATGGCTCAGTGAGGCCTCCATTGCCAGCAAGACAATTAACATTTTCAAACGCATAGAAAGGTACTAAAAACATTTAAAACAGTTCATGTGAGTACAGTGGTTCAACCTTATTATTATAAAGCGACGAGAATACTTTGTGCGCCAAAAAAAAAAAAAAAAATAATGACTTTATTCAACAATATCTAGTGATGGGCGATTTCAAAACACTGCTTCGAAGCGCCAAAGTCACGTGATTTCAGTAAACGAGGCTTCGATACGTCTTAAGTGTTTCGAAATTGCAATAGTTCACGTGACTTTGGCAGTTTGATATGTGATCCGAACCACTGATTTGAAACAAAAGATTCGTAAAGCTTCATGAAGCAGTGTTTTGAAATCGCCCATCACTAGATATTGTTGAAAAGTCGTTATTTTGTTTTTTTGGTGCACAGAAAGTATTCTTGTCGATTTATAATATTAAGGTTGAACCACTGTAGTCACATGAACTGTTTTCAATATGTTTTTAGTATCTTTCTGGACATCTGAAAGTGTTAATTATCTTGCTGGCAATAGAGGCCTCACTGAGCCATCAGATTTAATCAAAAATATCTTAATTTGTGTTCTGAAGATGAATGAAGGTCTTATGGGTGTGGAACGACATGAGGGTGAGTAATAAATGACAGAATTTTCATTTTTGGGTGAACTAACCCTTTAAATTGCTTTTACACACACACATACACATTCATTTTACTGCATGAACTGATTTAACAAAAATCTTACCATACTGTTAGCCCATGTAGAAGTAATATAAAAGAAGACGAAGCCAAAACAGCCCAACACAATATTCATGACTGCAACTCTTATCAGTTCAATCTATGAAATAAGAGAACAATATTTGTGCCAGTTAATAGACCTACAGCTTTTACTTGATATGCAGTATTGGAACATTAAATCTTTTTTATGATTTATTTTTATGATATCAAGAATTCAATCAGTCTTTCACTCACCCCAAAAGCTCTCTGGGTGTCTGTCATCTTATCTTTCATATCCTCAGATACAGAACACACTGGACTGTCACTGCAGAACAGAGAACCCAGAATCTGACAAAGTACGGGCCATTTGCTCTTTGGGTTTGAGGTGATGGTGATGATTGTCATTCCCTCATCCTGAGACACTGTCAGAGACATGCTGCAGACACTGTGATGGACTTCAACCTTCCCACAAGGTAAAGACAAGAGAAACAAGTAAGGCTTATGCACCAGAAAATCACTATGACCCAAATTAAATGTTTCTTATGATAGTTATGTGATATCATAACATTTTATTTCCCCTTCTCAAACAAGTTCTAGAATATTGATAATTATTCAAACAGCATTGTTGACTGTCGTTTCCTCGTCAACTGCATCAACGTTTTTTAATAGGAAGGTGAACATCCACCTGGACATGTTTGCTATTTAAGCAAGTTGTTCAGATTCAAAACACTAACTTTTTTTCTTTTTTTTTTTACATTTTCACATTGTACTGTTTTTAGTAGCACGTGAATTTTACAGATAAGAAACACAATAAACATGAATAGCCTAATTGTGTGTAACTCACAATCCAGACTGATAGTTGACTTTTTCTTTCCTGATTTGATGAAGGTGGATCTGTTTTCAGTCTCAGTGTTTCTCAAAAACTTCAAATTTCCTTGTTCGACTTGAAATGTAAGTAACGCTACTGTATAGTCATGATGTCACTTGAGACGCAAGAAACACTGTTGACTAGCAGCAATTCACAGTTATGAACTCAGAATGTCCGAGGGTGTCCGACCGCATCGAGGATTGTTTGTGCTTTGTTCTGAAAATCACATGACCGATGCCTCACTTTCTGTTCAACCACTTGTGCTTTTCTCTGTGGTTGTCGGAATTTCCATTACATTGGCACAGTCTGCCTGGTCGAATTGTTAGGAGTGTTCTTTGTTTTTTTAAAGTTTTATAAGCGATATGTTAATTTATCTACTTTTGGGGTCATTTTTGTACTTTTGATTGGGGTTTTATGTTGTTTAAGTGGACATGGTGAGCCAGCAGATGGCGCTATTGTCGTTGCTCCGTGGCTTTGTTTACATCTATTCCGGTAAAATCATAGGAAAGGAAAGTCCTCACAGCTTCATGAGGCTTAATTTCCCCACCCAAACCCTGTCCTGGATTTATTGCGTTATTTACACGGTCTTTTTTTTTTTTTTTTTTTTTTTTTTTTTTTAAAGTCTATGGTTTAAACCCACACAACAACTTTTTTTCTCACGCATGTTTTTCTATTTTAAAAATAGTCACATCTACGCAATGTTTTCTTTTCCATAGAAATAAATGTAACTGTAGTTGGATAATCAACTAATATAAGGAAATCACGCTGATAAAGTAAATAATTTTTTATAAAAATCTGGTTTATGTTTAGGTCAACATATTTAGAAGAATGTTTTTTTTTTATTCATAGGCTACAATGAATAGGATGGGTTGACTTTCTTTAAATCGGTAAAATATTAAAATAAAATAAACACCAAGACATATTTTAAAATATCTTCTTTGTATTCAACAGAAGAAAGAAATTCATACCAGTTTAGATGGAAGGACATGAGGGTGGGTAAATAATGACAGACCTGGGGCCTGTACCATGATGGTAGTTGAACAAACTCAGGGTTATAGGATTAGTTTCGAGTTGACAAAACCAAACCACTCCAATCCGGCTTTGTTGGTACCATGATGCTGATCATCAACTTTCTCTGTCAACTCAGGCTTTGATCCTGAGTTTGTGGAGCGCGTGCACATGAATGCGTGACATCAGTGGTGAACAGCCAATCACATGCCTTGCAACAGAGAGAAACTCTGATTCACTTCTCGCGAGAGAGCCAGCGTGATTCAAAACTCTTGCTGAAGGTTAAGAGATTGAAGAAAATTAAGAATTTAAACGCATTTACACTAAAGAAAATACGTGTCCATGAAAGAGGAAAAATAAAAGAAATGATCTTGCTCTATCAGTGCAAGTGAAACTTGTGAAGTTAGTTTATATAGTTGCTTGATAATATATAGCAATAGAGACTCAAACATGTAAGGTCACATGTAGTCATTTTTAAAGAGTTATCTATTGATTCTACAGCTTATTTATATTACATATGATCTGTATATTCATTTAAACTAAATGCTTAATAATAACTGTTAAACTAAAATTGTGTGTAATGGATTAATAATAATATAGATCATATAATAATTATATAAATCATAAAATAATTCTAATTATCATTAAAGCCAGACAATTTCATCTTTAAATATTTGTTTTTACTTTATAATGACCTTTAATTTGGAGTAAGTGAAACTGGGGGCGTGATTTTATTGCGTTGGATGTGTATCACTTTGCTCACATCTGATTGGTCCAATTTCGGTTTGAGATCTCTTATCCAGAACATAACCTGCCCCGGAGCAGGTTAGCTGTGGAGCGTAAGATACTATGGTGATGAACACCGCTAAAAGCCAAGTCACTTTCATGGTACCTAAAACCCAGGATTGGCGCAAACTAATCTGAAACTTACCTGGCTAGCCAGCGAATCCGGCTTCATGGTACAGGCCCTGGTCCGTCCATGGCCACCCCCTAGAATAACTCTGGCCAACACAACACTAGAAATTCATGGTACACATTGAAGGTAGATGGAATGACAAAGATGTCAAAGGCTGTGAAAACATTTCCATCATAATTCGCTACCTGAATGAAAATAACGAAGTTCACGAGCGGCTGTTGTCTGTGGCAACAAACTTGGATTCATTGTATTTAACTAATCTTGTCTTAAAGGGATAGTTCACCCAGAAATGAAAATTCTGTAATTAATTACTCACCGTCATTTCGTTACAAACCTGTAAGACATTCGTTCATATTCGGAACATAAATTAAGATATTTTTGATGAAATCCAAGAGGTTTCTCATCCCCCATAGACAGCAACGCAATTACCACTTTCAAGGCCCAGAAAGGTAGTAAAGACATCATTAAAATAGTCCATGTGACTACAGTGGTTCAACCTTAATGTCATGAAGCTACGAAAATACAGATAGCTGGTATCTGAAGCAGATTTCAAGTTCATTCTTTGGGACACCATACTTGACTACACATCACGTCACTTCACTTTATATGATTTATAATCTGTTTTTCTCATGGGGACCAGAAAAAGTCCAAAATGTTCAAAATTTTTGGTATTAGCCTACTATCCTTGTGGGGATATTTGGCAATTTTTATGACTCCATTTATTACAATCTGTAAAATAAAAGAACAGACCAACAGCTTTATTGTCAGGAATCTGGTATCCAAAATTAAAAATGCTGAAAATACCTATGGATCTTGAATCATTTTTAAAGCTGACAGTAAAATATCTTAATTGAACATAAGTGTCTGACTCACTCCAAGAGCTGTGTGAACACCCACCAGCTTACCTTTCATATCCTGAGATACAAAAAACACACTGTAACACAGAAAACCCAGAATCTGACACAGTACGGGGCATTTGCTCTTTGGGTTTGAGGTGACAGTGATGACTGTCAAACCCTCAGCCTGAGACACTGTCAGAGACACGCAGCAGCTCTGAACTACTGTATGAAACTGAAGATTGCAACAGATGCGAGTTCAACCTTTCTACAGGTGATAATGGCCAAACCTCCTGTGAGTTTATTGCATGAAACATATGGCAAATGTTTGACAACAGTTCTGTAGGGTAAACAAGGAAGGCTCAGGCACCAGAAAAGCAACTAGTTATGGAAATCTTTAGTTAATTTCATAGATCTTAAGAAATACAGTATCAGACCTGCTTTATGTGTGATTCGGTGTAAACAAAGACTTCAGATATACCAAGATGGTGTACAGAGGTGTTGCAAATATGGCCTCCGAATGAACAGACTTAACTTGAAAGGGATGTTGATATAAGTGAAGTTCAACTCTGTCCTGGATTGTTGAAGGCGGAGCTGACAGTGATTCTCGTAAGGCTCAAGTTTACTATATCAATTGGAATGTTGCTGTTCTTGAAATTTAAAGAACTCAAATTTATAGTCTGATGCCAGTAAAGACAAACAACATTGCTGATGAAAACAAATTTTAAGCCACAATGCACAATAATTAATAATTTTTTCCAATTTTAGTACATTGTTGTCGCGTAAATGGTATGATTACACGACAACAATGTACTTAAAACGGAAAAGTTTTTCCTTTGCATTTTTCGTGTGCAGACAACAATGTTGTCAAAACGATCCCCGTTCACACAGATCCGTGAAAACTATTAAAAACGCTGTATTCTGCTGCCAGGCCAGTAGTTGGCGATGTCACTTTGTAAAGAAATACTACGCACCTATAGATGTAGCTGTTCTTACAAACTCACATTTTTGTAGTTTACGCTGTGACAATAATAGTATCGTTTTCGAACCCGTTTTCAAAAGTTTGTGTTTTCAGGCCCCCAAAATGCTGTTGTCGAGTAAATGAACGGCCAAAACGCATAAATATTTTCCATTTTTTGTTGAAAACGTTATCGTGTAAACGGCCCCTAAAACATTATTTAATGATCAAGTTATTTAATTATCAAGCATTGTCTTAGTACATTAGTAGGCTACTTAGTACAAACCTGCATGAGAGGATAATATATGAGCCGTAAGTTTCTTGCTGACATGTTGCAAGCTTTATTTAACATCACAACTGACATAACACATGGAATACTCAAGAGTCTGACTCAGATTCACAAATTATTATGTTTTGACATCACTACAGGGAAATAACCCGATTTATTATTAGTCATGTAAACATGGTTTACTTGCATTGTCAGGATACTGGTTTGCATGTAAACAGGGAAAACTGGTTATTTCAAATGTAAAAATGAATGTCATTTATTTTAAAGAGCACAAGCACGCTATACATGCATACTATTACAGAAAGAGAAGTTTGCCAACTTTTAAATGATAAAACAATCTATGGTTTAAAAAAAATATATGGATACTTTCTGGTCAACTGATTTACTACTCTGCTTGGACAAATTGCAAATGTTCTACAAAGAGTCAAAGAATTTTTTTTATTTGCTTTTTTTTATTTTTATTTCAAAAAGCAAACCTTTTCTTTCTAAAAGTACCCAAAAATATTTGTGACTAAAATATGTAACTTCATGTCTATAGTGCAGATGGCAACATAAATAATTTCACTTTCCATTACAAAAACAAAGAAAAATACGTGTTTAAATGTTTATATCGTCATGCAGCACCAGGAGTGTCGTCATCCAGGAGCGGCTTGTGAATTTCTGGATCCTCCACCGCCTACAAAAGCACAAACAAACATGAACACACAGATCAGCTCTCAGAATCTGTCATGATCACAGTGGATTTGACTGATTGTTTGATGTGATTGTGGTGATACAGTACCTTTGCATCTTCATCCTTCTTGCACAAAGCTTTACCAGTCAAAACACAGAAACTGATCGTCACACAGAGCTGAAGGACCGACAACACTATCATCATGATATCTAGTCCTCCGATGATCATCTAGAGGTGGACATCAGTGTATTATTAAAAAATAATAAAATACACACCAATATTTTTTACAGCAATTTTTTTTACATTAAGAAAAGATAAATAAATCAAATCATTACCTGATTGAGATTCCTGTAGTACAAACAGGTCTCAAAGTTACTCTCTTCTAGGGCACGCTTTACAAAATCATTACTAGATGAATAATAAGGGTAACCATTGTAACAGTTTAAACTATTTCCCATTGTCAGGTCCATTGAAAACAGCACAACAGCTGTAATAGCCAGTGCAGCACTGACTATGTTCAGAATCACTAGAATTACAAGCTGTAAAACACAAACAACAGAAACTGATGATGCTCAAGAAACAAAAAAAGAAGAAAAAAAACTGGCAAAAACTCTTCATTCAAACTTACCAGCCTAGGACTGGGAAACTTGACTGCAAGAACACACATGATTCCAACAACAAGGAACTGAAAGGCAAAGCACACAAATAAAACAACTTTATTCTAGTAAATAGCAGATAAAAAATTAAAGCAAAATTAAAGAAGTAAATGTAGGGCAAGTCTCACCACACCACCAATCCAAAATGAAGAGACAAAGCCAAAACAACCCACTGTGATATTCATGACACCGACTATTATCTGTACAATCTATGGAATAAGAGAACAATATTTTTATCAGTTTTACACGACAAAACACCTAGTATAAACTGTTTTGTAAATTTGATAATATCAAAAGTATCTAACTCACTCCAAGTGCTGTGTGGGTGTCTGTCAACTTCTCTTTCATATCCTAAAAAATACAGAATGCATTGGATATCATATAAAGCATAAAGAATCTGACACAGTATGGGCCATTTGATCTTTGGGTTTAAGGTGAAGGTAATAACAATCAGCCCCTCACCTGAGACGCTGTAAGAGTCATGTTACAGCTGTGACCAAACGGAGATGAATATTGGCATATTCCACCTCTGGACTCTGAAGTTTTGTCCTCCACCAACTGCAAAACCATAAACAAACATGAACACAAAGCAACTCTTTGAAACTGTCAGTGTAGAAATGTTATCTATAAAGATAACTAAAACGATAACCATACAGCATCCACACCAACAGACGATAACGTTCTGTTTATTATAAGTGTGTACTGTGGTAATTTCTGTGGTAATTTCTTCTTTTTTTACATTTTCAACTTTCTTTAGTGTGTAATGTTGCTGACTGAGCATGAAAAAGGTCTGTAAAGTTACAAAGCACAAAGTCATTCCAGCGGGAGTTATTCTCTATATCAGTGCGCACTGTTTCTGAACTCCCTGAAACGCCTCCATTGTAGTCTAGAGTTTTCTTCTGGGAACGAATACGTCACAATATTCCTCATTTATATAATTCCCGCCCAAAGGCATACGCAAAAAAGGGACGAGGTCTGATTGAGTTGTGTTAATATAGTGTTGTCGCCATGTCCAAGTCTGCATTTAAGTCCATTTTTAACTTCCCTCCATCTCGTTCACTCGGATGTACGTCATTGCTTAACGTTGCATGAGTGCCCACTACTGGTGGAACCCTTGCAATGGGTTTAAATGGAAGGCCCTAAGCTGTTGATCACCAGTTGGTGTTGTGACGTCACAATCTTATTTCATTGTGGTCTATGCATCTGGCTGAAGTGTACATATGAGTAAACTATAGCTTGATGAAATTGAATGTACTTCAAAATGGTGGTGGGGATTTCCCCAAGTGGAAATTTGTGTGTATGTCTGAGAGTAGAGTTGAACACAGCCCAAGAGACACTGTTTTTCCTACCCCAGATCTAACGTGGTAATGGTAAGGGGCATGGCATTCCGAAAGACGCTCAAAGCACTTAACCAATCACAACACACTGGTCCAGCCGACCAATCAGAACACATTGCGCTTTTTGGAAGGAGGGGCTTTATAGAGACATGAACTAAACAGAGCGTTACTGACGGACTGGGAAGAGAGGCACTGCAATAATGTAAAATATGTAAAAGAAAAAAAAAATGTATTTTTTGAACATTCAAGCATTAAAACCTATTCTAGTAGACCCCAAAAACAAAATTAAGACTTTGTAAAAGGTCATAATATGGCCTCTTTAAAGTTACGTGGATTCTGATTGGCTGCATATTTAACTGGAAAAAAAAAATTGTTCTGAAAGTGATTCGAACAATATTGTTCCTCTGTGTTGCTATTGTTACAGCTGTGGTTTTAGATTTCCCCATTCTCATAGAATTAGAAGGATTATTAAAATTGTATAGTTATCATCATAGTTATTGTCCTTGGTGTGTGAACAGGCCTTAATTGTGGTGATGATATAGTACCTTTGCACTTCCGCCCTTCTTGTTTAAAGATTTTACAGTCAAAACACAGAAAAAGACAGCCACACAGAGCTGAAGGACTGACAACACTATCACTGTGTTATGTAGTCCTCCGAAGCCCACCTAGAAGAAAAGATCAGTGTAAAGTCATTATAAGAAAACCAATTAAAATACAGTATAAACACCAGCTCTAATCAAGACAAAAATGTGAATTTAAATGTAAATTTCAATAAAACATCACAGTTTTGCCTTAGCCTGTGACTTTCATTCAGTGTGGAATACAAAGATTTTTGAATTTTACTACATATAAGGAAAGTAAAGGAGATGAGGGCTGTCAAACTCCAAATTTAGAAAGAAAAAAAGTATCATAAATCCAACTAACAGACCAAAAATTAAGTTGCTATTCAGTTACAAATAAAATAAGGTCTAACTGTAGTATTCAGGTAAAGAAATGTAAAATAACACTATAGTGTTCACTGTATGAATTAAATATAGATTAATCTTTGCTAAAGCTGTTTAGTTTCTGATTAACATTAATCACATTGACAGCAGCAGGTATTTATAGTCACTTTAAGTCCCAATGCACGGAACCAATATGATACATATACAATTTCTTTCTCAACTGTTTACGTTCACTTGACCGACTGTGTTTATGAGAACACTTACAGAGATGGGTATTTAACACGTCATAATTTTATGTGTATGTGTCCGTTCAATTCGATGTGTGGCACACACATCGAATTGAGTTCTTTTTTGGCTCTTTCTTGCACTGGAATGGTTTAAATGTGTAAATTGGCAAACAAAACACATGCAAATGATAAACATTCACTTTGTGATGGTTTGTGTGTGATGTGAAACTTTGCAATTAATCCGCAAATCAACCGCGAACCGTTATTTTCGATTACACATTCTATCCCCTAACCCTAAACCTTCACATCAAAGAAAACTTTCTGCATTTTTATATTTTCAAAAAACAACATTAAATATGATTTTAAGCCGTTTTCCTCATGGTAGAGCTGCATGATTCTGGATAAAATGAGAATCACGATTTTTTGGTTTCAAATAGAGATCACGATTCTCCCACGATTCTGAATATACAACCAAACAAAATAACATGTAATTTACTAGAGGTTCTGACAAAATATAAATTGCTGACTCTAATTGCTGGAAAATGTTTGAATGAATTATTTAAAAAATGGTTTTGAATGAATTCAATGACTCATTAATAAATACTTGTTTCATTGCTGGATGAATCAGTGTTTTTGAACGAATCTTTTGAATGAACGATTCAATGACAAGTAGGCTACATTTTTTAACAGTCAGTTGTCGCCACCTAGTGAAATTAGATGTAATTGATACAACCGTTATTTGACGTGCCAAGTTCGTTTCAAAAGGTAGTTTGCTCTATTTTGATCGCTATCGTAGACATCGGTGTGTAAATACTAACTTAAAACTTATATCTCAGTACTTCTGTGATAATGTGAATATTTGTAACACAGAAATAACTAATGTGTGGTTCAAAACGGCTCTCTCTGGCTCTGGCAGCACGAACACAGATTTGAACGTTCCGGTATGATTTTGTCGAAGGTTTAACAGACGCGGGAGAATCGTTGTCATTAATAAAGTAGGATCGCGTGGGTGCTTGAATCGAGATCGCGATCTTTTTACGATTAATCGTGCAGCTCTACCTCATGGGGACCAAAAAATGTTTTTGGGGACATTTTGTCCCCATAACTTAGGGTAACCACACACACACACACACACACACACACACACACACACACATATTTTACTGCAAGAACTGATTTAGAAACATAAAAATCTTACCATCCTGCTGGCCCACGAAGAAAAAAGATAAAAGACGACGAAACCAAAACAGCCCAACACAAAATTCATGACTGCACCTATTATCTGTACAATCTATGAAATGAGAGAACAATACCTGTGTCAGTGAACAGACCTACAGCTTTTAAACTTGATATGCAGAATTGAAACATACTTAAGCATCTTAAATCTATAAATCAAGATTTCAGTCAGTGCAAGTCTCTCACTCACCCCAAAAGCTCTCTGGGTGTCTGTCAGCTTATCTTTCATATCCTCAGATACAGAACACACTGGACTGTCACTGCAGAACAGAGAACCCAGAATCTGACACAGTACGGGCCATTTGCTCTTTGGGTTTGAGGTGATGGTGATGATCGTCATTCCCTCATCCTGGGACACTGTCAGAGACATGCTGCTGCAGACACTGTGATGGACCTTCCCACAAGGTAAAGACAAGAGAAACAAGTAGCTAAGGCTTATGCACCAGAAAATCACAATGAGCCAAACTAAATGTTTCTTACATTACTAGTTATGTGATATCATAGCACTTCTCAAACAAGTTCTAGAATATTCATAATTATTCAAACAGCATTGTAGCCTGTCGTTTTCCCGTCGACTGCATCAACGTTTTGTTTACAAGGAAGTGAACATCCACCTGCGCATGTCTGCTATAAAAGCAAGTTGTTCAGATTCAAGACACACTGTTAACTTTTTACATTTCACATTGTACTTTTTTTAGTAGCACGTGAATTTCACAGATTTTAAGAAACACACACACAAAAACTCAGACTCACCTTACGAATAACCTGTGTAACTTGCAGTCCAGACTGATAGTTGACTCTTTCCTGCTCTGATAAAGGTGGAGCTGTTTTGTCCCTGTTTCTCATAAGTTTCACATTTCCTTGTTCCACCTGAAATTTTCAGAACCCTAGTGTATAGTCATGATGTCACTACAGAGACATAAGAAACACTGCTGACATTAACAAATATTAAACCACAGCACGTATTTTAAAGTAGTAGCAGGTATAACTCGTCTCAGAGCCTCCAATTTATACAGTGCAATTTTCAATGAAGCTCTGCATCGAGGCTTGTGCTGTTTTCAGAAAATCACATGATCGATGCCTTCTTGTTCAATCACTTGCGCGTTTCTCTGTGGTTGTCGGAACTTCCATTACATTGGCACAGTCTGCTTGGTCGAATTGTGAAGAGTCTATTTTGTACTTTTAGTTTTATTTTCTAAGCAATATATTATGTTTAAATTATTTACTTCCCAGGTGAAAAAATACTATAGTAATTTATAGTAAATACTATAGTGTTTTTGAACCATACTATAGTAAAGTACTTGAATTAATTGTTGTGGTAATTCTATAGTTGCTGTGGTAATATAACAACTAAAGTAATATAATCAAATTACGTTACGCAATACTGTTTTCCTCCCATCTCTTATTTCCATCACAAACGTTTTGCGAGCGAACACAAAGTTTATCGGGGGAACGCAAAAGTTTAGCGAGAGAAAGCAAAGCACTCATATATATTTCCTACCACCTGCTAGAAAAATCAGTTTATATTCATGTGCATTTCAAAGCAATGGATAATAGCCTACTGCAGTTTTATTTTATCAAAGCATGTGATATAATATTTTCACTGAAAAACACAACTGATATTGACACATATGTAGCCTAAATAAACACATGCAACAATTTCAGCTTTCTCTTATGTAGTGAAGCATCAGAACGTTAACAAAATTTGTGTTAAATGCTCACAAATGATAGTCCTCTGGTATATAATGTTATTTTGATGAAATGTACTTTTTAAAATAAAAAAACATCGAATTATGTTGGCCAGCGGCAGGTGCTGCCGAATAAAGTCCCTGGCCGCTGGAGATGCCGCCGGAAGTGCCGCTACAAGATGCCGCGGCCGCTGGAGATGCCGCTCTAGCGACAGCTGCCAAAGAAGTCCCTGGCTGCTGGAGATGCCGCCGGAAGTGCCGCTACGAGATGCCGATGCCGCATTTTGCGCCAGCCCTCTCTCGAAAAAAAAGTTCCTCTATTTAGAATCATGCCTTAAATTTCAAGGCTTTCTGGCGATTGCAAATTTTAAGTGGCTTTGAATCTTTTCCCGGTACAATCAAGGGAAAAGCGCCTCTGAGCTTCATTCCCACATCTAAAGACTGTTCTGGGTTTATTTCGTTATTTAACCACTTTTTTCTCCTGCATGTTTTTACATTTTAAAAATAGGCGCATGTACTCAATGATTTTCTTTCACATAGAAATAAATGGATATAGTAATTGGAACTATAAATTTAGGTAATCATGCTGATATTAACAATAAAATATTAATAAACATCTGGTTTATATTTAGGTCAAGATAATATATTTAGAAAAATGTTTTATCCATACAGTGGAGTCCAAAACTAGGGTTGACTTTCATTGTATGGGGGGGGGGGGGGGGGGGGGAAAAAAAAAAAAAAAAAAAAATTAAAAAAAAAAAAAAAAAATCTTTTGTATTCCAGAAGAAAGAAATTCATACAAGTTCTGAACAACATGAGGATGGGTAAATAATGACAGCCTTTTCATTTTTGGGTGAACTATCCTTTTATGCTTAAATTTGCTTTGGTTTGATTGAAGGTGGTACCAGAACAGGTGTTGTGCTGAATTCTGCCCCCCAGATTATTATTACCACCCAGTATGGGTAGGTTTAGGATTAGGTGTGGGGGTGTGGTTAGGATTAGGGCTGGGTTAGAATTAGGCTGTCAGGAACTGACTTCAATGATGGGGGTAATAATTGGCATGGAGTTAGAAAGTTTGTGTTAAATGTGCCAATCAAAATGTGACTTTGTGAAACAAACTGTCCTTAACTAAAATGTGGCTATAGTAGCCTAATATTAATGCTAGAAAGCCTATCCACTTGGTAATTGTGTTTATTTAAATATTATATTCTGTTTCATCATGAAAATCTATTTTCACATTTATCTTGACTGAGGGGGCAGTAAAAAATAAAATAAAAATTGAGGTTGACTTTTATTGTATGGACAGAAACAATATCTTTTTAATATTCCACTGAAGAAAGATACAGATTTGGAATAAAATTAATTAATAATGATAGACTTTTAATTTTTGGGTGATCTATCCCTTTAAGTTTGTGCTCAAAGACTAAAAGGTGGGGTAAGTAGTTTTTCAAAAACGCTGTTGGACATTGTTGATATTTGAAATCAACCCCAACAAACCCACCCCTCTCTTCATTGCTCCGCCTCCAAATCTCACCCTCCAATCCTAACCACCCTGCTCTGAGTCGGTCTCGAACCCCGGCCTGATTGGCGAGGCGAGTGAACAATGACGCTAAACACCGCATTCTCTAGCAATCGTCAGTGCGCAGTGGTTTACCTGCACAACTCTCACTATCTGGCCACTGTTACACACGCAATGCGAGTGGATGTCTGTTTATCAGAGCTGACGCGCAAAAAAATGCTTCACGAAAAATAAAGCGCAAATGATGAACGAACAACAAGGAAGCACAAAAAATGAATGTAGAATACACAAGAGTAAATACAAACAAGAATTTGTTAGTCGCCAACAGCACAGCAGCTCCAGACAATCAATGACACTCAAACAAAAGTGGAATCAAAGCAGCCTCCGTGTCTGTTGTAAGGCCTTCCCGCTTAGCTCTCTCCAGTGCTGGAAAGCTTTTATAATATTAATGCGGGTTAATATTAAAACGCTTGCCCAGTCACAAACCTTCATTCCAGGTTTTTCAAATCTCCCTCTTGCTCGTTCTCTCTCCTCGACCGTCATACGCCCCCTAATGCTGATTGGTTACACGTTTGTTGTTGGTGTCAGCCCGACTAACTTCCAAACAGTGTTTTTGAAAAACTGCTTACCCCGCCTTTAATGACTAGATCGTAGGCTACTTGGTTGCTTTGATTTGATTAAAGGAGGTTTAGACTTTAGATATCATTGAAATGGACTTTGGTGGTACTTGGCCTGAAAAGTTTGTGAACAACTGCTTTAGATAAAAGCATCTGCTAAATAAATACATTTTTGTTGTTGTTTTTAATTGTTCTACAAAGTGAAATATAGTAGGGAAGTTATAAATACACAAAAAGGGTTAATGCCAAAGTGTTCCAGTCATTTATTTAAAAAAATAAAATAAAATACAGCACCAAAGATAACAACAAAATTGAAAAGGGCAATAAAATACCCTTTCATATATATCTATATTAATCTATTAATCAACTTTTTTTAAAGGGAAAAAAATAATAAGTGTAATTAAACATATAATTTAATGAGTACAGTGTTGCATGCATCTGCTTTAAATCATTTCACTACAATATTGAGACATGAAATGTCATTCCATTACACACACAAAAAAAGAAGAAGAACTGTTTATTTTTTGTGTGTTAATCTTGTCTCTCTAACATGCAGGAGCAGCAGTGTCGTCTTCCAGGAGCGGCTTGAAAATTTCTGGATCCTACAAAAGCACAAACAAACATGAACACACAGAGCAGCTCTCAGAATCTGTCATGATCACAGTGGATTTGACTGATTGTTTGATGTGATTGTGGTGATGATACAGTACCTTTGCATCTTCATCCTTCTTGCACAAAGCTTTCCCAGTCAAAACACAGAAACTGATCGTCACACAGAGCTGAAGGACCGACAACACTATCATCATGATATCTAGTCCTCTGAAGACCATCTAGAGGTGGGTAAATACAAAGATTTTAGATACACAAATATAGTGCATTTACATTATTTATGAATTGGACAAAAATGCACTTTTTCTTTTTGATATTTTTAGTGTGAACACAGTACTCGCAGATGAATTTATGCTGAAAAACTACATTACCCATGACACTGTACAGAAAAATTCCACCAGAGAGTCGAAACAAGCAGCTTTAAACAGACCTTTAGCTCCGCCCACTCCCATGAAGCACTGTGAATGCCTCGATCGAGTCAGTCTCCCCACGCTCTTTAAATACTTAAATATTTGTATATATAAGCATATTTTGCAATAAACTTATTCATATAATCAACAGTTTTAAATATAGTTTTATATTTCGCCATCGTTTTTAATTTAATTATGCTGTTCGCAAAGGCTTCATGGGACTGTAGTTCTTTCCCTCACTAAAGATAAGTACACAGTCTTGTCTTGTCTATGTCTATGTTTTGCATCAGTTTGTATAATGTTATGATTCACCTCGTAGCTGTTTGACTTGGTTCATGGCTTTATAATTCTTTAACAAAGACTTTTTTTTAAAATGCCCATGTAGGAAATGAATGGAAAAAAAAATTCTGGAACCAGCGCTGCTGAAAAAGTTGACAGGCACTGTTGCGCTCTATAGTTGCCCGGAGATGTTGCAAATATGGCCATAGAGTAAACAGACTTTCCTTAAAAGGGACTTTGGACTTTTAGTGTCAACTTATCTAAAGGAAAATCATCCATAAATCCTGTGAGAAACACAAATCCCTATCACTACTCAGACTTGGAATATAGTGCACCATATCTGAACCACTTTTATGGTGCTATTTGTCTTTTTGGAGCTTGGCATTACATGGAAAGAAGTGACCAAGAAATTCCATTTTTGCCTTTTTGGAAAAGAACTTAAACTGTGAGTATGTTTGGAAGAAGATTTGATGAGCAGTATCTTGTCTTACCGCCATAGTATCATTACCTCAGTGAGATTCTTGTAGTACAGACAGGTCTCCTTTCTCATGTTCTCTTCAGGGGAAGGGGTTCTATATCTATCATAATCATAGCGTGAATAGCCTGAATAAGAATTGTATCTTTGATCACAAGAATAATCATAGTAATATCCAGTATGACTATTCCCAAGGTCCACTGAATACAGCGCAACAGCTGTGATAGCCAGTGCAGCACTGATTACATTCAGAATCATTCCGATGACCAGCTGTAAAACACAAACAATATATATAAATATATATATATATATTTTAACTTGCAAAACTGGAACTGTCAAAAACACAGATGCCTTATAAAAACTTACCAGACAAGAAGTGGGAAACTTAGCTGCAAGAATACACACAAACAAAAGCAAACAAACAAAAACATTTGTGTATTTTTTTTTCTTTCAAATTTTTGCTTTAGATTTTGAATAAATCAAATGAATGATACAAAATGAGACCCAGGTCTTACCACACTACCAATCCAAAAGGGTCCCATGGCCATCCTATTCATGTTATGGTGTAACCCAAGGCATTTAAACACGATCCCCACCACAATATTGAGGATACCAACGATCATCTGGACAATCTATGGAAGAAGAGAACAATATTTTTATGCCACCATCTATCAAGAATCTTAAGAATATCCCTAGTTGGCACAATTACATTGTAAGTAAACCAATCAAATTTTTGCTTTGTGTAGACAGGCAAATTACTTCACAACTTTTCCAAATTGTTGTATATTGTTTGAATAAATTTAATTTGCATGCATAAATAAATTTGCAACTAAAATGTAACTTTTCTAAAAGTTGCAGCTTGGTACTAATAATTTTGACTAATCCAAACACTGCGTTAGATTTAGGTGTTTTTAAAATGTTTCTAATACATTATACTGACAAAAAGCAACTGCAACCAAATTGTGAAATGTTGTAAAACATTTAAAGCATCTTAAATCTTACGTATCTTTCCTACCTCCAGTTTGGGGTTAAGCCTAAATGCAATTTGCATTGACAAATCTTAAAATATCTCAGTGTCATTGTTTTGTCTCAAGATGCACACCAGTAATGTTTTTTTTTCTAATGCACATTTAAAAAGATACGTACATGCCGTGATTGAACTAAGGCCTAATCCTGGCTTAATCTAAGCCCTCTCTGTGAAACCGGGCCTTAGTGTTTAAATTAAATCTATTCAAAGTAGCCTAAAATGACAAAGCCTTAAAGTGTCTGACTCACCCCAAGAGCTGTGTGGGTGTTCGTCAGCTTTCCTTTCATATTCTGAGAGACAGAACACACTGGACTGCAGCACAGAAGTCTCAGAATCTGACACAATACGGGCCATTTGCTCTTTGGGTTTGGGGTGACGGTGATGACCGTCATTCCCTCACCCTGAGACACTGTCAGAGACATGCTGCAGACAAATCTTCCCACAGGTAACAATGGCTGAACCTCCTGTTTGTTTAACTGCATGAAACAATAAGGACAAACAATGATTACTGCTCATCATTTTTGTACATAACGTCATTATATCAGGTTTGGAGGACACAAAGCATAGACATTTAACACTTTAAATAGATGTTTACGTATAATGATAGTATGTAAATACAATAGATGAATATGTTTAATTATCGAAACAAATTTAGACCTGAATCAAAGTTAAGAGGAGGAAAATCCAACGGCTTATGTTTCCTATAAGGAAGTTGTGGTACTGCAGGCTGTTTAACCATGCTTGTTCAGTAATATTAAAATGATTGTCTCTTTTGTTGTTGTTTTCAAGTTCATTATATATTTGTTAATTATCTTAAGAAACACTGTTAACTCAAACTCACCTTGTATGGCAGTGGCACGTCTATGCGAGTCTCAGTCCAGAATAAAGATGGCACGAGTCTCTGTGGGATTTTTTTTTTTAAGGCGGAGTTTTGTTTTTCCCGGCAGTGACTTCCTCCTCATAGAGTTAAAGTTTAACAGGTATAACTGGAATGATGCTCATGATGACTTGAATTAATGTTTAACATGGGAGATGTAAGCAATGTTGTGATTGTTAATAGTAACAAATGTTACCCTCACTCCACAATGGTGAATCCTATAAAAGAAAGATTTAATGGTTTCTGGGTGAATTTGAAATGCACTGTAAATAATTGATTATTGTATGCATTCAAACAGTGCCTTCAATCTGCTGTTTATTGCTGCTACGGTAGTAGAGCGAGACTGTGGGTTCATACTGTACATGTATCGTTTCCAAGTGGTTAAATTAAATAACTTAATTTACAAATTACTACATTGCAAATTATCTGTGAACGTGTTAAGAAGCTGTTTTCATGTATTTGGAATGCATCCTGTTTTCTATTTATTAGAAATTATTGCTCTGTTCACACGATGCATTTAGTGTGGATTATTTGTGTGTT
Source organism: Mylopharyngodon piceus (assembly GCA_039654765.1). Classification (NCBI taxonomy): domain Eukaryota; kingdom Metazoa; phylum Chordata; class Actinopteri; order Cypriniformes; family Xenocyprididae; genus Mylopharyngodon; species Mylopharyngodon piceus. The sequence goes on from CM077445.1 coordinate 14,862,849, forward strand.
TTGTGTAAGACTAATATATGCACCAAACAACACCAAGTATTCCAGCTTTCGTTCATGTTCAAGTGATGGAAGCTAATACCAAGAGCATGTATTTAAAAAGTAATTCATTATCATTTCATGTTGACTTTGTCACCTTCAACAAGAAGCTGATGAGCCAGGGATTGCAATGCTTTATTTAGTTCAGAAATAATGATCATCACATCAGACGGGCGGTCGTGGCCTAATGGATAGAGAGTCGGACTCGTAACCCAAAGGTCATGGGTTCGAGTCTCAGGTCCGGCAGGGATTGTCGGTGAGGGGAGTGACTGTCCAGCGCTCTCTCCACCCTCAATACCACGACTGAGGTGAGACCCTTGAGCAAGGCACCGTACCCCCAACTGCTCCCCGGGCGCCGCAGCAATGGCTGCCCACTGCTCCGGGTGTGTGTTCACTGCTGTGTGTGTACACTTGGATGGGTTAAATGCAGAGCACAAATTCCTAGTATGGGTCACCATACTTGGCCACATGTCACTTCACTTCACTTCACTTCACTTCAGACAGTTAAGAATGTGTTAAAACGACACACCAATCAGTAATTGACATTTTATGCCATTATTTTCCAGCAAATGTGTGTTTATACATTTATGGACATTATAGCTGTATATTTCCAGCTTGTTGCCTTTTTTTTTTTTTTTTTGGAGTTCACCCAGAAATGAAACTTTTGTCATCATTTGCTCATGTTAATGTTGTTCCAAACCCATAAGACAATAAAGAATTCTTATTATTGAAATAACATAACACACCTGAAATATTGATTATATAATTTGTAAGTTTAAACATTCTCTATTATCTGATGAAAGCAACAAGAACATTAATTTCCTGATAAACCCATGGGAAAAAGTAAAGACTGAAAAATCTTAGGTAAGCCTATGGAATTTGAAGACCTTTTGAATCAAGTCAAAACCTGGAAAGTCCATGGCTATGATCCCAAAACAAGGCTTGGGTTTCTTTTTAAATTCCTCTTTAAGATGATCATACAACCAAGGATTGATTTCCTTTGCCAATGCATTTGGCAAAAATTTAATAGACTTCATAGGTAAGCTCGTGCCACTCGAGTAGCTCAGACTCAGAGCAGTACCTGTTCTACATTGATCGGCGGCTTCTTCCAGATGCTTTCTAATCTTTTCCTCTTTGACTTTAACATCAGTTACTATATAGTCTCCTTTTTTGTCAGTTTCAGACAAAATAATGCCTAGCTTAAAGCTGTCTTTCTGAACAAAAACAATCTTTCCTCTTACTTCACCAATCCTTGGAACTGACGGCTTAACCCAGATATCTTTAGCATTTTTAATCATGTTTTCAACTAACTTCTGAACTTTTTCCTTCATAGGAAAAACGGGCTTAACTCTGACAAGCACTGTCTCCTTACTGAAATCATCTAAAAATTCCCTGATTCTTTTGAGAACACTTGACAATGTTGTAAATTGGCAAATCGGTCCATGCATAATTATTAATCCAAAGCCAGACACTCTCAAGTCGAAGTATCGTATCCCGGCCTTTAACTGGTTCTCTAGTGACCATGCCTGACATTTAGCTAGTGGTCCTCCATAAAGAGCCATGGGTACCAGGAATAGTGATGGTAGAAATTAACTTTTCATCATCCAGAGTTTCCATCCAGCCAGCTGCATAAGTTGCAGGGAGATTGAGTGTTTCCCCATCATTAAACACTTCTTGTTGACTACTCTTGTGCAGTCTGTGGAACAAAATCAGAATATGAGGTCAACAATGTACCTGTCACACGTTCTTCATCACCAACAAAATGTATATGCGCTGTAAGCTGCTTTGGATAAGTGTCTGCCAAACTAATAAATGTAATGGGAAGTAACAGACTTCAGGTAAGAGTAAAAAACTACAAGAATCCAAACAGAAATCAAATTCAGTTTGGCAGGCAGGCTCTTCCAAAACTTTAATCAGGCTACGTTTGAATGGAATTCAGTGGAGAAAGCATATCAGTGGTGCACAATGAAATTTTATGTGCAATCCTGTTGCTTGTTACAACATCCGAATGGAGTGAACCTCAGTTATACAGGGGCAGGTAAGAACATCATAACATCATCAACCTGCCCACAGGAATTCACAAAATATTAAACAAATATTAAAAGCCATCCAAAAATAAAATCAGTGGAAAAATACAATCCTATCATGTACATTCACTTTTTTCCAAACAGAAAAAATGAACACAATGTAAGAAACTGAAAGCACATAAGGACTAAGATAAGAGCTGTTAGAAAAATAGCCTTATTAAATTCCTTATTGAGCCCTTGTAGTGATGAGTATTCAATATAAATATAAAATTAAAGCTGCAAGCAGCGATGAAAGGGCCCTCGCACCCGGGCTCACCGCCACCCGTTGGCCTTAGGAAAGCAGTGAACAGTGGGTGACATGCATGTAAGCGAGTAAATATAGGAGAATTATGGCAAAGTAATTTCATTTTCGCTTTGACTGTAACTGAATATTGCCATGTAGATGTCTTCCGGCCAGGACTATTATCAAACATGTGAAGTTTGGAGTATTGTATGCCTGAGTTACATCAACTTCCTGTTTTGTGGCGTTAATCACATACATTAGCACCTAGCAAAGTGTTGCATGATTTACCGTGTTTCTAGTATGTTTGGTACTTCGTGGCATATTAAAATGTGTTTCTGGGAGTGAATTACAGTGCAAAGCATGCCATTTCCTGTCGCCAGCAGGTGGCGCTATTACTAACTGAATATTGCCATGTAGATGTCTTTAGACCAGGACTCTTATCACACTTGAAGTTTGGGGCAGATCGGATACTTTATGCCTGAGTTACAACAGCTTCCTCTTTCATGGCGAAACATCAAAATTTGTCAGTCTGCCACAGACATGCCCTTCAGCGAAAACTCAAGATCTTTGCAATTTAACATCGCTAAGGCCTTAAGATTAGACTGACCATGTATGATGTTGATCTGGTTAAATCTTTATGAGGAGTTAATCACAGTGTAAAACATGTCATTTCCTGTTACCCACAGGTGGCGCTATGACTGTAACTGAATATTGGCATGTAGATGTCTTCAGGCCAGGACTCTAATAAAACATGTGAAGTTTGGGGCAGGTCCGACATTGTATGCCCGAGTTACAACAACTTCCTGTTTCATGGCAAAACATCGAACTTTGTCAGGCCGCCACGGACACGCCCTTCGGTCGAAAACTCTAGATCTTCACAATTTAACCGAATTTCTACCGAGTGTCTACCGAATTTCATACCTGCACCTGAAACGTAGCGCGAAGGGCGCTTAATTGAAATTTTGTAGGTGGCGCTATCGAGCCATTTTGCCACACCTAATTCTAAAACCCATATCAGACGTAAATTTTCACCACTTCTGATGCGTGTGCAAAGTTTCATGAGTTTTCGAGCACGTTTAGGTCCTCAAAAATGCGATTCATTTCGGAGAAGAAGAATAATTGACCGAGCAATTACAATAGGGTCCTCACACCATCGGTGCTCGGGCCCTAATAAAATTCCCTTTAACCCCAATAACATACCCAGTTTTAGCACATAAAAAATAAATTAATTTAGTGATTTTATACTCACAGCAGCATTAGGATACACAGAATTTTCACAGGAACTGCCATCTTCTCAATGGTCTGAGGAGAGCACAGAATAAAACAATACATTAATACAAAACTGTGTTTGCAAAGAGGTTTAATGCGGTACAGAGGTGACATGAACAGAAATTATAGTTGGAGGAAACAATATTCAAACATTGTTATTAATTAATTATTATTATTATTATTTTACAAAATTTACATTTTTGACATATAGAATAAAAACTGCAAATTACGTTGTTTAAAGGGACCATTAAAAAATGAAATTTCTGTCATTAATTACTCACCCTCATGTCGTTCCAAACCTGTAAGACTTTCATTCATCTTCAGAACACAAATGAAGATCTTTTTGATGAAATCTGAGAGCTTTCTGTCCCTTTCTGTCTGACACTTTGATGCTTCAAAAAGTTCATAAAGAGATCGTAAAACTAATCCATATATGAATTGAGCGGTTTAGTCCAAATTTTCTGAAGAGACACGATTGCTTTATGTGATAAGAAAATCACTCAGATTTCATCTAAAAGTTCTTAATTTGTGTTCTGAAGATGAAAATGTTTTACGGGTTTGGAACGACATGAGGGTGAGTAATTAATGACAAAATTTTCATTTTTGGACGAACTATCCCTTTAACCCATTTCAAGACTTTTTATGGCTTAAAATTTAAGATTAGGGGAGAGGGGGGCACAACCTAACGCTTTTTGACTTTCTCAGTTTGTGTAAATGTACTTAGGGTTCAGAGAATTTCTTTTGTTCCACATCTGGTACAAATATGTGGCTTTGTTTCATTAATACAGTGTATACTTTTTTCTTTATTTACCCCGAAAGAATGGAAGTGAAATGTGACAACATGTCCCATAGGTGGGGCACATTGTAACATGTGATGGGGCACGTTGTAACATGACCATATGACAACTAAAAATGTTATCTGATTTAATTAAAAAAATATACATGACAAACTAAAATATTTTGTCAATAAAAGACAATTATTATTTTTTTCATATAAAATAATGGCATTTTTTTAGAAATTCAAATTTAAATAATTCTGTGGTTTGACAGTGAACACTCTCACAGAACACGAGATAAATAGACGAGCTAATACAAATGCTGTAAATTTCTTGAAATAATATTTTCATAATGTTCAGGTAATTCCTCTCAGTCATTATTCACCTTTTTTCCCATGGTTTCTCAACAGAAATTCATAAAAGTTAATTATGCCAGTTGTATCGTAACTGTATATAGTATAGTTCTAATAGCGGGGCACATAATGCAGTGTTTACAACGAACCCTATCTGCGCAACGGGAATTTAAACCTGGTTAGTGTCTTCTGATAGTTAGTGAAGCATTAAAGAACTACCCAAACTGCTAAACAACAGATTGGAGATTAAAATAATATCAGATTTGTCTAATTTTAAATAAACACAAAACATATAGATGAAAAATTAGCTTAAGTAAGAAATGTACTTTTGCTATTGTTAAATAAATGTTCAGCGATATCTTCCAAATATTTCTGAATTTTGGTGCAATTTTTTCTCTATATATTGTCGATATGGCAACTAGTAAATATGCTAAGTTTCTTCATGCTAGCGTGTGTGGAAGTATTTAAACCATGCGTGTTACAACTAACCCCGCGTTAGTTTGTGCCCCGCGCTCCCCTACATACAATTTAGCTGACCTTTTTTAAACAATTGTTACTGTTACAGCAACAACAACAACAAAATATAAAATAATCTTGATGGTAACCCAGAGACAAATGTCAACCACAGCAGCATTTTAGTTCTGGAACAGATAGAGTTCTGTCTGGGAGCTATAAGAACTCATTGATATCATGTGATTGGCTATTTGCATATAAAATGGCCCCTAAATATTTGTACATTTAAGCCACACTTTTATGGATGTCCTTGCATTACTTAACCAAAAATATCAAACAAATTATCCTTTATTTTAAAGAGCACAAGCAAACTATTTCACAAAGTTAAGCGTGCAAGGTTTTAAATTGTAAAACAATAGACACACTGTTCAGACTGAAGACAATAAGTATTAGGACTTTCTGGTTGTTAAACATTAGTGGAATATTTTCAAAGTTAATGTGATTAACTACTCGTGGCTACCCTTACAAAAAATACATGTAAGTATTCTTCAAGTTCATTTTATTAAGTATACTTAAGTTCAAGTATTTTAAGTATACTTCATGTAGTCAGTAAACCAATATCAATGTAGCAGTATACTTGTAAGTGTTCTGTTTCAATACTACATTGGACTAAACTGGCTCACTTTTAGTGTATAAAAGAATACTTTAAGTGTAACAATAGTAAACTTTGAGTACACAACTACAACTACGTTTTTCGTTTATATACTACAAGTAAATAGCCTACCTGTAGCACATTTTTTAGTTTATGAAAGTACACATTGAAGTACTCTCAGTTTAGTAGTTTTATACTACTGCAAGTACGTTTTTTAACTTAACATCATACTTATAGTTTAATATATTATTTTTGCACTTTAAGTATAATACTATGTTTCTTTTTAGGTATTAATTTATACTTGAAATATACCTTTTTTACTTTATGTAGATTTGACCAGAAAATACAATTACACATGAAGCTTACCCTATCCTTCGTTTGTGTGTCTCTAAGAATGTCAGGTGTCTGGTGTATCAGAGCTGGTTTCTTCTTCCTGCTGCTCGTTGAGATGCTTGTGTGCTCTTCTCTCACATTAAAGTAAGCACCTCTTCTTAGGTGCTGACACTTGCCCCAATCTTACACACATACTATCTATATTTACACTTGATATTTCTGCCTGCATCAATCCACTTCCTGTTTGCATCGATGCAATGGTATGCACATTTTTTATTTTTTTTTATTGCACATTTTCTAGAAATTTCATTCCTAACTTTCTACATTTTTTCATTTGGCAGTTTACAAGCACGGCGATATATGCCTGAGTGTCAGGGTTCTGTCACTTTGCTTGGACTAGTTCAGGAGTATTCAATTGAAGTTCCAAGAGGTCCGGTCTCTATATTTCCTTCCCAGTGGAGGTCCGAACAATACTTTTTTGGAATAGTTATAAACTTTCATCTGGGCAGCAGTAGTACTTCATAAAAGAAAAAATCCTACACAGTCAAAATAGTCATCAAAGATGAGGATATTGGGCCCCAAAAGCCAAAGAAGTGGTGTCTGAGAACGGGCTTATATGATCCTATGATGCCAGTTTTTGCCATCTCATTCAGCGCTCCAGTTACTCCAACAGTACACATAATTCATCATGCCCCATTAAGACAATATTTTATTTAAGTACATTAACATGTTTTCATGGATGTGTGCAATTTTGGAAACATATAACATATAACACAAGAAATTCAAGTCTACCCAGATTAGAAGTGCTTCTGCAAACTAGGAAATTCGGGGGTAAATGAAAAATATAATGCAAGTATACACAAACATTTGTTACATCTACAATGCTTGCAAACAAATACCCCGACAATGGACTGCATGTTGTTATTACACTGTTCTTCCTTTCTCACTTTATAGCCTGCAGCTGCCTTCACAGTTTATAATTAATAGTATTATGCCACCATACATTTTGGCAAACCTATAAAACGATATGCTTTAAAGACTCTCAAAGTAAAACAGAAACATAACAATAAAAATATTTAAAAGCTATTGGCTCATTTAGCTCATTTATACTAACGACACCTCTGGCAAATCATTGGCTGTAATCATGTCAAACAGCTAACACATGTCACAAAGTATTGGCATACAAACTGTTGCACATAAATAACAGAATATAAGCTTACCTTTGTTTATTGCAGGCTATACCTTTATGTAAGCCAAGGAGTGTGCGCTAATATTGTCTGAAACGCTTTAACACAAAACAGGAAACTCGTGAATATTCATATAAGCTCTGCCGAGTGACACTGAAAATCTCAGACACTGAATATTTCAGAACACTGGTAATCTTCATTCTGCGTTCACACAGCATCATACCGGTAATTTACTGGTAATGTTACAACTTCCGCCAGAACCGATTTACCGGTATTTTTGAAAAGGTCCTGTTCACACATCATCTCTTAATGATGTTTTATTAACAAAGTTCGGTAGGAGCATGTTCAGATAATTAACCTAATTAACATGGGAGGAGCACATTCAGTTAATCAACTCAACTCAGTGTTAAAATAGTCAATGTGACTAGTTCAACCTTAAAGGAACACTCCACTTTTTTTGAAAATAGGCTCATTTTCCAACTCCCCTAGAGTTAAACAGTTGAGTTTTGCTGTTTTCGAATCCATTCAGCCGATCTCCGGGTCTGGCGGTACCACTTTTAGCATAGCTTAGCATAGTTCATTGAATCTGATTAGACCGTTAGCATCTCGCTCAAAAATGACCAAAGAGTTTCAATATTTTTCCGATTTAAAACTTGACTCTTCTGTAGTTACATTGTGTACTAAGACCGACGGAAAATGAAAAGTTGCGATTTTCTAGGCCGATATGGCTAGGAACTATACTCTCATTCCGGTGTAATGATATTACGCAGCGTCTCTCACAAATGTTTCCATGGTTGCAAGGCACGCTCCCTGTGCAAGCAGGGGGTCACAGGCGCTGCGTAATATCATTGTGCCTGCTGCACCCATGGTACGGCAGCAAAGTTCCTTGATTATTACGCCAGAATGAGAGTATAGTTCCTAGCCATATCGGCCTAGAAAATCGCAACTTTTCATTTTCCGTCGGTCTTAGTACACGATGTAACTACAGAAGAGTCAAGTTTTAAATAGGAAAAATATTGAAAATCTTTGGTCATTTTTGAGCGAGATGCTAACGGTCTAATCAGATTCAATGAACTATGCTAAGCTATGCTAAAAGTGGTACCGCCAGACCCGGAGATCGGCTGAATGGATTCGAAAACGGTAAAACTCAACTGTTTAACTCTAGGGGAGTTGGAAAATGAGCCTATTTTCAAAAAAAGTGGAGTGTTCCTTTAATGTTATGAAGCGATGAGAATACTTTTGTGAGCAAAAACAAAACAAAAATAACGACTTGTTCAACAATTTCATCTCTCCCCTGTCAGTTTCCTACGCAACCCATTATTGGCTGGCTCTTGCGTCAGCATCACATGCATGTGCTGCTCACGTGAACAGTGTCGACCACAGGGTTCCCACTCTTTCATGAACACCAGATTCAAGGACTTTCAAGGACTTTTAAAGCACCGTTTATTTTATATCAAGCACCTATCAAATTCACATCCCAGCATATGGAGCATCATGAAAGACCTCTTACAGTACTTAACATTTTAATCCTCCTATTGCATTTGCATCCATTTTAACCCGGAAGAGGTACAGAATCATTTGTACATTAATTTTGGAAATGTATTAAAACCGTTTGCAGCTTCCTTATCTCTAATGTTAACAAGCTTTCCACACTAGTTTTGGTTTTCATTTTGTATGAATCATTACTTGAGTAAAAACATTATAATATAGAGAGAATATTGTAAAAATAAATTTCGCAATTGAGTGAAAAAATTATATGGGTTATAAGGATTATATGGATCATAATTGTGGCTTATAAAGTCAGAATATATATTATAGATATAAGCTTGCAATTCTAAGAAAAAAAAAAAGTCAGAATTGAGAGATATAAATGAGCACTTCTGAGAAAAAAAATCAGAAGTGCAATTTATATATCACAATTCTGACTTTATAAGACACAATTGTGAATTTAGGGTAGAGTGGGGGAAAACGCCCCCTTGGGGGAAAACTAACTCTACATAATATGCATAATTTTCTTATTAATATGTAGGAGTGGGCGATATGGCAAAAATATCACTATTCATGATTTGATCACAAATCTTTTTCATGTTGGTTTTAGTATTTTGCCAGTGACTGAGCAGTACAGTCAAACTAATTTCCCTATATATTAAAAAAGTAGCCTTACAAGATAACAAAATATAAAAGAAAAAAAGAATGACAGACTTTCAGCCCAAAGTGGATGAAGATAAAAATACTAATTTATTCGTTTCTTGTTAAAGCTACTGTATTAAAGAAATTAGGAAAAAGGGAAAAAAAAGGAAATTCTGTCATTATTTACTCACTGTAGAAGTTTTAAACCCGAATAAATTTCTTCTGTTGAACATACAAGTTTTTTTTGAAGAATGTGGGTAACTAAACAGTAGCTGGTCCTCAGTGAGTTCCATAGTAGGAAAGAAAATCCTATGAATGTCAATGGATACTAGCAAATGTTTGGTTACCCACTTTCTTCAAAATATGTTCTTTTGTGTTCAGCACAAGACAGAAATTAATAGTTTGGATCAACTTTAGAGTAAGTAAATAAAGACAGAATTTTCATTTTTGGTTGAACTATCCCTAAGGACAAGTCGCAGCATGTGTTGTCTGTCCCTTTAAGGCTCATGGTGAGAGGAGAACACTTCCCCAACATAAACACCCAGGTGTGCTCAGCTGTATAAATAAAAGAAAAAGACAAAAAGAAAAGGTCATTTACAGCTTAAGTGACCTATTCCCATTGTAAGGACAAGTCCCCTAAGATTGCGTTGGAAGGTTGCGAGATAGTGTGAGTGCACTTGCTACTAATTTTTGTTTATACTTACAGTGCTCAGCGTAAATGAGTACACCCCCTTTGAAAAGTAACATTTTAAACAATATCTCATGAACACAAAAACAATTTTCAAAATGTTGACAAAACTAAGTTTAATATAACATCTGTTTAACTTATAACATGAAAGTAAGGTTAATAATATAACTTAGATTACACATTTTTCAGTTTTACTCAAATTAGGGTGATGCAAAAATGAGTACACCCCACAACAAAAACTACTACATCTAGTACTTTGTATGGCCTCCATGATTTTTAATGACAGCACCAAGTCTTCTAGGCATGGAATGAACAAGTTGGCAACATCTATCTTTTTCCATTCTTCAAGAATGACCTCTTTTAGAGACTGGATGCTGGATGGAGAGTGATGCTCAACTTGTCTCTTCAGAATTCCCCATAGGTGTTCGATTGGGTTCAGATCAGGAGACATACTTGGCCACTGAATCACTTTCACCCTGTTCTTCTTCAGAAATGTGTTTAGGATCATAGTCATGTTGGAAAAGTGCACGACGACCAAGGGCACGGAGTGATGGTAGCATCTTCTCTTTCAGTATAGAGCAGTACATCTGTGAATTCATGATGCCATCAACGAAATGCAGCTCCCCGACACCAGCAGCACTCATGGAGTGCTGCCACCACGTTTCACTGTAGGCACCATGCATTTTTCTTTGTATTCCTCACCTTTGCGACACCATACAGTTTTGAAGCCATCAGTTAAAAAAACATTTATCTTGGTCTCATCACTGCAGAGTATAGAGTCCCAGTAGTCTTCATCTTTTCAGCATGGGCCCTGGCAAACTCTAGGCGGGCTTTTTTGTGCCTGGGCTTTAGGAAAGGCTTCTTTCGTGGACGGCACCCATGCATGCCATTCCTCTGCAGTGTATGCCGTATTGTGTCACGGGAAATAGTCACCTCAGTTTGGCTTTCTACTTCTTTAGATAACTGCAGTGAACTTGCATGCCGATTTTCTTCAACCCTTCTCATCAGAAGACGCTCCTGTCGAGGTGTTAACTTCCGTGGACGTCTCTGTGAGATGGTTGCAGTTCCATCTTTTTTAAATTTTTGTACCACTTTTGCTACAGTATTCTGACTGATAAGTAAAGCTTTGCTGATCTTCTTGTAGCCTTCACCTTTCTGGTGTAAAGAAATGATTTTCTTTCTCAGGTCTTGTGACATTTCTCTTCCATGTGATGCCATTGCTGACAGCATGAAATGGGAAGGGGTTTTAACACCCTTTTATAGTCAACTGTCTGCTGGACACCTGTGTAATGAATAATTAGACTCACCTGTGGTTGAATTCTTGTTAAATTAGACATTTGTAGTCTAAAATTTAGCTTTGCTCCAGAGACTTTCAGTGGGGTGTACTCATTTTTGCATCACCCTAATTTGAGTAAATCTGAAAATGTTGTTCTCTAAGTTATATTATTAACTATACTTTCATGTTATAAGTTAAACAGATGTTATATAAAAATTAGTCTTGTCAACATTTTGGAAATTGTTTTTGTGTTCATTGAGATATTGTTTAAAATGTTACTTTTCAAAGGGGGTGTACTCATTTACACTGAGCACTGTATAAAGTTTATACTTACAAGTGACTAGGTGGTACTTGGTTGCTTTGATTAAAATGAAGGTTGTACTTGGCCTGAAAGGTTTGCAAACCACTGCTTTAGATGAAAGCGTTTACCAAATAAATAAATAAAATATTTTTGTTGTTTTTAATTTTTTTTTCAATGTTGTACAAAGGAAGACTTAGTAGGGAAGCTGTAAAAATGAAAACAAACATGAAAAGGGTCGATGCAAAAGTGCTGCAGTCATTTATTTCTTAAAAAAGCAGCCCCAAAGATCGCAACAAAACTGAAAAGGGTAATAAAAGGTAACACCCACTAATCTATATATAGAGAGATCAATGGTAACACCACTTTTGTAAAAGGAAACAATAAGTGTAATTAAACATGTAATTTAACAATGTTGCGGATGGAGATCTGCTTTAAATCATTTCACTACAATATTGAGAGAAATTGCCATTCCATTACAAGCAAAAAAAAATGACTGATTATTTTGTCTGTTAATCTTGTCATGCAGCTCCGGCAGTGGTGTCTTCCAGGAGCGGCTTGTGAATTTCTGGATCCTCCACCGCCTGCAAAACCACAAACAAACATGAACACGCAGAGCAGCTCTCAGAATCTGTCATGATCACAGTGGATTTGACTGATTGTTTGATGTGATTGTGGTGATGATACAGTACCTTTGCATCTTCATCCTTCTTGCACAAAACTTTCCCAGTCAAAACACAGAAACTGATCGTCACACAGAGCTGAAGGACCGACAACACTATCATCATGATATCTAGTCCTCTGAAGACCATCTAGAGGTGGGTAAATACAAAGATTTTAGATATACAAAGATGGTGCACTCATATTATATATGAATGGGAGAAAGTGCAACATGCACCACTGGAGTCTGATAGCTCCTCCCCCTCCGCTACATAATAGGTTGTTTGCAATCACATGGTTCTGGTGACGTGCAAAATTAACGTGGAGGGCAAGCAGTGAAAATTAGAATGGAAGAGATGGAGAAAAGTCCGTACTGTGCTGGTTTAGAAAGGTATAAACAGAAAAATCACAACATATTTTGGACGTGAACCTTATGTTATGAAGAGGAGCGATTTTTCTACTGCCGTCCTGCCGCGTTCAGTTCTAGTCTGGGGTGTTTATATCGCGCTGCCTTTTGTGATTGTGAAAAATGTCGCCATTGTAGGTCATTTATGCTGAATCGAGAACTGCAACAGGAGCTCACGTCATCGTTCAGGGAAAAAAAAACTGGACGGTGTAATACAGTTTTCGCCTTTTCTACCTGTAAAAACACACTAAGGAAAGCAGGTTGAGGAAGTGACGGGAAGACGCCATATAGCAAATCTAATAATGTCACTGATTGAACCCACTCGCTATCACTCAATAAAATAAATCACATAGCTGAGTGTTTTTGAAAGTGTTGTATTTTGTTTGGTTTAATAATTAACATTACGTTTGCGAATATGACTCTCACTCAGCTTGTGAATGAGCATAACTTGCACACAGCCACTTCAAAACTGTTCACAAGCTTCTATGGGTTTGATTTTGGTTGTCATTTGTTGAAATAAAAAAAATATATATAATAATAATAATAATAATAATAATAATAATAATAATAATACAGTGTGTCGGTGTCTGTCATAGACTGTAAAAAAAGGGTGTCTGTCCGCTGAATGTGACCCTCCGATTCTCCTCTGTGGTCATATGGTAAAGTGAATATTTACAAAGACAACATTAAAACTACAGTTACATTTACACCCTTCCAACAAAGAAATGGATCGACTTCTATCAGCTTGTTGAACACATTTTTTTTATTTGGACATTTTCTACCATATGATGGCTGAAGCAGCAGTGCGTGACGCTGTTTTCACGGTAACCAGATCAACATTGTAAACAGATTTCTACAAAACTGAAGTGAAAACACCAAATAATCATGCAATGGGATAAAATAGTTTCTCTTCCCTGCAAACGATACCATGAAGAATGTGAATATTAAACCAAGTCAAAAACAAAAAAGGTAAGCAGGTATCCATATTAATTTCAGTATCAGCAGACGCAAAACGCTATAAAAGGTAACAACTTAGTTAAAAAACGATACAAGTTACGTAAACGATAAAAGCTCATTGTGGTTTCTCGGTTTAATAGATTTGAGCAACCATAAACGACGCAAAACATAGGAATTTTGAGTTTGTGATAGGATTCCTATATAGAAAAATCACTCCTTGCCCTCCAGCCGCATTTCGCGTGCAGCAATGACGTCATGTTCAAACAACCTATTAAAGCCAACATTCCACACTTCATTTTTTCAGTTAACTAAGTGCATCATCTGGGTATTCAGGCCCAGTCCCAATTCTATTTTATACCCCTTCGCCTAGCCCTTCCCCTTGCCCCTTGAAACATAGTGGCAAGGTGTAGGGGTGAAAAATATTCCCCTAAGCAATGGGACACCACTACTACACCATTACACACGTCATCATACCTAGTTTCTTTTATTAGTGTCCTGTAACATTTAACCAGTATGAACAGCAATGAAGCCCGCATATCAACAGAAATCAGGCGTGAGCACGTTTAACAGATTACTCACTCACAAAGTTGTTTTGCGCTGTATTTTGGACTTCAGAAAACGGCACTCGGTTTCAGTTAGAAAACGTATAAGCCTTCGAGTTTCCCAAGACGATACAGAATGATACAGAACGTACAAGACTGGTGGAGCCGCTTTTCCATCGGGCCAAGCTGTTTGTTTAACCGTTCCATTCCGTGCCGAGCGGGCCAGTACGGATATGGTTTCATTTTCTACTGTGGTGCTGTGATAACGGAGCTCTTTGCAATGTAATACAAACGAGTCAGAAGATACGAGATGTAAATAGCGACTGCATTATGAAGGATGACCAGATATTTCTTTTAACTGTATTATTCATTTGTGTTCACATCATTCAAATAGCACATTTAGAAAGCTACGGAGAAACTGGCAGCCAGGTAACACACAAGTGATCGATCCTGAGTGGAAATATCCCATGATCACTACACGCATTCTAGCAGCACGGTAGTCGGTGTATGCAGGGAAATTTCTCATACCCCTTCGTTCGAAGTGGGCCCTTACCCCTACCACTCCAGCCAAAAGAGAACTGAGACACCCCTACCCCTTCACATGAACGCGCAAAACGAAGGGGTAGGGGAAAGGGAAGGGGTAAGGGGTAGAAATGGGATTGGGCCTTAAAGTGCACTTTTTCTCTTTGATATTTTCAGTGTTACTCGCACTATTTATACTTACAAAACGGTATAAGTAGGCTATGTGAATTGGGACGCATCTAGTCAGTGTCCTGAGACGTGCGCTTAGGACTGAACGTGAGCACTGGCTGGTCTAGCCTTAAAAATAAGCTTTTTTTAACAGTATTTGAGCACAAGAAACAACATTTATGGGTCAGTTCATGTCAGATTTTGTTGCTGATTTGAAATAAGTTATTTAAATGTGAGTGTGGTGAGCAGTTTTTGAGATTTCAGGACTCCCCTGTTCAAGTAGATAAGACTTGGTCTTGGATGCCCAAAAGAGAGTGCAACAGTCTGGTCCCGGAAGTAAAAACTCCATTCATTTTCTCCATAGGGAAATAGATTTTAACAATAACTTAAAAACTTTCAAATACAGACCTACTGTGAGCTACGAGGTTGTTAATCGTTGGTATTTGCTTCTGTTGAAGACATTAGCCCACATTATTTCAACTTATTTTTAAAAGTAATTGTGTTTAACAGATGAATTCATGGTGAAAAACTACATTACCCATGAAACTGTACAGAAAAATTCCACCAGAGAGTCTAAACAAGCAGCTCCAAAACAGACCTTTAGCTCCGCCCACTCCCATGAAGCACTGTGAATGCCTCGATCGAGTCGGTCTCCCTACGCTCTTTAAATACTTAAATTTGTGTGTATATATATATAAGCATATTTTGCAATAAACTTAAAATATATTGTTTTTATACATATAATCAACAGTTTTAAATGAGTAGTTTTATATTTCTCCATCGTTTTTAAGTGGGGATTGTAGTTCTTTCCCTCAATAAAGATGTTAAGTACCCAGTTTTGTATCTTTGTGCTTTTGTCTGCTTATCAAATACTTTTTTTTTGCGTCAGTTTGTATAATGTTATTTGGTTATAATGAGGCTTTATAACTCTTTAACAAAGACTTTTTTTAAAAAATGCCCATGTAGGAAATGAATAGAAAAATAATTCTGGAACCAGCGCTGCTGAAAAAGTTGACAGGCACTGTTGCGCTCTATAGTTGCCCGGAGATGTTGCAAATATGGCCACAGAGTAAACAGACTTTCCTTGAAAGGGATTTTGGACTTTTTTAGTGTCAACTTATCAAAAGGAAAATCATCCATAAATCCTGTGAGAAACATAAATCCCTATCACTACTCAGACTTGGAATATAGTGCACCATATCTGAACCACTTTTATGGTGCTATTTGTCTTTTTGGAGCTTGGCATTACATGGAAAGGAGTGACCAAGAAATTCCATTTTTGCCTTTTTGGAAAAGAACTTAAACTGTGAGTATGTTTGGAAGAAGATTTGATGAGCAGTATCTTGTCTTACCGCCATAGTATCATTACCTCAGTGAGATTCTTGTAGTACAGACAGGTCTCCTTTCTCATGTTCTCTTCAGGGGAAGGGGTTCTATATCTATCATAATCATAGCGTGAATAGCCTGAATAAGAATTGTAGCTTTCATCACAAGAATGATCATAGTAATATCCAGTATGACTATTCCCAAGGTCCACTGAATACAGCGCAACAGCTGTGATAGCCAGTGCAGCACTGATTACATTCAGAATCATTCCGATGACCAGCTGTAAAACACAAACAATATATATAAATATAAATATAAATATATATATATATATATATATATATATATAAATATAAATATAAATATATATATATATATATATATATATTTTAACTTGCAAAACTGGAACTGTCAAAATCACAGATGCCTTTCAGAAACTTACCAGACAAGAACTGGGAAACTTAGCTGCAAGAATACACACAATTCCAGCTACAAGGAACTAATAGACAAAAGCAAACAAACAAAAACATCTGTGCATTTTTTTCTTCACATTTTTGCTTTAGATTTTGAATAAATCAAATGAATGATACAAAATGAGACCCAGGTCTTACCACACTACCGAGCCAAAAGGGTCCCATGCCAATCATATACAGGTTCCAGTATAACCAAAGGCACATAAACACAATCCCCACCACAATATTGAGGATACCAATGATCATCTGCACAACCTATGGAACAAGAGAACAATATTTTTTTATGCCACCATCTATCAAGAATCTTAAGAATATCCCTAGTTGGCACAATTACATTGTAAGTAAACCAATCAAATTTTTGCTTTCAGTGTGGACAGGCAAATTACTTCACAATTTTTAATAATAATAATAATAATAATAATAATAATGTTTATTTTTTATAGCGCCTTTCAAGAACCCAAGGTCGCTTCACAAAATTAATACAGTCAATAGACAAACAATAATACAATTAATTGACAAACAAAATATAACAGACAGTCAGAAGGGAACATTCAGAAGAACAGAAGTTGACAACAAATAACTACAGATAATTAACATGAGAGGTCAAGCAATCAGATGATAAACAACACTTAGCCTATATCAAGAGAGTGGTTGTGTAACATTCAAACAGAAAAAAGGGAGACAGAGAAACAGGAAGGAAAGAGAATTATTTACCACAGGAAGCCAGTGAAGTTGGTAAACGATGGGAGTGATATGCGCAGATTTTTTGTTATATATAAGGGCTCGAGCAGCAGAGTTTTGTACCATTTGAAGGCGTTTAATTGCTTTGGCAGGTAGGCCGCTATATAAGGAGTTACAATAGTCCAATCTGGAGGTTATAAAAGCATGGATAACAGTTTCCGCATCTCTAGAATTAAGTGAGGGACGTATACGAACAATGTTTCGCAATTGGTAAAAGCATGATTTAACAATCTGACCAATATGTGAATCAAAACATAGTGTAGAGTCGAACAATACTCCCAAATTCTGCACAGTTGTTGATGGTTGTTGATTTTCCAAAATGTTGTATATTGTTTGAATAAATTTAATTCTGTCAGACCACTATCGTCAAAGATTATTAATGATAACAAAGAACGTTAGCAATAAAACAATTTAAACGATAGTAATAAGCAATAGCAATTAAGGTTGGCAGTATGGAACTGTTCTGGGTAAAACTCACCGCTCATTCAAGCAGCCATGCCTGGACAGAGCAGGGAGCGCAGCGATACATTTCCCCTAAAACAAACCATCCCCCAACTGTAATAAATGATGAAAGGTAAATGAGCAGCCTTAAGCGAGCATGATTAATACAAATGGCTGCGAATTACGCATAGCATCCTAAACGATCCAGCCAGAGGTGGTATGATTATTGCAACAAGCATGATGCTAATCGCATAGCAACAAGCGTGTTGCCAATAGGGCTGCAACAAACGATTATTTTGATAATTGATTAATCTACCGATTATTGGAACGATTAATCGACTAATCGTCGATTATTACACTGATTAATCAGTATGCTTTGTTTGATTATTCCACTTTAGCAATTAGTTAAAATATTGAGTTATACTTTATTAAATAAAAATAGGGCTGAAGCGATTAGTTGACTTTATCGACAACGTCAACAATAAAAAATTGTCGACAAATATTTTTGTTGTTGAATAGTCTTTTGATCTCATATGATCTATTTGAAGGGCCTGCAATAACGCGGTTTGACCAGTGGGGCGCTGTAGCGCAATACTGTAATGCAGCCCTCCCGGATCGAATCCAACAGAAGAAGACACGGTGCTTCGGAGTGCATAGTGCAAACGAAGTCGAACCCGTAAAATGTGGGAGTTTAACTTAGCATAAAACATAACGTTTAGCATAACTACAAAAATTGCTGTCATGCAGGGCCACCAACTCTCATTCAAACTCACTGTTCGCCACACATCCATTTTCTCACACAGTGAAAGAGACATAGCAGAGCATAGAGGACACAGACAGATAAGACAGATCAGGTTACTTTTGATATAAAACAAAGTCTTAAGTTTTTAAATTCTGTCAATTTTACTACTGGATTCAACAATACATGTGGTTTTGGCGATCTTTAATGTGGAGTGACAGATCGCTGTAGAGCCTCAGGTCAAGCGGCACGTGAACCTATTATCTCTTCCTCTTTTCTGCTATTACAGCACGAAATAAACATGAATGAATATTAAAAAGTATGTTGAAAGATACAGTACAATTTACTGAAATGAATCCAGTTCTAATGTAATCACTTAATCAGAGTTTCAACCGCAGAAAGACTGCAATAAAACAGCTTGCAAACAAATATGTCACAAAATGTTTCATTTACCTCAGGAAAGCCATTCAGTGACCATAAACTCGATAGTTAGTAAAAAGAAAAAAAAGAAATCTAGAGAGGAGCATTTTTCAGAAATTTTTGCAAAATATTACATATTCATACACTTTCAAAAGCTGAAGTGATTTCCTTGTTTTAATTATTAGTTAAAGTATAACTCAGTATTTTAACTAATTGCTAGTGGAATAATCGAACAAAGCATACAGATGACAATAATCGATGATTAGTCGATTAATCGTTCCAATAATCGGTAGATTAATCGATTATCAAAATAATCGTTTGTTGCAGCCCTAAATAAAAATCACTTCAGCTTTTGAAAGTGTATTTTTAATAAATTTCGAGCCAACTGAATAGACCAATCTACTTCAGGTTTTTTTTTTTTTTTCTCCTCAGAAGTCATCAATAGTCCAACTGTTACAATGACTATGGTACTGTGTTTTTATTTAGTCTGGGAACTGTAATAATAACTTTTTAATAAGAGTAAAAATATGAATGTGTAATATTGTGCATATTTTTTGAAAAATACCTCTCTCTAGATTTTTTTTTTTTCTTCTTTTTTTTTACTAACCTCTGAGTTTATGGTCATTGAATGGCTTTCCTGAGGTAAATGTAACATTGTGTGACATTAGTTTCCAAGCTGTTTTACTGACATCTTTGTGCGGTTAAAACTCTGATTAAGTGATTACATTAGAGATGGATTCATTTCAGTAAGTTGTATTGTATATCGTTCAACATACTTTTTGAAGTTCATTCATGTTTATTTTGTGCTGTAATAGCAGAAAAGAGGAAGAGATAATAGGTTCACATGCCGCTTGACTTGAGGCGCTACAGCGATCTGTCACTACACATTAAAGAGCACCAAAACCACATGTATTGTTTGAATCCCGTAGTAAAATTGACAGAATTTAAAAGCCGAGACTGTTTTATATCAAAAGTAACCTGATCTGTCTCATCTGTCGGTGCGTTGTCTGTGTCCTCTTTGCTCTGCTATGTATCTTTCACTGTGTGAGAAAATGGACGTGGCGTGAGAACAGTGAGTTTGAATGAGAGTTGGTGGCCCTGCATGACAGCATTTTTTGTAGTTATGCTAAACGTTATGTTTGTTATGTTTTATGCTATGTTAAACTCCCACATTTTACGGGTTCGACTTCGTTTGCACTATGCACTCCAAAGCGCCGTGTCTTCTTCTAGTTTGGGCTTTTTTGTTAACCTTTAATATAGTAATGTGCAAGTAAGGGCTCCATACATAGTTTACAGCATTAGCAGACATAATTGTTTTTATCCTTAAGAAACTTTTAGTTATAATTTAATTTCATTTGAAATAATACATAAAATAGTATGCAAAATGCTTGGATAGCATAAGGAGCATAAAGCATAAAGTCTAAAACAGCAGCTTAAGATAGCATGTACCTGGATAAACTTACCGCAGCATGTGCTTATAGTAGCGACAATGACACTAGAAGCATTGGAAATTAGCATTTTTTTTGATACATTTGCTTTCCATAGCAACTAGATAGTCTTTAGAACAAGCGTGTTTCCAATAGCAACCATAACTTTAAGAACAAGTGTATCCATGCTGTGTTTTTTGATTTCTATAGCAACTATAGCTTTAAGACCGAGTGTTTTTCCAATAGTAACTATAGCTTTAAGAACAGCATGTTCCCAAGAGCAACTATAGCTTTAAGAATGAGCGTTTTTCCAATGGCAACTATAGCTTTAAGAACAACGTGTTCACAATAGCAACTATAGCTTTAAGACCGTGCGTTTTTCCAATAGCAACTATAGCTCTAAGAATGAGCGTTTTTCCAATGGCAACTATAGCTCTAAGAATGAGCGTTTTTCCAATGGCAACTACAGCTTTAAGAACGAGCGTTTTTCCAATGGCAACTATAGCTTAAGAACAGCGTGTTTCCAATAGCAACTATAGCTTTAAGAACGAGCGTTTTTCCAATGGCAACTATAGCTTAAGAACAGCGTGTTTCCAATAGCAACTATAGCTTTAAGAACGAGCGTTTTTCCAATGGCAACTATAGCTTTAAGAACAGCATGTTCCCAATAGCAACTATAACTGTAAGACCGTGCGTTTTTCCGAAAGCAACTATAGCTTTAAGAACCAGCGTTTTTCCAATGGCAACTATAGCTTGAACAGCGTGTTCCCAATAGCAACTATAGCTTTAAGACCGTGCGTTTTTCCAATAGCAACTATAGCTCTAAGAATGAGCGTTTTTCCAATGGCAACTACAGCTTTAAGACCGTGCGTTTTTCCAATGGCAACTATAGCTTTAAGAACGAGCGTTTTTCCAATGGCAACTATAGCTTTAAGAACAGCGTTTTTCCAATGGCAACTATAGCTTTAAGAACAGCATGTTCCCAATAGCAACTATAACTGTAAGACCGTGCGTTTTTCCGAAAGCAACTATAGCTTTAAGAACCAGCGTTTTTCCAATGGCAACTATAGCTTTAAGACTGTGCGTTTTTCCAATGGCAACTATAGCTTGAACAGCGTGTTCCCAATAGCAACTATAGCTTTAAGACCGTGCATTTTTCCAAAAGCAACTATAGCTTTAAGAACCAGCATTTTTCCAATGGCAACTACAGCTTTAAGACCGTGCGTTTTTCCAATGGCAACTATAGCTTTAAGAACGAGCGTTTTTCCAATGGCAACTATAGCTTTAAGAACAGCGTGTTCCCAATAGCAACTATATCTTTAAGACTGAGCGTTTTTCCGAAAGCAACTATAGCTTTAAGAACGAGCGTTTTTCTAATGGCAACTATAGCTTTAAGAACAGCGTTTTTCCAATGGCAACTATAGCTTTAAGAACAGCGTGTTCCCAATAGCAACTATAGCTTTAAGACCGTGCGTTTTTCCAAAAGCAACTATAGCTTTAAGAACCAGCGTTTTTCCAATAGTAACTATAGCTTTAAGAACGAGCGTTTTCCCAATGGCAATATAGCTTTAAGAACGAGCGTTTTTCCAATGGCAACTATAGCTTTAAGAACAGCGTGTTCCCAATAGCAACTATAGCTTTAAGAACGAGCGTTTTTCTAATGGCAACTATAGCTTTAAGAACAGCGTTTTTCCAATGGCAACTATAGCTTTAAGAACAGCATGTTCCCAATAGCAACTATAGCTTTAAGACCGTGCGTTTTTCCAATGGCAACTATAGCTTTAAGACTGTGCGTTTTTCCAATGGCAACTATAGCTTGAACAGCGTGTTCCCAATAGCAACTATAGCTTTAAGACCGTGCGTTTTTCCAATAGCAACTATAGCTCTAAGAATGAGCGTTTTTCCAATGGCAACTACAGCTTTAAGAACAGCGTTTTTCCAATGGCAACTATAGCTTTAAGAACAGCGTGTTCCCAATAGCAACTATAGCTTTAAGACCGTGCATTTTTCCAAAAGCAACTATAGCTTTAAGAACCAGCATTTTTCCAATGGCAACTACAGCTTTAAGACCGTGCGTTTTTCCAATGGCAACTATAGCTTTAAGAACGAGCGTTTTTCCAATGGCAACTATAGCTTTAAGACCGTGCATTTTTCCGAAAGCAACTATAGCTTTAAGAACCAGCATTTTTCCAATGGCAACTACAGCTTTAAGACCGTGCGTTTTTCCAATGGCAACTATAGCTTTAAGAACAGCGTGTTCCCAATAGCAACTATATCTTTAAGACTGAGCGTTTTTCCGAAAGCAACTATAGCTTTAAGAACGAGCGTTTTTCTAATGGCAACTATAGCTTTAAGAACAGCGTTTTTCCAATGGCAACTATAGCTTTAAGAACAGCGTGTTCCCAATAGCAACTATAGCTTTAAGACCGTGCGTTTTTCCGAAAGCAACTATAGCTTTAAGAACCAGCGTTTTTCCAATAGTAACTATAGCTTTAAGAACGAGCGTTTTCCCAATGGCAATATAGCTTTAAGAACGAGCGTTTTTCCAATGGCAACTATAGCTTTAAGACCGTGCATTTTTCCGAAAGCAACTATAGCTTTAAGAACCAGCGTTTTTCCAATAGTAACTATAGCTTTAAGAACGAGCGTTTTCCCAATGGCAACTATAGCTTTAAGAACGAGCGTTTTTCCAATGGCAACTATAGCTTTAAGACCGTGCGTTTTTTCGAAAGCAACTATAGCTTTAAGAACGAGCGTTTTTCCAATGGCAACTATAGCTTGAACAGCGTGTTCCCAATAGCAACTATAGCTTTAAGACCGTGCATTTTTCCGAAAGCAACTATAGCTTTAAGAACCAGCATTTTTCCAATGGCAACTACAGCTTTAAGACCGTGCGTTTTTCCAATGGCAACTATAGCTTTAAGAACGAGCGTTTTTCCAATGGCAACTATAGCTTTAAGACCGTGCATTTTTCCGAAAGCAACTATAGCTTTAAGAACCAGCATTTTTCCAATGGCAACTACAGCTTTAAGACCGTGCGTTTTTCCAATGGCAACTATAGCTTTAAGAACAGCGTGTTCCCAATAGCAACTATATCTTTAAGACTGAGCGTTTTTCCGAAAGCAACTATAGCTTTAAGAACGAGCGTTTTTCTAATGGCAACTATAGCTTTAAGAACAGCGTTTTTCCAATGGCAACTATAGCTTTAAGAACAGCGTGTTCCCAATAGCAACTATAGCTTTAAGACCGTGCGTTTTTCCGAAAGCAACTATAGCTTTAAGAACCAGCGTTTTTCCAATAGTAACTATAGCTTTAAGAACGAGCGTTTTCCCAATGGCAACTATAGCTTTAAGAACCAGCGTTTTTCCAATGGCAACTATAGCTTTAAGACCGTGCGTTTTTCCGAAAGCAACTATAGCTTTAAGAACCAGCGTTTTTCCAATAGTAACTATAGCTTTAAGAACGAGCGTTTTCCCAATGGCAACTATAGCTTTAAGAACCAGCGTTTTTCCAATGGCAACTATAGCTTTAAGACCGTGCGTTTTTCCGAAAGCAACTATAGCTTTAAAAACCAGCGTTTTTCCAATGGCAACTATAGCTTGAACAGCGTGTTCCCAATAGCAACTATAGCTTTAAGACCGTGCATTTTTCCGAAAGCAACTATAGCTTTAAGAACCAGCGTTTTTCCAATGGCAACTATAGCTTGAACAGCGTGTTCCCAATAGCAACTATAGCTTTAAGACCGTGCATTTTCCCGAAAGCAACTATAGCTTTAAGAACCAGCATTTTTCCAATGGCAACTACAGCTTTAAGAACAGCATGTTCCCAATAGCAACTATAGCTTTAAGACCGTGCGTTTTTCCGAAAGCAACTATAGCTTTAAGAACGAGCGTTTTCCCAATGGCAACTATAGCTTTAAGACCGTGCGTTTTTCCAATAATAACTACAACTTTAAGAACGAGCGTTTTTCCAATGGCAACTATAGCTTTAAGAACAGCGTGTTCCCAATACCAATTATAGCAAGACCGAGCGTTTTATCGAAAGCAACTATAGCTTTAAGAACAAGCGTTTTTCCAATTGCAACTATAGCTTTAAGAACGAGCATGTTTACTATTTGCTGCGCCACAGCAGAATAATCCGTTTGAACCAATTCGTTGTTTTCCTGTCGCTACCACAAAGCTACTTTCTGCGATGTATAGCGTTATACAAAGGCGAGTCGATCAGCATGTATAGCACGTTGCTATACAAACGAAGCCGACCAGCGTGTGCAGCGATCGAGCAAGTACATTGCCAATACGATCGCAAAAGTTTAGCACAAACATTTTTCTGAGAATGACAAGAAGCCTAGCAACACGGATAGCCTTAGCAACAGCATGTTGCCAATAACCTGATAGCTTTAAAACAATGAGCATTAAAAAGAACTTGGCTTGCTTCTGAAAACTTTCAGACATGAAGAAGAGTGAAATAGCCGGCTGTGACGTGGATGCTTGATCGCTCTTGATATCCTTCTTCATGCGGGAGTGCAGATAACGAGCGCAGCGCGGCGATCAAGCAGCATCTGAATACGGAGCCCCGCACATGACATGCAAGAAAAAAAAAAAATTAAATCGTGCGCACGATTTACTAATTCGTTCCCTGGATTTACTAAATCGTGCGCACGATTTACTATTTCGTTCCCTCGATTTATAAATCATGCGCATGATTTACTATTTCGTGCGCACGATTTAGCCTATTATTTTTTTTTCATGCATGTCCTGTCCAAGGCTCCGTATCTGAATACTGGAAGGTGTATTTGAAAGACGCGGTCTAATCTGAAATGTATCCTTATTGGATGGTATGGATCAGCTGAATGTCAGCTGACGCAAGCTTGACTGACGTGTCTGCCAGAACTGACGCTATACGCTTGATTTTGCTTGCATAAATAAATTTACAACTAAAATGTAACTTTTCTAAAAGTTGCAGCTTGGTACTAATAATTTTGACTAATCCAAACACTGCGTTAGATTTAGGTGTTTTTAAAATGTTTCTAATAGATTATACTGACAAAAAGCAACTGCAATCAAATTGTGAAATGTTGTAAAAAATTTAAAGCATCTTAAATCTTACGTATCTTTCCTACTCCCAGTTTGGGGTTAAGCCTAAATGCAATTTGCATTGACAAATCTTAAAGTATCTCAGTGCCATTGTTTTGTCTCAAGATGCACACCAGTAATGTTTTTTTTCTAATGCACATTTAAAAAGATACGTACATGCCCTGATTGAACTAAGGCCTAATCATGACTTAATCTAAGCCCTCTCTGTGAAACCGGGCCTTAGTGTTTAAATTAAATCTATTCAAAGTAGCCTAAAATGACAAAGCCTTAAAGTGTCTGACTCACCCCAAAAGCTGTGTGGGTGTTCGTCAGCTTTCCTTTCATATCCTGAGATACAGAACACACTGGACTGCAGCACAGAAGTCTCAGAATCTGACACAATACGGGCCATTTGCTCTTTGGGTTTGGGGTGACGGTGATGACCGTCATTCCCTCACCCTGAGACACTGTCAGAGACATGCTGCAGACAAATCTTCCCACAGGTAACAATGGCTGAACCTCCTGTTTGTTTAACTGCATGAAACAATAAGGACAAAAAATGATTACTGCTCATCATTTTTGTACATAACGTCATTATATCAGGTTTGGAGGACACAAAGCATAGACATTTAACACTTTAAATAGATGTTTACGTATAATGATAGTATGTAAATACAATAGATGAATATGTTTAATTATCGAAACAAATTTAGACCTGAATCAAAGTTAAGAGGAGGAAAATCCAACGGCTTATGTTTCCTATAAGGAAGTTGTGGTACTGCAGGCTGTTTAACCATGCTTGTTCAGTAATATTAAAATGATTGTCTCTTTTGTTGTTGTTTTTAAGTTCAATATACTTTTGTTAATTATCTTAAGAAACACTGTTAACTCAAACTCACCTTGTATAGCAGTGGCACGTCTATGCGAGTCTCAGTCCAGATTAGAGATGGCACCAGTCTCTGTGGGGTTTTTTAAGGCGGAGTTTTGTTTTGTTTTTCCCGGCAGTGACTTCCTCCTCATAGAGTTCAAGTTTAAACTGGTATAACAGGAATGATGCTCATGATGACTTGTATTAGTGTTTAATATGGGAGATGTAAGCAATGTTCTTATTGTTAATAGTAACAAATGTTACCCTCTAAGGGTAACGTTTTTTTTAAAACTTTTTTTATGATCATCTGTACACTGATTGGCAGCTTCTTCCAGATTAGAGATGGCACGATTCTCTGTGGGGGTTTTTAAGGCGGAGTTTTGTTTTTCCCGGCAGTGACTTCCTCCTCATAGAGTTCAAGTTTAAACTGGTATAACAGGAATGATGCTCATGATGACTCGTATTAGTGTTTAATATGGGAGATGTAAGCAATGTTCTTATTGTTAATAGTAACAAATGTTACCCTCACTCCACAATGGTGAATCATATAAGAGAAAGATTTAATGTTTTCATGGCGAACTTGAAATGCGCTGTATTGATTATAGAGGGTATGCATCGACGTCACTTTCCCGCCAGAGCACGCTCCCTCAGCTGGACTGAGTGGCAAAAGAACCTGCTGCATGACTGGATTTAATAGGGGAAACTGCGAAAACGCGAGTAAAACAAACGATTACTCTAAACCTTGGGCTCGAAAGTGTTCCTTATAACATGTAAAAGAAACCCAATCCATGGATATTGACATGCAGCAAGGAATCGTGTTTCCTGACATTTATAGCTATGCCTGATTTCGACGCCGGGGAAATACATAAAGCAAATTTGCCAATGAAAGCCTTATATGACTACAGTATAGGTAGGTCTAAATTGGAGTGATGACTTATATCAATGTTATATATATCGTCATATTGTCCAGCCCTAAA
Organism: Mylopharyngodon piceus; assembly: GCA_039654765.1. Classification (NCBI taxonomy): domain Eukaryota; kingdom Metazoa; phylum Chordata; class Actinopteri; order Cypriniformes; family Xenocyprididae; genus Mylopharyngodon; species Mylopharyngodon piceus. Next base: position 14,890,349 of record CM077445.1, read on the forward strand.
ACTTGTATAGTGTCAGTGTTTATTTAAAAACACCCAATTATGCAGAATATGATACAGTAAATATTTAATTGATGAGTTGTCAATACAGTATATAACAATAAAATATAGGGTATGATTTTACCGCAAAATCCAACATCTTCACACAAAATGATAACTGCAAATCCATGTTTCTCTGCCTGGAGTCCAGTTGTTATGTGAATTGCAGCAATCCATTTGCTTCATTTTTTCTGTAGCTTTCGGCAGTCTGTAAAAATATACCTCAGATTTTGTGTCAAAGCTATTTGTACTGTCAGTCGCAAAGCTCTTTCCCGTTTTGGATGTGTTTCATTCACGCTGAAAACCAATGCTGCCACTCAGTCTTTCTGCCACTCAGTGGGCGTAACCGCAGTCATGTCGGCCGTCAGTGACGTCACGTGCATACCCTCTATTGAATGCATTCAAACAGCGCCATCTATCTGCTGTTTATTGCTATTACGGTAGTAGAGCGAGACTATGGGTTCATACTGTACACGTAACGTATCTTAGTGGTTAACATAACTTAATTTACAAATTACTACATTGCAAATTATCTATGAACGTGTTAAGAAGCTGTTTTCATGTATTTGTATTTCATGTATTTCATGTATTTCTGTTCACATGATGCATTTAGTGTGGATTATTTGTGTGTTTTGTGTAAGACTCATTAATATATGCGCCAAACAACACCAAGTATTCCAGCATTCGTTCATGTTTTAATAGATAAAGTGATGGAAGCTAATACCAAGAGCATGTATTTAAAAAGTAATTCATTATGATTTCTTGTTGACTTTGTCACCTTCAACAAGAAGCTGATGAGCCAGGGATTGCAATGCTTTATTTAGTTCAGAAATAATGATCATCACATCAGACAGTTAAGAATGTGTTAAAACGACACACCAATCAGTAATTGACATTTTATGCCATTATTTTCCAGCAAATGTGTGTTTATACTTTTATGAACATTATAGCTGGATATTTCAAGCTTGTTGCCTTTTTTTTTTTTTTTGTGAAGAAAAAAATATGAATAAACATTTAGCAAATGTAACATTTAATTAGATCATACTTTAAAAAAATATTAAAATATTTCTAGCCAATATTAAAATTCATAAACTAAACTTCTAAACTTATGGTAGTTGTTGAGCTGTAGATGTTTTGCCCATGCCTTTTATTTATTTATTTATTTATTTATTTAATTTTTTTTTTTTTGGGGGGGGGGGGGAATGAAACACTTTTGTCATCATTTACTCACATTAATGTTGTTCCAAACCCATAAGACAACAAAGAACTATTAGGCTATTATTGAAATAACATAACACATCTGAAATATTGATTATATAATTTGTAAGTTTAAACATTCTCAGTTATCTGATGAAAGCAACAAGAACATTAATTTCCTGATAAACCCATGGGAAAAATCTTAGGTAGGCCTATTGAATTTGATGACCATTTGAATCAAGTCAAAACCTGGAAAGTCCATGGCTATGATCCCAAAACAAGGCTTGGGATTCTTTTCAAATTTCTTTTCAAGATGTTTATACAACCAAGGATTGATTTGCTTTGCCAATGGTTTTGGCAAAAAACAAAATTTATGCTTTAAATCTGAGCTCTTTAAGCTTGTGCCACTTGAGTAGCTCAGACTCAGAGCATGATCATCTGTACACTGATTGGCAGCTTCTTCCAGATGCTGTTTAATCTTTTCCTCTTTGACTTTAACATCAGTTACTATATAGTCTCCTTTTTTATCAGTTTCAGACAAAAGAATACCCAACTTAAAGCTGTTTTTCTGAACAAAAACAATCTTTCCTCTTACTTCACCAATCCTTGGAAATGACTGCTTAACCCAGATACGTTCATCATTTTGAATTATATTTTTAACTAACTTCTGAACAGTATTCTCAGGAAAAACAGGCTTAATTCTGACAAGCACTGTCTCCTTACTGAACTTATCTAAAAATTCCCTGATTTTTTTGAGAACTCTTGACAATGTTGTACATTGGTAAATCGGTCCATGCATAATTATTAATCCAAAGCCAGACACTCTCAAGTCAAAGTAGCGTATCCCGGCATTTAACTGGTCTTCTAGAGACCATGCCTGACATTCAGCTAGTGGTCCTCCATAAAGAGCCATGGACTCATGGGTACCAGGAATAGTGATGGTAGAAATTAACTTTTCATCATCCAGAGTTTTCATCCAGCCAACTGCATAATTCGCAGGGAGATTGAGTGTTTTCCCATCATTAAACACTTGTTTTTGTTGACTACTGTGCAGCCTGCGGAACAAAATCAGAATATGAGGTCAACAATGTACCTGTCACACGTTCTTCATCACCAACCAAATAGCTTGAATGCACTGTAAGCTGCTTTGGATAACTGTCTGCCAAATTAATAAATGTAAAGGGAAATAACAGACTTCAAATAAGATTAAAAAACTACAAGAACCCAAACAGAAATCAAATTCAGTTTGGCAGGCAGGCTCTTCTAAAACTTTAATCAGGCTACGTTTGAATGGAATTCAGTGGAGAAAGCATATCAGTGGTGCACAATGAAATTCAATCCAGTTGCTTGTTACAACATCCGAATGGAGTGAACCTCAGATACAAACTTAAGGACTAGAGGTCTGCTACCCGACCCGAGCCCGACGTCCCGAAGAACCCGTTCATTTCATGAATAGTTTCGGGTTCGGGTCGGGTTCGTAACTAAGAAAAACTATATATATAAAGGTTTGCGTACTGTCTAATGTGTTGTGACCGAAAGAGCGAAATGTTTTGCGCATGTGCTCGCGCTCTCGCGCGCTCTTTTGTTCACAACACAGCAGACCGCACTCAAACCTTTAACTGAGTGCGATACGAAAGAAAAAATAAAATAAAAATACTGAGGCCTATAGTGCAAATTATGCTGTGAAAGCAGCACTACAAATATCTATCGAATGATAGGAAAAATATTGGTCAGACGCAGTCACTCGTGTTTGCTGGATAACAGGTGAGGCACTGTATAGCACAAAATTATACACAAATCTCTAAAATTAAATTACTACGCAATAATGTAAAGTGATTAAGTGTAAACTGAGCACAGCCGCAAACAAAACGGTTTTAAACCTTGTATGTAGGCTATGATACACGAATGAATGTAAACTGAATGAAATGAGCACAGCGCGAAAATCAAATAGACGCTCTTGTCAATCTCAGAAATTAGCTTTGTCAAGAGCAGGCTACTATCATCTAAAACACTACATAATAGGCTACACATTTTGTATTATTTAATTTGTGTATTTAAATGTTTAAACTATATGAATGAAATGAAGCGCGAGCAAGTCAAATAGCCGTGTTGCCGCCTCTGTGCGTCTCTTCACTTGATGTGTCCGTCTATCTAAACGTTTTACGATATGATTTTACCGTTTTAACCAATAAATAGCCTAGCTCAGCGGTTACGTGCAGTGTCTTATGATGTAGGCTACAAGCGACGGGTTCGGGCTTAAACTTTACCAGTAGTACCGGTCGGGTTCGGCTTCAGTTTAAAGCCCGTACAGACCTCTAACATCAACCTGCCCACAGGAATTCACAAAATATTAAACAAAATGATTAAAAGTCATCCAAAAATAAAATCGGTGGAAAAATACAATCCTGTCATGTAGCCTACTACATACACTTTTTTCCAAACAGATTTTTTGTTGTTGTTGTTTTTACTGTAGGCTATATGAGAGGAAAAAATGAACATAACAATGTAAGAAACTGAAAGGACACAGATAAGACCTGTTAGAAAAATAGCTTTATTAAATTCCTTATTGAGCCCTTGTAGTGATCAGTATTCACTATATAAAATAACATTCCCTTTGTTGTAGTTTTCTTTCTTTCTTTCTTTCTTTCTTTTTTTAATTAACCAAACCCCAATAACTTACCCAATTTTAGCACATCAAAAATTTATTGATTCAGTTCTTTTACTCACAGCAGCATCAGGATACACAGAATTTTCACAGGAACTCCCATCTTCTCAATGGTCTGAGGATAGCACAGAATAAAACAATACATTAATACAAAACTGCATTTACAAAGAGGTTTAATGCGGTACAGAGGTGACATGAATGTATTTACATAGTTAGAGGAAACAATGGTCAAATGTTATTATTATTATTATTATTATTATTATTATTATTTTTATTATTATTTTTTTTTTTACCAAAAAATTTGTTTGACAGAAAATAAAAACAGCAAATTATGTTGTTTAAGCCATTTCAAGACTTTTTATGGCTTTAAATTTAAGATTGCATAAAATTTAGCTGAACAATTGTTACTGTTACAACAACAACAACAAAAAAAGATAAAATACTCTTGATGGACACCCAGAAACAAGTGTCAATCACAGCAGCAGTTTTAGTTCTAGTACTAGTAATGTATTGTAGTAATGTAAGTTTATAAGACAGAATGTAAAACTATATATGTGAAAAAGTACCATGTGTGAACTAAAGGGAATCTGATTGCATTTTCGTATTTTATATTGTTAATTTTATATATATATATATATATATATATATAGTTGCAAGAAAAAGTATGTGAACCACTTGCAGAATCTGTGAAAATGTTAATAATTTTAACAAAATAAGGGAGATAATACAAAATGCATGTTATTTTTTATTTAGTACTGTCCTGAGTAAGATATTTTACATAAAAGATTTTTACATATAATCCACAAGACAAAAAAAATAGCTGAATTTATTAAAATAACCCCATTCATAAGTGAACCATTGATTCTTAATACTGTGTGGTTACCTGGATGATCTACGACTGTTTTTTTGTTGTGTGATGGTTGTTCATGAGTCCCTTGTTTATTCTGAGCAGTTAAACTGAGCTCTGTTCTTCAGAAAAAATCTCCAGGTCCTGCAGATTCTTCAGTTTTCCCGCATTTTTTTGCATATTTGAACCCTTTCCAGCAGTGACTGAATGATTTTGAGATCCGTCTTTTCACACTGAGGACAACTGAGGGACTCAAACACAACTGTTAAAAAAGGTTCAAACATTCACTGATGCTCCAGAAAAAAACATGATGCATTAATAGATGGGGGGTGAAAACATTTGGAATTTGAAGATCAAGGTAAATTGTATTTAATTTGTCTTCCGGGAAACATGCAAGTATCTTCTGTTGCTTCCGAAGGGCAGTACTAAATGAAAAAAAATGATATTCAAGCGAAATAAGAAAAATTTGGACCTCTTCATCCTGTTCAAAAGTTTTCACCCCCCGACTCTTAATGCATCTTGTTTCCTTCTGAAGCATCAGTGAATGTTTGAACCTTTTTTAATAGTTGTGTTTGAGTCCCTCAGTTGTCCTCCATGTGAAAAGATGGATCTCAAAATCATTCAGTCACTGTTGTAAAGGGTTCAAATATGCAAAAGATGGTGGAAAACTGAAGAATTTTTGGGACCTGGAGATTTTTTCTGAAGAACAGAGCTCAGTTTAACTGCTCAGAATAAACAAGGGACTCATGAACAACCATCACACAACAAAAAAACAGTCGTAGGTCATCCAGGTAACCACACACAGTATTAAGAATCAATGGTTCACAAACTTTTGAACTGGGTCATTTTAATAAATTCAGCTATTTTTTTGTCTTATGGATTATATGAAAACATCTTTCATGTAAAATATCTTACTCAGGACAGTACTAAATAAAAAATAACATGCATTTTGTATGATCTCTCTTATTTTGTTAAAATTTTGCACATTTTCACAGATTCTGCAAGTGGTTCACATACTTTTTCTTGCAACTGTATATATATAAGTTGCTCTCATGGTTGCTTCGCCATGTTGTTGGCTTAATGAGTTTTTCTCAGCCACTTTTCTTAGATCACAATTTGAAATTCTGAAAATTTATTGTTCAACCTCCATACCGTCTAGTCACTTGTGCAAATCAAAGGCAATTTCTCATTCTTTTGAACAAATTGCCAATGCTTTGGTAAATTCATGAAATTAATTATGTACAGTTGTCTGCTGTTTCCTACATTATCAACTGCTTATAACATGTTGATCAAAATATATTATTCTGGTTCTATGTTAATAATCTTCTGGGGTCAGGAATTCAATATATCAATGGCATCCATTCATTTTCCTGTGAATTAAGTGGACCAGAAAATACAATTACAGATGAAGCTTACCCTATTTGTCTGTGTCTCTGAGAATGTCAGGTGTCTGGTGTATCAGCGCTGGTTTCGTCGAGATGCTTGTGTGCTCTTCTCTCACATTAAGCAATTAAGTAAGCACCTCTTAGTCAGTGTGAGGTGCTGGCACACACTTGCCGTAATTCTTCACAAATAATATCTATATTTACACTGGTTATTTCTGCCTGCCTCAATCCACTTCCTGTTTGCAATGATGCAGTGGTAATAAACTTTTTTTTTCTTTTTTTCCCCTTCACATTTGAGCTTTGTGACATGGCACGTTTTTCTGCTTAAAGTAACCATCAGAAGATCTGTGGTTCCTCAAAGGTAGGACATGGTCAGAACAATAATCAGGTCGGCTGTGGCTTTTTAATAATGCTCACTTGGTAGTAAGGGGCTCAAAGTGTGGCAAGAAAATATCCCCCACACCATTACACCGCCAGCAGTCTGAACCGTTGATACAAGATGCTTTTATGTTGTTTATGGCAAATTCTGGCCCTACCATCTGAATGTTGCAGCAGAAATCTTCTGTTGTCCAATTTTTGTGAGCCTGTGTGAATTGTAGCTTCAGTTTCCTGTTCTTAGCTGACAGGACCGTCACCGGTGTGTCTTCTGCTGCTGTAGCTCATCTGCTTCAAGGTTTGACGTGTTGTGTGTTCAGAGATGCTCTTCTGCAGACCTCAGTTGTAACAAGTGCTTATTTGAGTTACTGTTGCCTTTCTATCAGCTGGAACCAGTCTGGCCATTCTCCTCTTACCTCTGGCATCAACAAGGCATTTTCGCACACAGAACTGCCGCTCACTGGAGATTTTCTTTTTCTGACCATTCTCTGTAAGCCCTAGAGATGGTTGTGTGTGAAAATCCCAGCAGATCAGCAGTTTCTAAAATACGCAGACCAGCCCGACAACAACCATGCAACATTTAAAGTCACTTAAATCACATTTACTCCTCATTCTGAGGCCCAGTTTAAACTTCAGCAGATCATCTTGACCATGTCTATATGCCTAAATGCATTGTGTTACTGTCATATGATTGGCTAATAGATATTTGCATTAACAAGCAGTTGCACAGGTGTACCTAAAGTGTCTGGTGAGTATATAGACATGTAAAAGACATGCAAGATTATGTAAACGAACCAGTTCATTGTAACAAACTAATTAAATTACATACTAACCTACTAATAAAAACAGTTTGTGGAAAAGAGTCAGACCTTTTATTACTAATGATCATGTGTAGATATACAACATGTAAATTTTAAGCATGGAAACTTAATGAACAAGTAAGAAATTACGTATCACTGACATTTTCACAGTTATTACTCAGTGAGAAAAAGATTCATCATAGTTTGCACTTGTGAAGTGCAGGAAGTAGCAACTCACTTATAACCACAAACATTCTTCAGAACAATGCTAACCACAAAAAACTCAAAAAACTCTTTTTCTTTACTAAAAGCAAGTGGTTCCTTCCCTATGGTTAAAGGCAGAAATTTTTAGAGTTATTACAGAGGTTATTACACAAATTTCCTCAGTGACTGTGGTTGGCAGAGAATAAAGCAATACAAGTGTTATGATATAGTTTCTTTAAACAGAACAAGGAATTTAAAGGTTTCAGCTGGAATGGTCATAAATACTGTACATTCTAAAGAAAGAAAGAACACTTGGGACTTGGAGGTGCTGGAACCACCGGACTTAAGACCACTGGACTTGGAGGTGCTGGGACCATCGGACTTGGAAGTGCTGGGACCACTGGACTTGAGACCACTGGACGTGGAGATGCTGGGACCACCAGACTGGAGACCACTGGACTTGGAGATGCTGGGACCACCAGACTTGAGACCACTGGACGTGGAAATGCTGGAACCATCGGACTTGGAAGTGCTGGGACCACTGGACTTGAGACCACTGGACGTGGAAATGTTGGGACCACCAGACTGGAGACCACTGGACTTGGAGATGCTGGGACCACTGGACTTGAGACCACTGGACTTGGAGGTGCTGGGACCATCGGACTTAGAAGTGCTGGGACCACTGGACTTGAGACCACTGGACGTGGAGATGCTGGGACCACCAGACTGGAGACCACTGGACTTGGAGATGCTGGGACCACCGAACTTGAGACCACTGGACTTGAAGGTGCTGGAACCACCGGAACTTGAGACCACTAGACTTGGAGGTGCTGGAACTACCGGACTTGAGACCACTGGACTTGGAGGTGCTGGAACTACCAGACTTGAGACCACTGGACTTGGAGGTGCTGGGACCACGGGACTTGGAGGTGCAGGGACCACTGGACTTGAGACCACTGGACTTGGAGGTGCTGGAACTACCAGACTTAAGACCACTGGACTTGGAGGTGCTGGAACTACCAGACTTGAGACCACTGGACTTGAAGGTGCTGGAACCACCGGAACTTGAGACCACTAGACTTGGAGGTGCTGGAACTACCGGACTTGAGACCACTGGAGTTGGAGGTGCTGGAACTACCAGACTTGAGACCACTGGACTTGGAGGTGCTGGGACCACTAGACTTGGAGGTGCTGGGACCACTGGACTTGAGACCACTGGACTTGGAGGTGCTGGAACTACCAGACTTGAGACCACTGGACTTGGAGGTGCTGGGACCACGGGACTTGGAGGTGCAGGGACCACTGGACTTGAGACCACTAGACTTAGAGGTGCTGGAACTACCGGACTTGAGAACACTGGACTTGGAGGTGCTGGGACCACTGGACTTGAGACCACTGGACTTGGAGGTGCTGGAACTACCGGACTTGAGACCACTGGATTTGGAGGTGCGGGGACCATCAGACCTGGAGGTGCTGGGACCACTGGACTTGAGACCACTGTACTTGGAGGTGCAGGGACCACCGGACCTGAGACCACCGGACTTGGAGGTGCTTGGACAAAAGCAAAAAGAATAACTTTGATTATTTTATGTATTTTTCTTGTCATGCTTGTCATGCAGCACCGGCAGTGGTGTCTTTTAGGAGTGGCTTGTGAAGTTCTGGATCCTCCACCGCCTGCAAAACCACAAACAAACATGAACACACAGACCAGCAGATATGAACTGTCATATATTTATGTATTTAGTATAAACTCACTTATGCACTGCATAAAATTTTCTAGCATGGAAACTTAAAGTCCGTGTAAAGTCAATTCTGAGAATTGTTTCTAAACACATTATAAATGTTACAAATGTATCGCTGAAACAAATTACAAAGACTGTGAACTATGTAGTACTGAATTGTGGAGTTAGACCGTTAAACAGTTTTTCACCAATTCTGTGTTCAGTATTTTTTGGGCGGGGCTAAAACGGTGGCTCGATGACGCACTGGAGCCACCGAGCATGGCCCCGCCCCTAACACTGTAATAACTACAGCGTATTAGCATCAGTGGCTCACCCGCTCAATCGCGAGTTACTGTCATTACCGTTAGTTACTACAGCCTACAGTTTGCTAGCTAGCTATGCCTTCGTCACGCAAATGCATATTACCTGGTTGCGATAATATACAAAACAGCTCGGTCTCCTTATTTAAATTTCCTTAAAATGATGATATGAAGGAGAGGTGGATTAATTTTGTGAAGCGCCATGTTGATGGAGAGCTGACAGTCACCACCAACACCCGTCTCTGCAGTGATAATTTTACACCGGATAGTTTTACAAACTTTCATCAGCGAACTGGGATTCACTGATAATCCGCTGTTATTGGTGAATGGGCCTCGGCGTTCATCCTCCCATCCCGCCGACAACCGATGATATGGGGCAGGACCGACTATCTCCAGTCCTGGCCTTCATCCTCCCGTCTCGCGGCGCCGACATCTGGTGCCACAGTTGGCAGTACGTGGCCACCAATGAGTGTAAATTGCCTTGTGTGCTTATGTTATTATTATTATTATTAGTAGGTAGTCCACAGTAACTCTGCTAAATTTTGCAACCCTCTAACGTGATTCTTTTTTATATGCATCAGTATGTTTGACTCATTAGATTAGACAAGTAAGTTGAGAGAGAGGGCATCCTTCTCACGAGTGGGCGTGGTTTCAGCGCCGACAGCGGACACGTTCCCAGCATTTTGAGAGCAGAGAATACTGCTTATTTTTTTCAAGATTTTGATAACTTATTTCATTTACTTGGCGTTTTTTTTTAAAACATTCAAATTTAGCTAGGTGGTAAATAACACATATGTCTGCGGTGTGACAAACCCAGAACACATATTTTAATATTGCTTTACACGGACTTTAATAAACAAGTAAGAAATTACGTATCACTGACATTTTTCACAGTTATTACTCAGTGAGAAAAAGTTTCATCATAGTTTGCACTTGTGAAGTGCAGGAAATAGCCACCTATAACCACAAACACTCTTCAGCACAATGCTAACCACAAAAACGTCTAACATAATGGAACAATTAATGCTGGCAAGTCTTTTGCTTTACTAAAAACACTCAAAATAGCACTTAATTTCAACATTTACTTTCCTGATCAAGCCCTATGCAAAGCATTCTGGGAACTATAAATCCACTGCCCAGTTCTAGTCAATGCAACAAAAATGATTCATGTAGTCCCAACACAAATGGATTAAGCTAACTTAAAATTTTAGATTACATTTCATGTGATGTAATAAAATTGAAGCAAATGACAATTTAAAAATGAAAGATTTGTGTTGCTTTAGCTCATTTAATTTAACAACAATTAAACACATAAAATAATTTTTTGTGGTGTGTCGTGTGTTTGGGGCATGGTGTCTGAATCCTTGCACTCTTGTCTGGTTCAGTGTCGGGTTCCGGGACAGTTCATGTGCTCATGTGTTCAGTTTTGCTTGAGCACAGCGGTGTTGATCTTGTTTCATTGGCCATATGCTTTTGTCTTGTCATGTTCATCATGAGCACATGGTCTGGGTGTTTGTTCCTGCACCATGTGCTCTTGTCTAGTCTTATGTGAAGTTTTTATTGTCTTTTTGTTTTAATTTTGAGTCCAATAAAGACCCATTGCTCTCTGTGTTTGAGTCCTTGTCTCACCCATAAACCCACATCTGGAGAACATTGAGGACAACCTCAACCCACATTGAGGTTATTTCCTGTGTGAACTTATATATCAGCTTATAGGGTGTGTGTGTGTGTGTGTGTGTGTGTGTGTGTGGGTGGATGTGTGTGTGTGTGCTACACAAACTATGTGACATTTATGGCCCCCAGGTTTTCCTAATTCATTCTTTCCTTTCTGTAATTTTACTAACCCTAACCCTACCTGTCCTTCTGGTCTGGTGACCACACAGTCTAAGCATGTACATGTACCTTTCAACCACTCTGAATCACTAAAAAGTAGTGACTTATTGAATCACAAACCTTCCCTATAGGTAATGGCAGACATTTTTAGAGTTATTACTGAGGTTATTATAAAATTTTCCCCAGTGACTGTGGTTGGCAGAGAATTAAGCAATACAAGTGTTATGCTACATAGTTATTTAAACAGAACATGGAATTTAAAGGTTTCGACTGGAACCGTCATAAATACTGTACATTCAAGTGAAAAATTTGCAAAGAAAATCTTTTTTTTTTTTTTTTCCTGTATTTCTAAGTTTCATCAAACTTACATTTCAGCTGGAATGTGATACATAATTGACAACCAATATTATTTGTTCTGTGTGTTGGTAATATTTTGTTGACTACAATATATCTGTGAAAACCTTAATTACTGGAGAATAAAAAAGTAAGTGAATACCTCACAAATGTGTTTCTTGTTCTGATACCACTAAAGAAAGAAAGAACACTTGGGACTACCGGATTGGAGGCACTGGGACCACCGGACTTACTGTTTCTTGTTCTGATACCACTAAAGAAAGAACGAACACTTAGGACTACCGGATTGGAGGCACCAACCGGATTTGGGACCACCGGACTTGGAGGCGCTGGGACCACCGTACTTGGGACCTCCGGACTTTGAGGCGCTGGGACTACTGGACTCTGGACCACTGGACATAAGGGCACTGGGACCACTGGACTTGGAGGCGCTGGGATCAACGGACTTGGGACCACCAGACTAAGGGGCACTGGGACCACCCAACTAAGGGGCACTGGGCCACTGAACTTGGAGGCGTTGGCACCAACGGACTTGGGACCTCCAGACTTGGAGGCGCTGGGACTACTGGACTTGGGACCACTGGACGTAGGGGCACTGGAACCACTGGACTTGGAGGCGCTGGAACTACTGGATTTAGGACCACCCGACTTAGGGGCACTGGGACCACTGGACTTGGGACCAACCAACTTAGGGGCACTGGGACCTCCGGACTTAAAGTTGCTGGGACTACTGGACTTGGGACCACTGGATTTGGAGTCACTGGGACCACTGGACTTGGAGGTGCTGGGATTACTGGACTTGGGACCACTGGACTTGGAGGCGTTGGAACCAACCGACTTGAGACCACCAGATTTGGAGGTACTGGGACTACTGGGCTTGGGACTACCCGACTTAGGTGCACTGGGACCACCGGACTTGGAGGTGCTGGGACCACCAGACTTGGGACCAACGGACTTGAGACCACCAGACTTGGAGGTACTGGAACTACTGGACTTGAGACCACCTGACTTAGGGGCATTGGGACCACCAGACTTGGAGGTGCTGGGACCACTGGACTTGGAGGCGCTTGGACCACCGGACTTAAGACCACTGGACTTGGGACCACTGAACTTGGAGGTGCTGGGACCAACGGACTTGAGACCACCAAACTTGGGACCACTGAACTTGGAGGTGCTGGGACTAGTAGACTTGGATCCACCTGACTTAGGGGCATTAGGACCACCAGACTTAGAGGTGCTGGGACCACTGGACTTGGGACCACTGAACTTGGAGGTGCTGGGACCATCGGAATTGGGACTACTGGACTTGGGAAAAAGAACAGGGCAAAAAGCAACTTAAAGTCCAAAAAAAAAAAAAAAAAAAAAAAAGGCACACAAAACCAGGAATACATAACATAGGGCCATTCTGTTATGATAAAAAAAAGTAGTAAGAACTACTGCCAGATTTTTGCAGTGATTTATGGCTGCAGGAATCCATAACACCAATAGTCTTTTAGATATATTAATCGCCAAATATGCACTCTTAAAAATGATGGGTTATTTTTTAACCCAAATGCTGGGTAGCCTGTTGGGCCATTTTCCCTTGGCAATGCCATTAGATACAGTATTTATTAAGCATTTGTCTATGGGCTCTGTTGGCTCACATTTTCTACAGCAGCTGACTTGTATGTGATACAAGCCACCTGGTGGTGAAATCATGCAAAACTCTTCTTATACATGTTGAAGACAGATGAAGTTCCATGTCCCTGAAAATGCAAAATAGAGACTCGTCAACTAAAACTAACACTAAAAACATTTCTGTTAACTGAAATAAAGCTGAAATAAAATATAAATATTAGTTGAAAAACATTAAACGAAAATTAGAAATGCTGAAACTGAAATAAGTTTAAGTTGAAGCACTAACATTACTAACCATAAATAAGAACTAAAACTGAACTAAAACTAAAACTGAAATAAAAAAAAAATCAATTAAATATAAATAGTATTATTATTATTTACAAAAGCACATAACAATTACTTAAAAAGAAAACTACAAATAAAATTTAATTTAAAATATTAATAAAAACTATAAATAATACTAAAACAACACTGCTGTCTAAAGAAGATGGTATGGTAAAGAAAAAAAATAATAATAATAATAATGAAAGCTGGTGCAAGATAAAAGTCATTTATTTCAAAAAGAAGCCTAAAAGTTCCCTTTTTTCTAAAAGTACTTTTTTGTTTTAAAGGTAAAGGTAAGAATAAAGATGTAGCTTGATGATTTGGTATTGTAGATGTTGACATAATTTCGCTATTAAAATGAGAGGCAAAATGGCATTCCATTATAAGCAAAAAAAATAACTTTGAGTATTTTGTGTATTTATCTTGTCATGCAGCACCGGCAGTGGAGTCTTCCAGGAGCGACTTGTAAATTCTGGATCCTACAAAACCACAAACAAACATGAACACACAGAGCAGCTCTCAGAATCTGTCATGATCACAGTGGATTTGACTGATTGTTTGATGGGATTGTGATGATGTTATAGTACCTTTGCATCCTCAGCCAAAGCTTTCCCAGTCAAAACACAGAAACTGATCACCACACAGAGCTGAAGGACCGACAACACTATCATCATGATATATATTCCTCTGATGATAATCTACAGGTGGGTGAAGAGCAGAGTGTCAACTTATTTAAAAAAATTACATCGTTTTCATTTTTTGAGTTAACTGTCAAAATATTTGTTGTAACAATATTTGCAATATTTGTTTGGTGTCCTACACTATCTATACAAATTTCCATCTTTTTCTCTGTTGTGGAAAATGATTCACTGTAATCATACAGTGAATAATAATTGTAGGAGTTGCAGTATCAAGTTGCTGTCCTACTTTCCTTTGCCAGGTCCATTGAATACAGCACAACAGCTGTGATAGCCAGTGCAGCACTGAATAAGTTCAGAATCATTATGATTACCAAAACACAAACAATATTTAAAAACAAAACAAAAAACAGAATTATCATAAAGACAGATATAATGTAAGATATGACTTTGATAGACACTTACCAGACAAGTACTGGGAAACTCAGTGTGAAGAATGCACACTATTACTAAAATTACCAAAATACAATTACTAGGAACTAACAAAAAAAGCAAAAGCAAACAAAGAAATATATCTGTGCTTTATTATGAATTTATGAATAAATCAAATGAAATGTCACATATAATTTACTTTTTGAAAAGACATTGTATAACATGAACTGATTTAGAAACATAAACATGATCAAAATGAGACCCAAATCTTACTACACTCCTGAGCCAAAAGGATCTCTAGGATATTGTATCCAGGCTATAGTAGTACTGATCCTGATCTTTTTAAGGTGGAGTCCCTGTCAGTGAATCTCATGTTTCCCTTTTGTTCCTCTTGAAATTTAAAGAACCCAAGTCTATAGTTTGGATGTAACTGAAGACATAATAAACACTGTTGATATTAACAAATATTAAGCCACTGTGCAGCATAAAAAAGATCTTACATTAACTTTAAAGTAGTGGTGTTCCGTATTGCAGTGCAATTTTCAATGAACCTACATATCGACGCTTGTATTGTTTTTAGAAAATAGCATGATCAATGACAAACAAAGTCTTACTTTCTGTTCAATCACTTTGCATGTCGGAACTTCATAAGTAAGTTGGCATTCAGGTTAGTTGAATTGTGATAAGTGTAAACTACATTAAAAGTGTTCTAATATGTAGGTCTTCTTCTACTTTTTTGGCAAATTTGTGGATGTTTGATTGGGTTTTTTAAATTTTTTTTCAATGTTGTACAAAGGAAGACTTAGTAGGGAAGCTGTAAAAATAAAAAAAATAAAAAACATGAAAAGGGTTGATGCAAAAGTGCTACAGTCATTTATTTCTTAAAAAAGCAGCCCCAAAGATCGCAACAAAACTGAAAAAGGTAATAAAAGGTAACACCCACTAATCTATATATAGAGAGATCAATGGTAACACCACTTTTGTAAAAGGAAACAATAAGTGTAATTAAACATGTAATTTAACGGATGGAGATCTGCTTTAAATCATTTCACTACAATATTGAGAGAAAATGCCATTCCATTACAAGCAAAAAGAATGACTTTGATTATTTTGTCCTTTAATCTTGTCACGCAGGAGCGGCTTGTGAAGTTCTGGATCCTTCACCACCTGCAAAACCACAGACATGCAAAGAAAAGAAAGATAATCATTACCTTATTGAGATTTATGTAGTACAGACAGACCTCATTTCTTTTACTATATTCAGGGGGAAGGTGTTCCATTACGGTCATCATAACATGAATAATAACAATTGGAGGTTTTATAGTATTCAGTATGATCATTTGCAGGGTCCACTGAATACAGCACAACAGCTGTGATAGCCAGTGCAGCACTGACTACATTCAGAGTCATCCCGATTATCAGCTGTAAAACACAAACAAAATATATATACAAAACTGGAATTGTCAAAAACACAAATGCTTTTGATAGACACTTACCAGACAAGAACTGGTAAACTTGGTTCCAAGAATACACACAATTCCAGCTACAAGGAACTATAATAGGTAAAAGCAAACAAACAAAAACATCATGTTTTTTTTTTTTTTTTGCTTTAGATTTTGGATAAATCAAATGATTTATACTTTTTGACAGGCATTGCACAACATTAATTGATTTAAAAAATAATAATAATAAAAATGATCAAAATGATGGTCTTACCATACAACCAAGCAAAGGAGGTCCCTGGCATATTCTGGACATGCTACAGTACAACCCAATGCATGTAAGCACAATCCCCACCACAATATTGATGACACCAACTATCAGCTGAAGAATCTATGGAACAAGAGAACTATAGTTAAGAATTAAGAATATTCCAAGTTGGCACAATGATATTTTAAATCAACCAATCATTTTTGTTTCAGTGTGGACAGGTGAATTACTTGAACATTTTATATAACACACTTTTTAATGTTATAAATAAATATTTTCACAACGTTTCCAAAATGTTTTGTATTGTTTGAATGAATTTAATTTGGTTGCATAGGCTAAATAAATTTGCAAACTAAATTGTAACTTTTCTAAAAGTTGCAGCTTGGTACTAATACTTTTTACTAATCCAAAATCTACACATCATATTTTCATACAGAGCCCCTAAGGGGACATAGTTATTGGAAAAATATGAGAACTTTGCATTCTCTCACAAAACTATTTAGTTGAAAATCTTTGTTTTCCTCCCACCTCATATTATTTCCATTACAAAAGTTTTGTGAGCGAACGCAAAGTTTCTCTGGGAAACACAAAAGTTTTGAAATATTTTTTTCCCCCTCCCATCTAATTTTTTACGACAGGTGTTTAAAAAATGTTTTTAATCTGTTGTACTGACATAATCCAACTGCAACCACATTGTTTTGAAATGTGAAATGAAAATATCAAAAAGGTATTTAGCAATTAATGTAAGTGTGTGACTCACTCCAAGTGCTATGTGGATGTCCTTCAGATTCCCTTTCATATGCTGAGGTGCAAAACACCCTGGACTGTTACACAGAAAACCCAGAATCTGACACAGTACGGGCCATTTGCTCTTTGGGTTTGAGGTGATGGTGATGACTGTCATTCCCTCATCCTGGGACACTGTCAGAGACATGCTGCTGCGCTGAACAGACACAAGTGATGGAGTTCAGCCTTCCAGTAAGTAACAATGGCCAAACCTTCTGTTTGTTTACTGCATGAAACAATAAGAACAGCAAATGATTACCATTGCAGGAAATTCAGTTTTTTAAATACATATATTCATTATATCAGGAGAAAAAAAAGAAAAGAAATTTAACACTTTACATAGACTCTCAAATCATTTTTTTACTGTAATGATAGTATGTAAATTAAATATTCTACACAGTAGTATGAATACGTTTGATTATCAAAATAGCATTGCTGACAGAAGTTTTGTCGCCTACATAAAAGTCTTTGTAGGAGAAAACAGTTCCACCTGGCTTTGTTTTCTATAAGGACGTTGAGGTGATGCACCAGTTTGTTGATTATCTTTAACATTCTTGTCTTTTTTATTTTTGTTTTGTCATTAAGTTCATTATATTGTTAATTATCTTAAGAAACATTGTGTTAACTCAAGCTCACCTTGTACGTTTATGTGCGTCTCAGTCCAGATGAGTGAAGATGGCACGACTGTGGGATTTTTTTTTTTTTTTTTTTGAAGGGGGAGTTTCTTTTCCGGCAGTGACATCCTCAAATATAAACAAGTATAACTGGAATGTTTTTCATGACTTGAATTACTGTTTAGTTATTGGAGATGTAAGCAACTTTGTTAATAATAACAAATGTAACTTACCTTCACATCACAATGTTGAAAATCATATGAATAAAAGGTGTATTTTAAAAGGTTTCAGGGTGAATTTGAAATGTACTGTAAATGATTGATTACTGTATACATGTAAACAGCGCCATCTATCTGTTGTTTATTGGTATCACGGTAACAGAGTGAGACAGGGCTCATATAGGCCTACATCTAATGTTTTAAGTGGTCAAAATAGCTTAAACATACACTACTACACTGCAAATTATTTTGCTATGAACATGATAAGAAGCTACTGTCATGTATTTTGGAGTCGAATGCATCCTGTATAAGAAATTATTGCTTTATTCACATAAGGTATTCTTAAAGTGTGTATTATTTTGTGCTTCATGTAGGACTGATTAAAATCTGCACCAAAACAACACCAAGTATTCCCCGTGCAGATCAGCCTTTGTTCATGTTTGAACCCTCCTGCTGTGTTGTGCCACACTGGTTTGTATGCAAAATTAGACACTATAAAAAACACTAAAGATTCATTTAAAAACAGAATACCTCTATTGTAGCTTGTCATACACACACACACGTTTGTTTTGCTATACTTGTGAGGACCTCCATAGACATAATGGTTTTTATACAGTACAAACTGTACATTCTATCCCCTAACCGTACCCCTAAACCTACCCATCACAGAAAACTTTCTGTATTTTTACATTTTCAAAAAAACACATTTTTATTATGTTTATTAATCAATTTTCCTTGTGAGGACCAGCAAAAAGTCCTCACAAAGTAGGGACATTTTGTCCTCACAAGTATAGCAAAACATGTCCAAATGTACAGCCCTTCCAAAACACATCTATACATCGAAACTTTGCATGCACGTTCATTCATGACCCTAAATTATAAATATTCACAAAATTTCAAGATAAAATAAATAGTTTAACCAGTATTTCGAGCAGTTTGAAAGTACAGTGTGGGTCAAATTGCCCCCTAACACACAAGATGAAGTGATGGAAGGTAATACCAAGAGCCTCAAAAATACTTTGTCACCTTCAACAGGAAGCAAATTGATCCACTTACTATTATTGTGTGGTGGCCTGGCTGTCGCACATTCATTAAATGGTTTGTTTTTGTGGTCTTTTTCAGCATCTTCTACATGTGTATGCTGCACAAAGGTGCCAATAACCGCGAACTTTGAGTCATACAGTGAGTGCAGTAAGTGAAGTCGATGACACGCCACACCACCAGAGGCCGCTGTGGAACAGACGGCGTTTGCAGCACTTTTCCCCGCTGCTTGTTGGTGCGATGATGTAATGAAGTAAAAGAAGAGTAAAGATGGCGGAGAATAGCGGCACGGATCCGGCCGTGGAGACGAACACTGAAGAAAATGCCGCCGCTAGTGCGACTATCATTAAGGTCACCGTCAAAACACCGAAGGATAAAGAAGAAATAGCCATCGCCGAAGACTCATCTGTCGCACAGGTGATTTTTTCGCGATTTCGTGTTGTTTGTGTCACCCGGGCGTTTGTTACACCAGCGGCTAACAGCTTTAGCCGGCGAGCTAACGATTGACGACGAACAGCCAGAGCCGAAAATCTACGCAGTGGATATTTAGAATGACTTTCACTTTTGCTATTACTTAAATGAGGCTATTCTGAGCAATTTATTCATTGTATTTTGTTTTATATAACGTATGTAAAGTTGGGTTTTCTAACTCGCGGTTGCCTTTAAAGAAACGGCCTGCTCATGTAGAAGGTTCTAGTCTGTCATCATTGGTCGCGCTCTTTCTGTTTTGCTAGTATTTTTGACTTCAAAATTGTATGGATAAACTAAATAACACGTTAAATGACTTTTCATTTAAATGTTGTGCTATGCTACAATGTTTGAGTCAGTTTATTTGACTAATAGCTGTTTTATGCTGATGTTTACGAGCTTATACTTAATAAAAGGGACCGTAATGTTCCTCAAAAGTGATGTTGTATTGCTCTGATTTAATTTATAACATCATAACCCGCATGTTTTGACCTCTTAACAGTTTAAAGAAGAAATCTCCAAAAGATTTAAGGCGAAGCAAGACCAGTTGGTTCTGATTTTTGCCGGTAAGATCCTGAAGGATGGAGACACGCTCGGTCAGCATGGCATCAAAGACGGACTCACGGTTCACCTGGTCATCAAAACCGCACAAAAGTAAGAGGACCTGCTTTTAGGGTCAAAACAGAATTGGCATTTCCATATGCAAAGCCATATTGTGTTGAAAGATAATGCCTATGCAGTTTGAATGGCTCACTTTTAGGGTGTTTTGTGTTTGTAGGACTTCAGGTAATGGTAGTTCGCAGACCTCTGCCTCTTCTGGCCCTGGACCATCACAGGGCAACAGTGACGGAACCGCTAACCCCAGTCCGGCCGGCAACCTGGGCACACCCCAGGGCATTGGGACATCCCCAACTCCGTCACAGCCAGCCAATATACTAGGTGAATTATGTTTTTAAGTTTGTTATTGTCTGTTTTTAATATAATTCCATAATATTGTTGTAGTGTTTTGTGTTGACTATTGTTGTTGTTATTGTTAACCTGTTAAAAAATTGTTTTTGTTAATTGAAAATGCCGAAATAAATAAAATATAAATATGTGGAAAAACTTGAACTTAAATGAAAATTGAAGTGAAACCTTTCCTTGGCAGCTGAATGAAAAATTTTAAGTTGAAGTTACTAAAACTGGAATATAAATTGAAGCTAATTAAAAGTATTAAAAAAAACAATAGTATAAATATAATAAAAAATAAAACAATTAAAAAAAAAAATGGAAGCACAACACAGTTCCAGAAATGTTGACTTTAATTTAAAATCTTAAATTGAAATGACTGAAAATATAAAAATAAATAAAAAATATTTATTAATACTGTAATAATAAATAAATAATACAAAATACCACTGTTTGAAATCTACAAGAGAGTATAACTGTAATTTGTTTATAATATTTGAGAGAATATTTTTTTAGTATGTACATACTTAAATTCTAGGTCATGTAATTATTGCAACATAAAATTGTGTGGTTCCACAATTTTGTGTTGCAATGTACACGAGAAGAATATTTGTTCAGTTTATTGACAGATTGCTCCCCATTCCATCCCTAAATTTAGTTCCTTTCATATAATAGTTTGAAAGACAAATATTGTGAATCCTAATACAGTTCATTGTAAGCTAATTCTATGCTTTTATCTTGCTTTTGTTATACTCTGGCTCTCCTTGTGTGTTTTCAGCTGGGTTTGGTGATCTGGGGGGCCTGGCCAACCTGGGTATGGGATCTGCCAACTTCATGGAGCTTCAGCAACAGATGCAGCGACAGCTCATGTCTAACCCCGAGATGCTGTCTCAGATCATGGAGAACCCGCTTGTGCAGAGCATGATGTCCAACCCTGACCTGATGAGGCAGATGATAGTGGCCAATCCACAGATGCAGCAACTAATGGAGCGCAACCCAGAGATTTCACACATGCTTAACAACCCAGAGCTCATGAGACAGGTATGTTATTAAGTCATGTACTACAGCATTGAAATTGACACGTTAATTTGGCTTGATTTGATTTTACAACACACTTTTTTTTTTTTTCTTTTTTTCTTTAAGACAATGGAGTTGGCACGGAACCCAGCCATGATGCAAGAGATGATGCGTAACCAGGACCGGGCGCTTAGCAACTTAGAGAGTATTCCCGGGGGTTACAATGCTCTTCGGAGGATGTACACAGACATTCAAGAGCCCATGTTTAGCGCTGCACGTGAGCAGGTCAGATTTATTTATTTATTTAAAACTTAAAAAAAAAAAAAAAAATCTGGTTGTCGCCTAAAATATTGTTGAATTGCAATGCTGAAGTGAACATATTGTGTTAAGTCTTAACTAATTTGAAATGACAACAGTAAATGTTATACTGCGTCATCTTCTTTTGAATAGTTTGGAAATAACCCCTTCTCTGCATTGGGTGGAAATGCTGAAAACTCTGGAACACAGCCCTCCAGGACAGAAAACCGAGAGCCCCTGCCAAATCCCTGGGGTCCTCCTGACACCACCGCTGCCACCACCACCTCTGGGACGGCTACCACCACCAGCTCCACCACAAGCTCGACCACACCCAGTGTGTCCAACCCTTTGGGCATTGCCTCCTCTAACCTTGGAAACGGTAATAGCATTTTATGTAAACGTTTGTCTTTAATTGTAAAGCAAGGTGCATGGATTGGTTTGAGGTTATGTTGTGGAGAATTTGCAAGCATATAATTTAAGTGCACAGATTTTGTCAATAAGTAATCATATTTATTCTGGTCAAATACTGCATAAAAGGGTGAAATTTACATCGCCATGTAGTATTACAAAGGATCTCAAATGAATTGATTTCATGTTAAACTTTTTGTGTGTGTGTGGTTCACTGTTAGGCATGTTCAACAGTCCTGGCATGCAAAGCCTAATGCAACAGATCTCTGAGAACCCTCAGCTTATGCAGAACATGCTTTCTGCTCCTTATATGCGCACCATGATGCAGTCCCTGGCCCAAAATCCTGATGTTGCCTCACAGGTAGCAAGATCACTTGGTAGTTCACAAAAGTTTTGATTTGCTATGATGTTCTCATACTAATACAAATGCATTTTTCAGGTATTGATGAACAACCCCCTCTTTGCCGGAAATCCACAGCTGCAGGAGCAAATGAGACAGCAGCTACCTGTATTTCTACAGCAGGTGTGTCCCGTTGGAATTGTTGTAGATTTTCTTTGGGATATGTGACTGGGTTTCATGTACTATCGATTGATTTGGGTTTCATGTACTATCGTGCTAACTGAGTTGTTTTTGGACTCACTTGCAGATGCAGAACCCAGAAGCCCTTTCTGTCATGACAAATCCTCGAGCCATGCGAGCCCTTATGCAGATCCAGGAAGGACTGCAAACCCTTCAAACTGAAGCCCCTGGTCTCATGCCCAGGTGCTCTTTTTTTTTTTTCTTTTTTTTTTTTTTTGCAGTACTCTTTATTTATATATATATATATATATATATATAATAATTTATATGATTTTATATTCCCGGTAAAATATTTTTGAGAGTATATTGAGAGTATTATATTGCTTTGCATGACTTCATTCTCTACAGAGTGAGAACCCCTAGAGAACACATCCTCTTTCTACTAGTTATTTCCCTCTTGGCTTTGTTGCCAAGTAAATCCAGCTTCCTCTAGATTACAGCACACGTTTCCCTATTAAAGGGATAGTTCACCCAACAATGAAAATTATCCCATGATTTACTCACCCTCAAGCCATCCTAGGTGTGTATGTCTGTCTATCTTTCAGATGAACACAATCAGAGATATATTTAAAGATATCCTGGCTCTTCCAAGCTTTATAATGGTTGTGAAGCCAAAAAAAAAAAAAACATCCATCCATAATAAAAGTAATTCATATGGCTCCAGGGGGTTAATAAAGGTCTTCTGAAGCAAAGTGTTTTTGTAAGAAAAATATCCATATTTAAAACTATAAATTCAAATAACTAGCTTCCGGCGGACAACCGTACGCATACTGTGCAAGTCGACTTGTGCCAAATGAGTAATCCTGTGACGTGATGTATGACAGGATGTAGGAGAATTGTAAGCTTAGACGCCTCTTGCGGTTCAAACAAATAGGGCTGGGCAACAAACTCAAGCTCCTCTTCTCTTATATCAAAATCCTCTGACATTTCTCTTTAAAATTTCTCGTTTTAGACTTCTAATTTGAGACTTCCTCTGAGCTTCCGTGTTCGTCATGCGTCGGGTCAGAGTTCACTCTTCCACCGCAAATCGATGCGTATGGCTGTCTGCTGAAAGCTAGATATTATAGTTAATTAAGTTTTAAATATGGATATTTTTCTTGCAAATACCCATCGCTTCACTTCAGAAGGCCTTTATGTAACCCACTGGAGCTGTATGGATTACTTTTATTATGGGTGGATGAATTTATTTTGGCTTCAAAATGTGACCTCTCGTTCACAACCATTATAAAGCTTGGAGGAGCCAGGAAATTTTTAAATATATCTCAGATTGTGTTCGTCTGAAAGAAGATAGTCATATACACCTAGGATTGCTTGAGGGTGATTAAATCATGGGATAATTTTCATTGTTGGGTGAACTAACCCTTTAAACAAGTTTGTTATTCCATTTATGGAAACAATTAGTTGTTAGATTCAACAATCAAACAAGCAGTATGTCATTAACTGCTCTTTCCCAATTAAATTCCTTGTCTCTTTCTAGTCTGGTGCCTGGTGGGATTCCTGCTGGGATTCCTGGTGCCCCACTGCCCACAGGTGTGAATGTGACTCCTGAGAATCCTCCGCCCTCAGGCCAGGGCCCTACCCCCACCCCCACTCCTGCTGCTGGAACTAATCCCGCCCAGCAGCAGCTCATGCAACAGATGTTACAGATGTTTGCTGGAGGGAGTGCATCGGTACTCGTGTTTCTTTGTTGCAGCTGTTATTTACATTTCTTAACAGTATAGTGTGTAAATTTGATTGTACTCACTTCATTTTGCTTTGCAGACTCAGACTCCAGAAGTGCGTTTCCAGCAACAGCTGGAACAGCTGAGTGCCATGGGCTTCATCAACAGGGAAGCCAACCTGCAGGCCCTCATCGCCACCGGGGGCGACATCAATGCCGCCATCGAAAGACTGCTCGGCTCCCAGCCTTCTTAATTCCATCAGCTGAGAGCGTGCGAAGGGAGACAAGAAGCAAACATAGTCCTTCATCACATAAAATCTGACAAGTCCTACATAGACAGAATTCCAATTACTCCAATCTTGTTTTTTTTTTTTTTTTCTCCTTTTTTTGTTGTTGCTTCGATCAGTTGATCTCTGAATCAAAAGCAAAGAGGTTTCAAATTTGTTTCCTTGAACAAAAAAAAAAACAAACAAACCAGAATCGCTGTGGAATGACGTCACACTAATCCCTCATCACTAGTAAGATGGGACAGAGCTTACATTTTCTGAACCAAGTCTAAGTTACCATTCCTTACAATTAGATCATTCTCACCTGAGGCACTACTCGGTGGTTAGGGGAATAAAATCCATCCGCTTGAATTCCGAGGCCAGAGAGATTCTTGTCTTCTGTGAGAATGCTTGGTTTCCTTAATTTCTCTTTCTCCTAATTCATGCCTGATCAAACCAGTATTTATTGCAGAAATGTAGAGCTTACCCTTTACTCCCTTTCCACCTTCCTCAGTTGACGTTGATTTGAGCGTTCCTTGACATTTGATGTGTTAATCGAAATCTAATAGACATGAACATGTTGGAGCACTATAACACCTTGACTCTGAATCGCTTACACTTCAGCTATTTTAGAAAGGAATGAATTTGGAGATGAGATTTTGAAAAGATGTTCAGTCATCTCTTAGTCGTTTGCCTTTGTGAGGAGTGTACCTCAATTGACCGTAAAGGCTTGTCATATGGGTAAGGCTGTAACAAAGCATCAATAAAATATTTCTCAGCTTAAGCAGTGGCGAACGCAGACACGATTTGTTTTGACCATATCTTTATGCTTTGACATAGGAGTATTCTAGTGCCTGGAACACACTTGTATTGTATACTGGATACATCATCCTCAAGTTGCTCTGGCAAAACAAACTGGTTACAGCATGATAGTGATGCTAGCTTCTCTCAGTGCTAACCAACAGCCATCTACTAACAGAGTTTTGATGTGAATTAAAATGTTCAACTTTTTTTGCTGCACATCCATAATCCACTCTTTATTCTACTTGAATTACAATACAGAAACCTGCATTAATTGAGGTTTGTATTTCCTTTAAGCCAACATGTGATTTTGTCTTGAATCCGATGCGAGTCACTCTTTGCGATGCTTTTATAATGGTTTAAGAAGTATTGCATGATCATATTCTCTTATAACAACAATGATTTTAATTCACCTGAGGGTTGCAGTTATTGTCAAACTATTGGAGGTCACACAAAAGTCATTTGTTCGTCTTGATACATTGTACATGCATTTATGTCTGCTATCACAAAGCTTTAAGCATTAAAAATGCTTTGGCTAGATACCTTAAATAACATAACTTGGTAATGTACTTTGGCCAACAATATGATGAGAAGTTGGCCTTTGAAAACCTGGAATTTTAAAATTGTGATTTCCAGGACTGGAAACATTATGGTGAATTCAGATTCTGTTATGCTCAGCTGTAAATTTTTTCTTTGTGGGTGCAGTTACTATAAAAATGATTTTTAAAAGATAATTTAAAAATTATGGAAGTTCACTGGTCAAAGTCTCAAAACCATGCACTCATAAAAATAAAGGTTCTAACCATTTTGGGTTCCCCAAAGAGCAGACATTTTTTTTTCTTAGAGTGAAGAAGGTTTTAATAATCTAACATTTTTTCCCCCCTCACAATAAATAACCTTTAGTGCATTTGAAATGTTCAATGGATGCCAAAGAGGAACCTTTACATTTAAGAATGTACATGTTGGGTCTAGCTAGTAGCAACAAATCTTTTGAAGTTAAGAAATCCTTTTGTGCTAATACCCTTACAATTTTAACAGGGGTTTACTTGTTGCAGCTGTTCCCTGAAGCCCTCACCCCACAAAGGAAGTCAAGACAAAAGGTTGTGAGGTCTCAAAAGTATATATTGTATTTACGTGCAAGTATAACATAGTTAAGAAAATAGATAAACGCTAATAACATGCTATAGAAAAGAAAGCGCGTTTGCTTAGGACCCAAGCAACACGATACAGCTCGAGCGGTTTATACGGTAGAATCCATGTCAGACCGCCAAAAACATGACATTAATTGAGATTTTATAACACATTTATGTATCGCCAAAATATAAGAAAACGTTTTAAGAAAAGTTTTAAAGTATTATTTTGTTTGTGCCCAAAAATCACTAGAAATTCCCTTACAATAACCTTTTATTTTTTTAGCCAGCAAAAAAACCCCACTCTTTTTGTGGTTTCCTTTATTTTAATAATGCCCTTAAAACAAGTAAATTAATAATCCGTGTTTCGTTCAGTTTTCTGTTTTCCTCAAGTTAACTCTAGGCCACGGTTTTGTAGTTCGTAGGCACTACCATGACACTACATTTCCCATGAACCATCAGCGCGGAAGTAAGAAGTCAGCTGATGTTCTTGTGCTGCTGGAAGTTGTTGCTATAATCTCGCGTACATTTTAAACCTTTATTAGTATATTTGCTCTTTTCATTTGAATTATGTTGCGTCCTAAAGCATTAACACAAGTACTCAGTCAAGCAAACACCAGTGGAGTACAAAGCACACTGTAAGTATATGAAATTCAATCTTTGTTCATATCAGTAGCTTTAGCTGGCAGATAAACTGACACGAAACAATAATAATGTGCATTTATGTTATTCAAAACATGTTTACTTAAAGTATTTTGTTGCCTTGGGTTTTGTTGGGTAATGTTGTCTTGCGTGTTAAATCATTAACAAATGTCATATTCGTGTAGTAGATCCAAACGTGATTGGATACTTGTTATACTTAAAAATATCAGATTGTCAGCATTAGATTAAATATCAAATCAAATACCATTTATTTAAAACATTTTATATAATGTCACAAAAATACGTTTTTTGTTTAGCTGTGTGAACTCAAAGAGAAGTGCCTGACATACATCCACTAAAAAACACCCAAACAACAGTTAATTAAAAAGTCACTGAACAAAAATTTTGGTTGCAGATGTCATTTTGGTGTTCATATAATTTTTGGCCACTTTACAAGTCAAAGTCATATTATATGAAGTGTTTTTGTGGTGTGTTTTATTTTATTTTAGGTTATTGAACAACGAAGGCTCCCTGTTGGCGTATTCAGGATATGGAGACACCGATGCAAGAGTCACTGCAGCTATTGCCAGCAACATCTGGGCGGCTTACGACAAAAACGGACACCAGGCCTTTAATGAGGACAAACTGAAATTCATACTGATGGATTGTATGGTAGGAATAAAATTGTACAGTTGGGTTATAGTAAATGATTGTGAATGCCAGTCTTTAAGATATGCAAGTTCTACACATATTTGTAAGATATGCAAATTCAGCACAGCAACTGCTATATGCCATGCAAAACACATGGGTTATAATCTGTTTCTGGAAACTAAACCATACCAGAAATAATACTAACATGATGAACTACTACAATAGTTTTTCTTTATTATGTGGTGCATTTTCTTTACAGGAGGGAAGGGTGGCCATTACGCGTGTTGCTAACTTGTTGCTTTGCATGTATGCCAAGGAGACAGTCGGCTTTGGGATGCTTAAAGCCAAGGTGAGATGTGCCTTAGTAACTGAGAATTAATATATACCATAATTGTTTTTTCATGAACAATCATAAATAACTGTGTTTTTTATGTTCACAGGCTGAGGCTTTAGTGCAGTACCTTGAGGAACCACTAACACAAGTGGCAGCGTCGTAGGATCTACTTTGACGTGTGGATTTGTGTACAAGATCTTGGCCTTTATACAATAATATCTATGGCTTTATTTATTTGCATACTCAAGTTGATTGCTGTATCAGATTAAGTGGTTATAAAACCCAAAATAAGTATTATTGCATAAACAGGAATTAATACATTTGAACTGCATTTCCTTTTTTTATTTTCCTTTTTTTGTTTATGTCTCAGGATTTTTTTGCAGTCAGTGATCAGGCTGTCTTATGGAAACTTGCTTCTGCCACAGAATAAAAACATAAATAAGGTAATTGCGATTTTGTTTTTTAAATCACATAATTCTGACTTTTTTCCATGTAATTGCGAGTTTATATCTCACAATTCTAACTTGCAATTGTGAGTTAATAACTTGCAATTCTGTGAAAAAAAAAAAAAAAGTCAGAATTGTGAGATATAAATCAGAATCAGAATTGCGGGTTTATATCTTGAAATTCTGACGTTTTTTCTCCATTTTTTTCCCCCTGAATTTCTCCACATATAAAATCATAACTGCAAGTTATAAAGTCTGAATTGTGAGATATAAACTTGCAATTGCAAGGAGGAAAAAAAAATGAATTGTGAGATAAAAAGTCGCAATTATCTTTTTTAAAAAAACAATTATTCCGTGGCTAAAACAAGCTTCCATAGTGTTGAGTGTCAGAAATATTAAATAAATCTATTTTTTTTGCTACATGTTGTTGTTTTTCCTTCTTTAAAACACTTTTTTTTATTATGTCTGGAATAATATTAAAGAGGACCTATAATGCCACTTTTACAAGATATAAGATATAATATAAGTCTCTGGTGACCCCAGAATGTGTCCGTGAAGTTTCAGCTCAAAATACCCCACAGATCATTTATTATAGCTTGTCAAATTTGCCCCTATTTGGATGTGAGCAAAAACATGCTATCTTTGTGTGTGTCCCTTTAAATGCAAATGAGCTGCTGCTCCCGGCCCCCTTTTCAGAAGAGGGCGGAGCTTTAACAGCTCGCGCTTCGGTTGCTCAACAACAACAAAACTGGAAAATCTCACGCAGCCAAAATGATTATTGTCAGTAACGGTGTTCAGCCTTACATTGTTCAAACCAGAGTCGGACACTGATGGAGAGACTCAGGAAGAAGTTACAACTTTTAGAATGAACGGTTAGTGGATAAATTTATGTAGTTGCTGTGGAGTTGATTCAACTCATCGACTAGCATGTGCCGTCATGTTAGTCTTTTGTGCAAATCCAGCATTGAATTGACCCTTGTTTGTGAAGCAGTCCGGCGTAAAATGACGGCATGGCAACAACACTCTACTGCAACAACTCTTCCTCTTCTCTAAAGCAGCCCAACATGGCCTCACCCCCTTTGTTGCGTGTTCTCGGGGGCAGGGTTTATGTAAATTTTAGGGTTAGTGATGTCCCCACCCCGGGAAGAAGCTCGTTGTAGTCCTTAAACAGAATTCTTTAAAAGAAAATATCTCCATTTGCATTGAACTTTGCAGATGTTTATGCTCAAACAGCAACATTACACACTAACTAAAGTTAAAAAAGTGAAATCATAATCAACCACCCCTTTAAAACAAAAACTTACAAAATCAGGAATATGTGTATTTTATTCCCATGAACATTGTGTGTTGCAACGTGTCTAAAGATAAAATATCACTGTCATATCAGTTATTTGTGTTTCAAGCGATGATGTTATAATCATGTAATCCAAAATATCTTCCATTGCAAATGCCTTCCTCATCTTGGGAGAGACTGCTTAAAAGAAAATGATTGGCTGTGGATGGTGTGTATGTCGTCTTTTCATTGGCCAAGCAGGTGCACTATTGCACAAAGTTTCATATGACTGCACCTGTGCTCGCTCTACCTGTTTGACCTGACTTGAGCGCAGCTAAAGTCACGCCCTCCTTCCCCAGGTACGGCACATCTGATAGCGGAACTGCCAGGCTAAATAACAGAGCTAGTTCCTTGTACAAACAAGTGAACTGTCCACCATAAACTAGGATTTCATTTTTATTTAGTGCTGTTTTTCTGCTCTTTTAGGTCAACCGCTGTAGCATAGCGAGGGGAAACTGTCATTCTTGATTCTTGGGATTTTGACTCATGCAGCATTAATTTAGATTAGTGAAGGTAGATCTGCTTACAAGAGTGACAATATGGGGTCTGATGAGGCCTACAACTTTGTTTTCAAAGGTAAGATTTGACACTTCTGCATAGTTACGTTGGCAATGCATGTTAAACAATCTATTGTAACCTTAAACTGTCTTTCAGGTGATGTTTAATTCGTTTCATTATCAGTAAGCATTCATCCCACTGTTTTTGCAGTACTTGTAGAGAATGTACTTTACTTTGCACATTGTTATATTATACCTGCAATTGAATTCCTCCTTTAAGTAAAGCTCTGAGGGTTGGTTTACCACAAAACAAATGCAGCCCTATAGGATGGTTGAAATCTGATTTCCATGACAACAAGGGTTTGTTTACACAAGATTACTGAGTTCTGTTACTCAGTATAGGAGGGGAAATAGTTGTACCTGTTGAAGCCCATTGTGAAACTAATCTGCCAGAGCATTGCACAAACGACACAAAACGTTGGTTTCATCATGGTTAAATCGAAGCAACAAGAACAGGAAATACTTAGAGGAAACCATTTAAAAGAAGCAAGATCATGACCATTTAAAGGGCTAGCTTTAATATGTATATCACCTGTCTTGATGGTTTAATCAGAAATGACAACACTTTTAAATACACAGATATTTGTGCATGAGTTAATTAATACTTCTTATAGGCTACTATAATAAACATTGTGTATTTCTTTTTTCCAACACTCTATTATTGTCCCATTTCCTGACATAATATGATAAATGAACTCCAATCCCAGATACTTTATGATAGTCCTGCATGGGTGGAGTGTTGACTTTACTTCTGACATGTTTGAGTCATTCTTGTTTGCACCTACAATTACCAGGGTTTTCATATGGTGAAGTGTTATACTGTTCATCCAGTGTGGGTTTGTTCTGGCAGGATAATACAAGGATTAGATCTACTTCTGTCTCAAGTTTTAATGAACAACAAGCCTAGACTATTTCCTCATAAGGATGCCGATGTGTGATTGCATAAGACATGTTTTACATCCTAATGTTGCACTTTAAAAGAATAATAATTACATTGAAACATGACCTACTTGGAGTAAAATGATTGAACATTGTAGAGATGAATAACCCCTGCTTTGTTTTCTCAACTGAAATAAATTTATGACGTTAGGGAGAAGTGGTGTTAGCGTTTCTCACTGGATAGAGATGCATTTATGCGTTTGGCAGAAGCTTTAATCTAAAGCAATTTATCAATTTGTGTATTCTCTGGGACTTGAATCCATGACCTTGCACCCAAAACCTTGAATTCAATCGAAAAGTGTCTGCCAAATGTGTTGAATATGGCTCATCAACTCCTTATTATCAAATAATTTCTTAAATTCCAAAAATTTCTTAAAGTTCAAGACAACAAACATTACATTGTAGACGATTGCATCATGAGTCTGTAAATGGCTGGTCTTTTAATCCGCAACTAATTATTGATTTTAGTGTTGCTAAACACACCAAGCAGTAATTGTGCAAAACAATTGTGGGGTTTATCACAAATTTTTCATGGGTGGGTTCAATGAGTGCTCTATAGCAAGAGGACACTATATAGCTTGGTCTTGGTTGGTAGAATTTCTGTCACTCTTAGAAGAAAAAGGTTCTATATAGGGCTTTTCACACTTGAAATAGTTAACCCTGGGCCATTCTAAACCCCAGGTAAACGGAATCCTGGGTTATCTTGCTTCACGTTTCACACTGCTCAGAATATACCCAGGGTTAACAATTAGTCCCGGGTATTCATAAACTGACGTTTCACACTGTACATCCTAAACCCCGGGTTAACATTCTTATTTGCATATTTGCGTTGATTGGATAAACGCCGCACGCGACCTATTTACCAGGCTCTAGCATTGCGCATCCTCGTATTGCCGACTGTACTATCGAGTGTATACTGAATGGACATTTCGGACTATAAAGGTAAGAATGAAACGGGTTGTACTTCACTCAGGTTGTCGAGTTTTCTGTCAGCATTTGACGTTTTTCCTCGCAAACGCTGAATTTCTGGTTAGCACCAAACGCTGAAAACCCTTTTAAAAGCGGGGTTAGGCTAGCACCCTTTTTACCTGGGGTTATGAAACCACTTCCGAAATTTCTGGTTACACTGAATTTCGGGTTAGCACCAAAAGCGGTCTTAACCCCGCTTCTAAATTACAAGTGTGAAACGTTCCTTTACCCGGGGTTAAAAGCGGTGTTTTCAACGAAGATAACATGGGGTTAAGAGTAGTGTGAAAAGCCCATATAGAACCTTAAAGGGATAGTTCACCCAAAAATGAAAATTCTGTCATCATTTACTCACCCTCAAGTTGTTCCAAACCTGTAAGAATTCTTCTGCTGAACACAAAGGAAGATATTTTGATGAATATAGGTAACCAAACAGTTGATGGGCTCCATTGACTTCCATAGTACGGAAAAAACTGTTTGGTTACCGACATTCTTCAAAATATCTTATTTTTTAGGTTTGGTTGAAACAACTTGAGGGTGAGTAAAACATAACAGAATTTTCATTTTAGGGTGAACTATCCCTTTAAAGGCTTCTGTCAGGCGTTTCATATATATGAAACCTTTTAGGGGTTCCCATCATGGGATCATTTTATGGATTTAGTTTCAATTAAATTTTTTTTCGTTTTATATTTTGTTTAAATTTTATGAATTAAACAACTCATGAACATACTTTATCACTAGAAAAAAAATAAAATAACCAGTTAAACATGAAAGTATTATGCAATCATTTAAGACATTTCTCCTTTTCGGCATAAAGGGTTCTTTAAAATTTAATATATAGAACCCATATTGAATCTTTTTTTCTAAGAGTGTAGACTCTGTGACTCATATGCACCTCCATGTTTTGTTGCAGTGGTTCTTATTGGAGAATCTGGTGTTGGGAAGAGCAACTTGCTGTCACGGTTCACCAAGAATGAATTTAATCATGACAGCCGGACGACCATCGGAGTGGAGTTCAGCACAAGAACTGTGCAGCTAAATGGTCTCACCATCAAAGCTCAGATCTGGGACACAGCCGGACTGGAGCGGTACCGGGCCATCACTTCTGCGTGAGTTTTGCATGGTGTAACGTTTAAAGACCATACAAATGGTGCTGCTAATACAAGCAAATACACCCCTAATTCACCATAAAATGACAATTCTGTCATCATTTACTCAGCATCATATATATATATATATAAATGCACGACTGTTCAAAATTTTGGAATTCGTAAGATTTCATTTCAAGTCTTATATGCTTATTTATTGGATCAAAAATACAGTAAAAATATTCATTTTCTGTTTTCTATTTCACTATGTTTGAAAATGTAATTTATTCATGTGATGTCAAACTGAATTTTTAGCATCATTACTCCAGTCTTCAGTGTCACATGATCCTTCAGAAATCATTCTAATATGCTGATTTGCTGCTCAAAAAAAATTCTTATTATTATCAATGTTAAAAACAGTTGTGCTGCTTCATATTTTTGTGGAAACTCTGATGCAATTTTTTTTAGGAATTAGACCAGAAAGTTCAAAAGACCAGCATTTATTTGAGATACAAATATTTTGTAACATTATAAAAGTCTTATAATGATTAAAACTATCAATTTCCTTTAAAAAAGGAACTTTTGAATGGTAGTGTATTTATACTGTAATATGTTTACTTTGCTATGTAAGTCTTCTGAATACAATAACTTTGTGTGAGAAACAGACCAAAATGTCAGAATAATTCTCTCTACAATTGTGGTCACCACTTTGAATATGTGTATATGCAAATGCATTATTGAATTGTCATTCATCCATTCTTTAACTGAGCATTGCATATTTCACTACCTGTTGCTATACAATTAATTTCTCACCTGTCATTCTAAATCATATTCTGTTGTCATTCTGCTATATTACATAATGTTTTATGACAGTGCTCTATTGAATCAAAAAAGGAAGTAAATCCAGTCACCTGACCTGATATGATCTGGCTTCCTATGCTTCAGATATTATCGAGGAGCAGTTGGAGCCCTACTAGTCTACGACATTTCAAAGCACTTGACGTATGAAAGTGCCGAGCGCTGGTTGAAGGAACTCTACGACCACGCAGATGCTCATATCGTAGTGATGCTTGTGGGCAATAAATCGGACCTGGCAGCAATACGGACCGTTCCAACAGAGGACGCAAAGGACTTTGCAGGTCCTATTTTTATGATATATATAAATATTACAAATTATAACGAGTGGTTATTGGTATATAATATACGTTTTATATAATGAAAACTTACTATATATTTATAGTCCAGCAACCACAAGTCTATTTTTATTAATATGTTATTGTCATTTATATCTTTCTAGAAAAGAATGGTCTTCTGTATATGGAAACCTCTGCTTTGGGGTCAGTAAATGTCGAGGCGGCATTCAACACTGTGCTTGCAGGTAAAGCTACTGTTTATTCTGAACACATCAGACCTTATTTACATGTACTTTACATGTGTTCCTTGCCCTCTGGATTTCTCCTCTTCAGTCAGGCTTGAAATAGTGTATACAAGCACTAGGCTTCATCACCATAATCATGTTGTCATTACTGTTTCTCTCAGAAATCCATAAAAAGGTTAATAGCAAAGAAGTGACTCGAGGCTCTATCAATGCGGTGACACTGTCCCAACCCAAAGCAGATGACGCACAGGTGGAGAAGAAGGCCTGCTGCAAGAACATGTGAAAGAACATTCTGGATCTTCAGAAGGACTTCACAAGGATCCTAATGGAGTTGTGAATTCAGCTTGTACAGTAAAGCCATCATTAAGAAAGAACCAGTATGGCAAAAAAAGCAAAAGGAAATGCATTTCATTAACTGACATAGCCATATTTGTATTCATAAATATTATGTAGGCTTTTTAATGTTTGTCAAGTTTGACAAGGATTATTTGACCTA
The DNA here is from genome assembly GCA_039654765.1 of Mylopharyngodon piceus. NCBI lineage: Eukaryota > Metazoa > Chordata > Actinopteri > Cypriniformes > Xenocyprididae > Mylopharyngodon > Mylopharyngodon piceus. The sequence goes on from CM077445.1 coordinate 14,925,871, forward strand.
ATTTTAATGTATTTCCCCCCATATGTTCCCTCTTAGTATATTAGATTTGTGTTTGTACCTAGTATTTAAGAAATCTCAAGCCAAACCTTTTTTTTCTTTTTTTTTACTTACATACTTTAAGCAGACACCTTTATCCAAGGTGACATACAAATGAGAAATACAACAAGCAATTCATCTTACTCAACATGCTGGAGAAATAACTTTATCACTGTAATTAGTATGTAAGATTGAGGAAAGAACATATTTTTCCATTTACACATTTATTCACACTAGTTTTTAATTTGATTAATTTAACACGCCTATTGAAGATAATTAAAAGAGACATAACTTATTTTTATTATTTAAGACTAATCAGCTCTAAATCAATATTTTTGCTATTAATATATATATATATATATATATATATATATATAAGCAAAGTGCTAATTTTTATCTTCGTAATGAATGCTTGACATTTTTGCACATTATATTTTCATTATCATTATGATAATATGATCACTGATGCTGGAGGTATTATCAATTGCTGTTGTTAAAGCAAAAAAGGAAGTATATCCAGTATGTCATTTTCCAATTATAATTAAAGCAGGAATATGTAAAAAAAAAAAAAATGTCTGAATTGTTTTTTCCACAATGAATTTTAAGTGCAGTTTGAAAAATGTCCAACAACAACAAAAAGGAAACCGTTTATACATTAAAGTTTGAGAATGCACAGACAACATTTATGAATCATCATTATTCAATATTCTACATATACAGTATACAATATCAGTATACAGAGGGCTATATATATATATATATATATATGTGTGTGTGTGTGTGTGTGTGTGTGTGTGTGTGTGTATGGACAATTTACACCCATAAAAGATGAGATACTACCTTAATTCAATTTCATTTTATTGTAATAATTGAATTGGAAATTAAAAGGCATTCTCGGTTGTCTGAATGTTGCGCAGCCCTGCCTCCTCATTACCTCCTACGTGGCATTTGCAGGCCCCATCATCCTCTGTAAAGCATGAGTGAAGTCACGCTGTGGAATGTGGAAGAGCTCATCTGACATACACCTGCGACTCTCTGCTTTCTTTTAAGCTATTTTTCTACTGTATTGACAGGCTACATCGTGTTTTATTATACCGTATGTTTTTATTCAAAGACGTATATTTTAATATAATTATACTTTGTGTTTATATCTCCTGACAACTATAAACGACACACCTGTGACGTTACACACCTGTGCGGAAGCCCCGTCAAACATTTCATTGGGTGGCAGAGGCACACTCGAGTGATAGACAGTGTTTCTGGCCAATAAGATCACCGGAAAGGCGGGGCTACATCTCAGCACGGTGACGTAAGTGTTTGCCTTAAGATGAGACAACAGGGCGAAACTTGGTTGACGTAGCACAGCAACATCGTATCAAAGTTGATTAGCTGTAATTTAGACTAATTCGGGACTTTTTTGCTTAACGATTACATTATATATAACTGTCGACAGAAGGAGATAGATATTATATATTTTTATTTTTGATTCTGACAGACTTTAACGCATGACGCGCGTAATGAAGCGCTCGTGATCAGCTGATGCGTCTCACAAACGAAGTTTTTTTGGCTTTGTAATAAATATAAAAGCACCTTGTGGTTCTCCGGAAGAGCACAACGTCTTAATATTTGAAAACACGGAGTTCTTATTAAGCCGGTAAGAAGATTAAAGTCATGACGGGTAGAGAGGACGAGTATGACTATCTCTTTAAAGGTGAGTACCACGTTACTACACTTCCAGAACAGCTGACTTTCAAATGAGCTCCTGTATGTCGTCTTCATATGCTGCATGTCTCTTTTCTTATAGGAAGTCTTCTTTTTTTACTCTAAAACACAGATTAGCACATTCAACTTGTGGATTGCAACATGGTAACTGACTGTTTCAAGTTGGTCCAAGTTGGTCAATAGCTGGTAACCACCATGGACCAGCAAAAAAACAGCTAGCTTAAGGTGGACAAGCTGGTTTTTGGGACATGGTGGCAGGTCAACCAGCTAATGTTCATCTTAGAGCATGTAGAAACAATTTACCTGTTGTTAATACCATGTTAATATGGATTTTCAGGGCAAATACATAAAAAGGCTTAAAAAATATACAATTTAGTCAAGTGTCATTTTTGCTTGATTATATAATACTTCTTTTTATGTGTCTTGTTTTATAATTTAATATAGATCAGACATTGACAGTTTGAACATTTAATACAATTGCCACATGGAAAAGGAAAAAACATTTTGTCTTTAGTGGGTGAAACTGATTTTGAGGTTTCATTCAATAGTGTCTGCAATATAAGCACAGTTAAACTGGTAAGACCTGTATAAATCAGGATGGGTTTGCATTCAGGAGGTTTTTAAAACTCACTGAGGTCACGAAATCTTACCCAATGCAGTGGAAACCATCTGGAAGATTAGATCATCCATTTGTCTTGTTTTGTCCTGTTTAAGAACTTCTCCTAGTGATAGATTAATGTGAATACTAATGATGATATTGACCTCCTTAATGTTGTGATGGTTATGTCCTTGGATTTGACACTTCCATTAGTCATAGTTCTGCCCTCGACCTCCGTGTGTGTTAAGATGTCCGTGCACCTTTTGCTGTTTGATCATGAATCAATCAGTGCTGTTCAATCACTGCTCTGCTCTTTAAACATGCCCTTCCACTAGCTTTAAAACAAGCAAATTCTTTGTCAAAGTGCTTTCCTGTGTGTTTAACTCAGACCATTATCATTAGAACAAATATAGCTGAGATTTGTGTTGGTGGATTTTATTCTTTCATGTTGATTAGTTGACAGCATTAGCCAAGATTGTTTTAGATTTAGGTTAAATGAAAATTAAAATTGTCATTATTTAATCACATTTAATCATGTTATATTCAGGTTTTGTGATGTTCTACGTTAACTTTGTTTGATGAACAGACTGAAACGCAAGTTGTTATTCACTGATAGTCCTTGCATCCGCTGAAGCTTTGAAATCTTATTGACTTCCATGTTCAGATGTAAAAAATTCAAATGAAAAATAAATTAGATTTGACATACTTGAAGATAAAAACAATTGGTTCTCATATGTCCAAAGTGAACGTGAAATGATAGTTTGAATATACAGATTTGAGAATGAGATTTTGTGTGTGTGTGTGTGTCATTTTTGGTCACCAGTCTTTATATGAAAAATAAAATTAAGATTCTCTTTTTGTGTTCTACGGAAAAACTAACAACATACAGGTTTGGAAGGACATGAGGGTCAGTAAATAAAGACAGATTTTTCATTTTTGGGTGTACTATCCATTTAAGTTCCTCGGGCACAAATTATAAACTACCATTCAAAAGTTTGGGGTCGGGACAATTTTTAAATGTTTTGGAAAAAGTCTCTTATGCTCACCAAGGCTGCAAAAAATAATAACAAAATTCTCAAATATTTTTACAATTTAAAATAACTCTTTACCGTTTGAATATATTTTAAAATGTAATTTATTTCTGCTATGCAAAGCTGAATTTTCAGCATCATTACTCCAGTCTTCAGTGTCACATGATCCTTCAGAAATCATTCTAATATGCTGATTTGCTGCTCAAGAAACATTTTCAATGTTGAAAACCATTCTGCTGCTTAATATTTTTTTGTGGAAACTGTTGCATGTTTTTTTACAGGATTTATTGATGAATAGAAAGTTAAAAAATACAGCATTTATTTAAAACAGAATTTTTTTATAACAATGTAAAAATCTTTACTGTCACTTTTGATCTATTTAATGCAACCTTGTTAAATAAAAGTATTAGGCCCGGTTTCACAGACGGGGCTTAGCCTAAGCCAGGATTAGGCCTTAGTGCAATTAGGATATTTAAGTAGCTTTTATAAAAGTACACAAGAAAAAAAACATCACTGGTGCACATCTTGAGACAAAACAATGGCACTGACATATTTTAAGATATGTCAGTACAAGTTGCTTTCAGTTAAAACAGCTCAAACATGCATTTTAGTCTAGGACTAGCTTAAGCCTTGTCTTTGAAACCAGGGGTTAGTTTCTTTAAAAAACAAGAAACTACCTGAACATTAGTGTAACTGTAAATATAATTTCACAATAATATCTATTCGATTTTTGTCTCTGTCAGCGGAAGAGAGACATTCCCAGTATTTCATAAGTCTGCCTGTGTGGGTGAAAAAGGGAGTTGCTCTTTGGTCGTGCCCTTTTCGCTCATTGTTAAAAGCTTTGTGGAAACACACCCTCTGTGTGTGAAACATTTGACTCTTAATTGCTTTTGTATGGTGGAGGGATGCCGGTTTATGCCAGCGCACAAATGGAATCTGCTTGAAAGAGCTCTTGCAGTGTCATGTGTGTCTCCAGGGTCAATAGCACACACAATAGCGTATATAAAAGCACCATAAAGTTGAGGCAGTTGATCTCACGCACCGTTGTCCTTGTCATCCGCAGTGGTTCTGATTGGAGACTCTGGTGTGGGCAAGAGTAACCTGCTCTCTCGCTTCACCCGCAATGAGTTCAACCTGGAGAGCAAGAGCACCATCGGGGTGGAGTTTGCCACACGCAGTATCCATGTGGAGGGCAAGACCGTCAAGGCCCAGATCTGGGATACGGCTGGACAGGAGAGATACAGGGCCATCACATCAGCGTAAGTGTCTTCATAAAATCGATCAAGACATCAGCTAATTTAAGTTCATTTGTTTTGTGCTAATATATATAACATGTAACATGCCTATTACCTGAGAGATATCTCGAAAGTTAGTGTCGTGAAAAATCATACCTGACAAAAATCTGTGGGAATGTGTGTGTAGAACCTTAAAAATATGATGCAGCATTTGCAAAGTATACATAAATATTTGGAGACAAAAAGCATAATTTTAGGCCATGTTATTATAAGTTTTAATGATTTACCCATTTTTGTGGCACTTTAATCATCTATGAAGATACAACGTTGTGTCTTATTTGGCATCCTTGATGTCATTCTTTCATGTGCTATATGAATAATTTTAATTAATTAATTCTGATTTTAAACAAAAGAATTCAGTTTCTAAGCCTTTCTGTAAAAAAAGACATAATATATACATTACTTTTCCACCTTGTTTTTCAGCATAGCAGTAAGCTATTTTTTAGGGATTCACTGATATGAAAATTTTGGCCGATATCGATAACCGATAATTCTTTATATTTAAAAGCCGATATCCAATATATTGGCCGATAAATCTAAATCAAAATTTTTATATAATTTTTGAGAGCCTGATAACAAAAACAAAAGTCTCACAATTAAAAGCCATGTCCCAAGCACACAATTATAATGTTCTCATTATAATATTATGTAGCCTAAATGACAGACTAACGCTGTACGTTGTAATTAACTGTATTTTCCTTTTTGAAATGATTTCAATCATATTTCAAGCAATTCAAACCCATAATGGCGGACAGTGCGCATCTGAAGTGTCTCAGCTGAAATAATCCATTATTTATCAGCTTTAATATATCGACCAAATTTTCTTATCGGGCCGATACGATAACATTAAAAATTAACATATATTGCCAATACCGATATGGTGGCCAATATATTGTAAATCCCTGCTATTTTCTGTGTATGTGCAAGATTTTCAGTTATGTAAATAACAGTGAACAACAAAGTGCAGTAAACAGTAAAACCATTTAAAATAATATGGTAACAAATACCACTTTATTTGCAATATTGAGCAGCAAAACAGACTGTTCTTGCACAGCTAAAATAACTGTAAGCGACTGACACCAGAAGCCTTGCATATTCAAGTTAAAAATGACTGTACCTGCTCTTACATTTTTACCTTATAATACTATGGGATCCCATAGACTCCCAAGAAGTAAGGCCAGTTGAATGAACATGTGCTTGATGTACGTTCAGATAAGATGAAGACTCTAATAACAGTAATAATCACAAGATCATACTTCTATTATTGAGCACTTTAGGTTGTGGAATAAATTGTGTACATTTTAAATCCTTAATAAATGCATCTTTTAAATGTGTGTATTCAAAGGTATTACAGAGGTGCCGTAGGAGCCCTGCTGGTGTATGACATCGCCAAGCATCTGACCTATGAAAACGCTGAGCGCTGGCTGAAGGAACTGCAGGATCATGCTGACAGCAATATTGTCATCATGTTAGTAGGGAACAAAAGCGACCTGCGCCATCTGAGGGCTGTTCCTATGGATGAAGCCAAAGCGTTTGCAGGTTAGTTTTGGGGAAGCTAGTTTGACCTGTAATTCTCATGCTACTTATAATATTAAGTTTCTGTTGAGTCATTTTTATGGCAAATCAAATGTATAAAGTTACACCTTAATACAGCTAAAATAAATCTACAGCCAAAATAAATAATAATAAATGGTAGCGTTTAATTAAACATTTCACTATAAAAAAGACCTAATATGCCACATAGGGACTTGAATCTACACTATTGTTCAAAAGTTTGGGGTCAGTAAGAATTTTTGACAGTAAAGACATTTATAAAGACAAAAGTGTGACAGTAAATACACAGAAGATTATTTTCAAATAAATGCTAACTTTCTATCCTGTAAAAAATGTATCACAGTTTCCACAAAAATATGAAGCTGCACCTCTGTTTTCAACATTGAAATTATAAGAAATGTTTCTTGAGCAAATCAGTATATTAGAATGATTTCTGAAGGATCATGTGCCACTGAATTTACAGGTGCTGTTATATTTACTTCATAGATATTTTATATTTTACATATATTTTACATTATACTTGTGTTGCTAGGAATTGAACCCATGACATTGGTGTTGCTAGCGCCATGTTTTGCCTTTTTTAGATACCTGTTGTTAACCTTTTTCTCAGTTATCTCAAATACTGAATGTAGTGATTTTTATATATGTTGCATGCTACTTGTTTATCTCAGAATTAGTCTTTGCTAGCTGGTGTGTTCTATCTAGATAATTATACCATTTTTCTTTGATAATGTATTTGAAAAGCTAGATATAAAAAAAAAAAAAAAAAAAAAAAAAAAAAATATATATATATATATATATATATATATATATATATATATATATATATATATATATATATATATATATATATATATTATATATTTGTGTCTGTTTAGGAGATGTCAAGTGCTCTGTTGAATTGTGTGTGTGTTTTACAGAGAAGCATGGACTTTCTTTCCTGGAGACCTCAGCGCTGGACTCTTCTAATGTTGAACTTGCATTTCAGACCATTCTTACAGGTCAGTCCTGAGCAAATCATCTAAAAGGGTGAATCTCATTATTATTATTATTATTAACCTTTATTTAACCTGGCAAGTCAAATAAGAACAAGTTCTTATTTTCAGCACAAGCCTGGCAGGATAGTAAAATCTTTTAACAAACATACATTACTATACACACATATACATTCAATCAAAACATTTACAGGCTGTGATAAAACTATTTTTTTTAAAATGCAGAGATTGAAATATATTTTTCTAATTTCAATTACTTTTGTAGCACATACCAATTATTTGAAGCAGCAAATCCAAAAAAAGCGGAACGACCATAAACAGTTTTCTTTCTAGGGATAATCAAAAGAATATGATTAGATGATCTGGTTGTATATGATGTTGGAGCAAATCTTGAAGATATTTGGGTAACAAACCTAACAGGGTTTTATAAATAAAAATACACCAGTGTAATTCCCGTCTAATATGTAATAACATCCCATTTAAAAGGGAGTGCAATTCACAATGATGTGTTTCGTAAGATGTATCATTGATCAATCTAATAGCTGCATGATATAACACATCTAATTGTTCTGGAACACCTTTACGTGCATTCCTATACTCCACATCACCATAGTCAAATAACGGTGGTTTCAACAAGATATGTTTTGGCTGACGTAGTAAACGTAGATCTATTTCGATACAAGAAACTAAGTCTAGATTTAACTTTCTTCTGAAGATTGATTATGATTAGTGAAAGTTAAAGAGCTATCAAGCCAAATTCCAAGATATTTATATGAAGATACCACTTCAAGTTTTGACCTATTCAAGGATGTAATATCTTCATTAATTTCTTTCTGAAACAACCATGTCATGTAAACCATGTTTCGTTAAGTACATTCTCATTACTGTAATAGTATTTAAATAGAAGAGTATTTATGCTTAGTTTTTTTGTGCTGCCTTTTAATTTAAGCTGATTTAAAAACTAAAACAAGTTACAGTATTTTTTTCTTTTTTTTTTTTTTTTACTGTATTACAAAATTTTTCAAGGAAACACCTTCATGAATAATGGGTATTAAAAAACTCAAAAGTGAAACATCCAGATGCATTGCCATAAGAATTTTGGGGGCATTTTCAAATATCGTAATTTTTTTTATTTATTTATTATTATTATTATTATTATTATTATTATTATTATTATTTTAATTTTAGGGTGAAATGTAACATAAATGTATTGTCATTACTATGTGAAAAAATAGTGAAAAAATCCCATTCTCATTGTTGAAGTACAGAAATGAAAATCATCCAGAAAAGCCTTTAATTTAAAAAATAATAAAGCATAATAAATACAGTTGGCTACTTTACAAATGTCATTTACATTTTAAATAATATCATTATTTTGTCACATTACAGTAATGAGAATTTAGGGTTGAGTGAATCTCAAATAAAAATTTCTGCTTAGTCATGAAATTTATAAAAATAAATAAATAAAATAAAATTTTTATTTAAAGAACAGGGAACATTTTTCCTTAAATAAAAAAGGAGTAATTTTTTTTTTTAAAAAAAGTATCTATTTTACATGTGACATTTCTGACAGTTTTTGTTTCAGTCAGATGTAGTAGGCAATCCAAAACCAGAGTGATTTTGTATGTTAATAAGTATTGCCTCTAGATGGCAGCAAACTCCAAGCCACAGAAATACTCTTCTTTTCCTGTGAATGAGTGAAACTGTGTTTTGAGGTCAAACTTTAAAAGTTTGACCTCACAGAAATAGTGGTTTGTTTTTTGCAGTTTTTTTTTTTTTTTTTTTTTCTTCTGTTGTTTATTGTTATTTTTTTGGTTGGCCTGGGAAATACCTCTGTTCAGCCACACAGTGTTTAACAGTTATAGTGTTCATTTCTATGTGTCATAATGAACCGCAGCTGAATTTGTTCCACTGTCAATAACATACCTGAACGATCACTTTTATCAGGTAACCCTCCGTAATGCCGTAATCTCTGCCCGACTCTCTCTCACACAGAAATCTACCGTATCGTGTCCCAGAGGCAGATGTCAGGGCGTGGCGATGACAGCTTCTCCCCCAGCTCCAAAGTGGTTCCCATTACTGTACAGCCCACACAGAATTCTGGCAAGCAGGGTGCCTGCTGTCAGAATAACTGATCTGCCACAGCGCCACCATGGGATCCGGGGAAAATCGACAACTTAGCTGGGCTGGGCTGCGAGGTTGACCGTGACCATCCGACTGCGTTGTATTCCCTTCGCGTGGTGTGGTTAACATATGTAACGGACTTACTTAGTTATGCCCAGAATCAGTGAGTAATAATCTTCAAAATTGGACAATAAGGGATGTTGAAATTGAATGGATCAAACATTTTCTCAGAACTAAGAGGCCACGCTTCTTGTTTCAGACTAATTAGAAATGAGCAGTTAGCTGGGGCGCTCAGACATGGCTGCTTTTTTCGCACTTTTTGTCACAGACAGTCTGCTTACAAACAATGGGCTGGAAGAACGAGAAAAAGTGCAGAATGTGTAATGCTACCTTTAAATAACTCTTGAAAGGTTTCTGATCACAATGGGGATTTCACTAGTGAAATTAATATTTTTTTCTTTTAGTGTGCCACCGCAGAAGTAGTCTGACAACTTTTCCATGCATCTCTACTCCAGAGAAAATCACACTATGGTCATCATAGCCGCCTGTTCGGTCAATTCTTACACAGACGCCGCTGTAACGGCTTTTTTGTATTTATTGAATGCAAATATGATCTTATACTGTGGTATTTTTGCTTTCTTTTGTCATGCTTCTGTGAACGTTTTTTTTTTCTATCACTAGATTATTGATCGGAATTTCTCAAGGGTTTCTTCTTCCAGTCATGGCACTCATTTGTACGAGCGCTGGGAGTGTTTTCTGTGGATCAGAGTAATGTTGATAGGTTAAGCTAATAGACAGATGTATGTGCTGTAGTGTTTGAGTATAAGAGAGTAGGATATTCAGATTCAGGGTTGGGAATTGTTATCTGGTTCTCAAAAAACAAAACTTACCAAATTATTTTCATGCAGCCTGTTATCAATTTTTGAATGTATTCATTATTCTGCATCGGCATAACAAAATATGTAGAAAATATACAATATATGCATTAAACATGTCTGATGGCATAGCGATTATTATGCATCTTATTTCATGTCAATTATGAATTTAAAATCAGCAATAAACTTTCAGGCACATGATTTTTGTTTCCCACTTAAAAAGTTTGGAAACTCACCTTTTGTCCTGTATATTTCTTATGTGAAGCTTCCCCCACAAAAAAATATAATAATATATTATAATGATGTTATTATTATATTATGGGTAACACATTACAATAAGGTCTCATTTGTTAACATTAGTTAATGTATTAACAATGAGCAATACATTTGTTACAGTTTTTATTACTCTTTGTTCATGTTAGTTCACAGTGCATTAACTAATGTGATCAAATACAACTTTTAATGTTAATAATGTATTAGTAAATGTTGAAATTAACATTACTAAGATTAATAAATGCTGTAGGAAATATTGTTCATTCTTAGTTCATGTCAACTAAAGTAGTTAACTAATGAAACCTTATTGTAAAGTGTTACCATATTAGGTTATTCAATTATGATTTGTTATTATGGTTCTGTTAAAAATTAACTTAATTTCACAACAGACTTGTTAAGAGGGTAAAGAATGGAATATAAATTTTCCAAACATCGTCCATTCTTTGATTTTCCTCAGAATTACTAAAAAAGAACCAGAATCATAAGGAAGAGTTCATCCATAAAATTAAAATTGATACAATTTTTGATATATGTGTGAACTATTCCTTTAAATACCCTATGATTCCCATCCCTACTGATGCGTGTCAGGCACTTTTTCTGCTTTATCTCTTTATTTTATTGTACTTTCTGCGGCTCAGTGGACATTTGCATGATTAGTTTTACTTTAGCTGGTTTCTGGGTGTTGTCTCTTTTTTTCTGCTTGGAAAATGAGCGGCAGGTGGGATTCGGTTCTCTAAGAGGAGCTTCTATCATTGGGTACATTGACCATATTATATTGCAAGGCAGGGGAACTGATGGCTTGTGATGTACTGCTGAGGTTTCCTTACTGGAAGCGAATTCCTCGCTGGCCACCCTTGTTATCTGCAACATGTAACTCGAAGAGCAGCAGATCTCTTGAGATCTCACTCACTGTCCCAGCTTTTCTGTCTTCTACGCTTTTGGTGTGGTTTTATCTTTGTATATGTTTGCTGTGGCGTTCATATTCTCCTCGCCTCAGGACGGGACCGCAGGGGTCGTGTTTTTTGGCTTTATTTTTATAGTAGTGTTGTAATTTGTTTAAAGACACGACACGAGGTGCTTCCCTAAATGCCTTGCCTGAAAGATTTATGCTAATGCCATCAATCTGTTATGCTGAATATCAGCCGTTTAGCTGGAGTCGTTGATAATTACTGCTTTGGGAAGATTCTGTCATCGTGCCTGTTCTTTTCCCAGTGGGACTCCTGAACAAAGGCTCTGAATACTGCAAATACATTTATATATTTTCAATGAACATGGATGTTTATCAGCTGTTGGGTTTTTTAACTTGGGTTTACATAGACACTTGGAAGGTTGTGTATTTTTCAGGGTTCCCAGTGACTTCCACATGACCTTTCCAGTCGTTCTTGAATAGTGGAAAAGGAAAATCATGGTATAGAGAGATTGCACTCAGAAAGAGCAATTTCTAGTTGATGAAATATTTATGAAATGTTATTAATTTCCATGACTTTTCCAGGCAATTTTAAAATTCCCTGATACTTCCATGAACGTGGGAACCAATGTACACTTCTATTTTTAAAATATTTGGTGGTTTTTATTTTATTTTTTGTTCATTTTGCAGTTTTCTGTGTATTTTAATGACATTTATGAATAAAATCAGTTTTGTTTCAAATCATCAGGTGTACGACCAACAGAATTCAGGGTAGCGGTGACAGATTATTCAGTTTGTTTTATTAGAAACATTTACAATACAATTTCTTGAAAATAACCAAAAAATCAAAGCTAGTATGGCATAGATACATTGATCAAATATCAAAAATGAAGGTCACAAAGAACATGTCCTAAGGAAAAAACCTGCAGTTTGCGTGCCCCGTGTAGACACCATACTGAATTATGAAATTAAAAACGACTCGTGGAGTATCGGCTAGCCTCGTCTATGATATGGCAAACCCCTCGTTTATCAACAATAAATTGAACACTAGTACCAGGAGATGCTTGACCAAACTAATGCACTAAGACCACTATGAGAGCTGTATGAAACACTTCTACTGTGCTGGAAGCTACCAAATACAGACTGTCGGACCGGAGTAACTCATCCCAAGCGAGGTCACGTCAATGACCATCCTAACCCCCCCACCCATGTTCCTGTCTGACTGAAATTGAAACCACTACACAACTATCATTGCCACCACAGAGCCAAAACAAAGTCGAGATGCGTGTTCACCATGAAGTAAGTATTGAGAGACTATGCTTCTCTTGTAAACAATAGTTCACCGCTTTGACATGTTTGAGACACTCTCGGTAATAATGAAACGTAATCATCAGCCCTTGAGTGCAGTTTGTACATAAGCCTCATTTGTATGTGACAAAACAGGTTGCCAGTTAAGAGATGATACGAGTTACATGCAAATAACGGTATTACTGTGAGTGTGCTCAAAATCTGCATTCCGTTCACATATCTGGAAGCAAATATGATAACGGAACGTCTGATTTGCAGAAAAAAAGTGTGATTTGTTTTTTTTTGTAATTTTTTTTTTTTTTTTTTTTAAAGTTTTGTCATGCATATTTTGAAACGATTTGAAATCGGAACGGCGTTACATGTAGTTGATTTTTGCTGTATTACTATGCGTGTGTACTATGCACAATCATTTTTCACCCTGTTATACTTCAGCCTGTTATCACTTCATAACAATTGCATTTAAAAACAAAGCAATTTAATAAAAAAAAAGGAAGGGACCCTTTATTCACTCAGCTACACAACACTTCTGATTGCGTCTAGTATGCAAAAACGCGGTATTGAGGCACAAAGTTGAAGTGACTTAAAATTCCCCCGAATGCTATAAAATATTTCCGCCGTTATCCCATTGTTAAAACGGCACGTATCTGACGTTTTAAAATATAAGCCTTTGAAACCCCACCCCACTCGTTTTACGCTGTCAGAAGTGTGAAGGATTTTTCTAACTTTCATAAATAAAAATTCTATAGTTTTAATCATTTTAGTAGAAATCAACTTCATGCGTTTTAGAAATATATTAACTTTTTAATTTATTAATTAAAAAACAAAACGTCTTGAAGTTACTTATAAATATGTTTGCTTCATTAAAGATATTCATAAATAACATCCAGATACTGACCTCTTCCTCTGTCTATGAAATAATAATGCATGTTAGCAAAATAGAATCTTACGAAACAGCTATATTTCCCTTTTAAGTTGCTTTGTATAAATGCTGTGAGGAAGAACCTAAACAGATATGGTGGTATTTCTCTAGCCATGAATTTCAACTTAAAGCTCACTTTTGATAAAGAAACAAAAGGCAAAATTAGACATTGGTTGGGTGGCCATTTTTACATTCAAAAACATTATTTGCCCTTTGTACTATACTGAAAGGCATTATAATTGCTTAAGTGCATCATGTATATGTTCTCTGGTGATTCTATGGAACGGACGCTGCAGTGGTTATAGATAAATACATGCAGCTTCGCTATCTGCTATGTAAGAAGGGTATATACTGTGCGCCTAGTCGGGCGTATAGAAAATTTGACAATATTAAACCTAAAAAATGCAAATATATCCGTTATGGGAATGCAGTAAGGTACAGTTCAGCTCATAAATTTGCAAACCCCTTGCATTTTATTTTATTTTTTAGTACACCCTACAAGGCAAAATTGTTCAAACATTGTTCACATGCCCTTGTTTAATATCATGCGTTTCCTCATTTAGCATCAATGACTGTTTGTAATCTTAAGCGATAGTTTTGAGTCTCTGACGCAGCCCACTGTTCTTGACAAACATCCCCCCAAGTTCTTTGGTTTCCCAGCATGCTCTGCACTTCTTCCCCACAGCGGCTATACGATGTTGATCTTCAGCTTTGACACTCGGGACAATTGAGGGACTCATGCAGCTTTCACAAAAGGCTGCAAACAATCATTGAAGCTCGAGGAGAAAACACACTATGCGAATTCTGAATGAGCATAAAAATTATTTTCTATATGGCATCTTCAGGGCCGTACTAAATAAAAAATACAATCTTAAAATGCACCTAAACAGATTCTGTTAGGGGTGTGTAAACATATGAGCAAAACTGTGCAAATTTGTGCATTAGATACTTTATGTTGGGTAAGAGAAATATGTTTGGAAAAATAAACTGGTTTCATTGTACATCATGACATTTAGTCCTCACTAAAGATCTCTGTAGTACAAGTGGCTCTGTTATATTTTATCTACACAGGCTGTTCAAAGGTAAATAATGCTCTGTAAAATAATTTTCCAGCATGCACAACCAAAAAGAAGCAAGAGAAGCTGTTGAATTGCAACTATTTAACAACACCACTTAATTAATTACTGAGAAAAAAAAGCAGAAGCGGAAACGATTCACAGTGGTTCTTAATGTTAAGCTTCACGTTAGACAACACATTCTTGTTAAACCTGTTTGACTCCAAACTGGACCACTTTTCCTTGTGAATCTGTTGTCTTACGTTGTGACCACTCCCCCCTCGATCAGAATGGCTTTTTGCATGAGCAGTTATTATTTCGGATTAGGCATAACAGTAGTGCCCTTGTCATTCTGAAATGATCTGAATGAAGATGATTAGATCGTTCTGATATGCATTTTAAATATATTTTTATTTCTTCTGAGCTGCTCTTACATGTAGTATATCCTGTCAATAGGGTGTGTAGAAATTTTTATATTGTCATAACCGTTTATGCGTTCAGTATAGGCAAAGCAAATGCTGTACAAACTAAACTATATGAATTCATTCCCCTATTGATTGTGATAACCCTAATTTTTGGTTATGTATTTTCTGAAGAGCTTTCAGATTTTGGGGCATCATTACCTTCACACTTTATTTACTAAATTTCTATTGGGATGACGCCTTACGTTATATTACAAACTAGCAAGTAGGCTATTAGAGACTATTACAATATTTTCAGAATTGCTTATATAGTGAAAAATATTTAATGATATGCCTATGGTAGTCAGTCTTTATTATATATCTCCCTAAATGTCAATAAATATAGTCTTATTCCTATCAAATAAATAATACTCAAAAAAGGTTTTGCTGTGATTGGCTGTATAAAGTCTTTAACAGTTAAAATGTCTCCCTTTCAAAGCCTGTATTGAATAATATCTCGCTCTGCACCTTCTCCATTGATTCAGGCTACATTCTTTGAACAATATCATCACTCTGAAGTTGTGATGTTTGATTAAGAAACTAAACTTTTGAAGTGCTGCATTTTCAAATTGGGAAAGTCATTACTGCTTTTGTTTTGCTCTTAAAAAGGGCTTTTATTGTGTAAATACAATGTGCATGGCTTTAAACAATTCTTAGGGTTATCAACCACTGCAAAGCATTTTTGTAACAGTGCATTTTTTGATATAAAGATTAACTGTTATCTTGTTTTATTAAGTATTAAGACAGTTATTGCTGTTTCCTGCGTACGCTGACCTGGTGACCTTAAAAAGAGGCAGGAGAACAAAATGTGGTTTATAGACAGACAGATGTTCTGAATCAGATTCTAAAATTCGAGTTATTACAGTTTGCATAATGAATATTTTTTTCAAAATGGTTTTGGTTTTTATATGTATATATAAATGACCGAAATGCACAATCATACATTCCTTCAATGGACGAGCGTCTGTCCCTGATCAATGCTGGGGATTTGAAGAACCAGAAAAGAAGGTAAGAAAAACTTCTATTCAATACCGTCGTATTGGTGTCCTTTCATTTTAAAGGAAATTAAGATGCTATTTCTAAAGACTGCGACGTTTAGAAATAACTCTAAGTGACTTGTTCAAAATACGCCATCCGTGCAATACAACAAACTAACCCAAAATATAACCTAAGTGCAATGATAACGATAATATTTGCCATTTGAGTTCGCTGTCGAGAAATGCACATGCTTTTCGATTCGTCTTAAAAATAAGGTGCTTTTAAGAGCTTTAATTTGTTAAGCCTTTTCAGTTTTGTATCTTAAAGGGACTTGAAATATATTTCAGTTAAAGAAAGTACCTTATTACATTGACACTTATAGAAAGTACTTATTCTCTTAAACGAAAAAGCAAAACAAAAACACTGTCAGGCGCTAATGCGGCCGTAATACATTAAAACCAAACGAAGCAGAAAAACTACTGTAACAGTCAACTGAGCGTCAAAAGTTTTTAGAACTAATATTTAAGATGCTAATGGCTCATAGGTAAATCGTTATAGTAAGTTAAATACAATCACAAGCTTACCCTAGCATATCTTCTAACACCGCGCACATGTGGCAATGGCGCAGAGAGGCTCGATGGGGGAAAAACTGACCCATTTCAAACAGAGTACATTTTCAGTGGCTCCATTCTTTTGTAGTGGCCTTCTAGCAAGAGGGGGAAAAAAAGACAGTTTCCCAACCTACGAATGCTCTAATCCCCTATTCCGAAATCCCCTAGCCTGCAATGAGACAGGCAGTGGGTGTGTAATTTGATTCAGCATGAGCGGCCACCAAATTGGGCGTTTCCCCCCCTGCTTTCTTGTCAATTACAATTGTCTGATTTCATTGTGGAGTTCAAGGTCGTTCTCCGATTGGCTGCTTGTGACCGTGCACTGGCAGGGCTGTCTCGAGGGGGTCACGGCAGGATGTCCCGCTCATGAAGGAAGACTCCATGGAAACTTCGACGGCCTGCCTCTCTTGCACATTAAGCGGAATTCTGAGAGATTCAGGAAGTTGAATAAAAACGCTTTGGGTCTATCTCTACCCAGATTCTCTTTGAAATAAAATCTGCTCTTGAATTTTTTTCACCCCATGGCAGGACAAAAGAGGCCCCCTTTCTCCCCATTGGGAATACCAAAACGGGAGAGAGAGCGATCGACAGGAGGGGCCCCAGCTGCACCTAGTTTAGCCCCCTGCTCAGCGTCTCGTCCATCCTCATTCACGCCACTGTACGCCGCCCCTCCTTCCTACAGCAGTTGCTTTGCACCTGGACTCTGATGTATGGCTAATTATCAGCTCCTCCTAGGGCAGGCCATGTCGGGGCGCTCCGGGGATTGTACCACCACTGCGACAAAACAATATACTCTCTGGGAGGAGCTCCGGAGCTCTGTAGTCTTTACAGCGTACACACGGAGTAGAATTAGAGCACAATTCCCCCCCTGACAGCCCGACCCTTTCGAGGAAAAAAAAAAACTTAATCTAAAGTACGATATGCAACACCTGCCTCAGTACAGACAGACAGTCAGAGGACGCTTTGCAACTCAAATGCAGGACCTCGTGAGTGGGTGATTTACATTGTACTGTAGCTCGGAGTCTTGCTTGCTTTTGTCTATTTGGTCTATTCAGGATCAGATTACAGACCCCCTCCCCTCAATCGCCCCCTCAGCTTTTTTTTTTTTGTACTTCATCTCATGCCTTATGCTCGTAATCAGCGTTTTACGAAAATAAATGTGTGGAAATTGAAAAAATCATAAACCTACTGAGTGCAGAAATGAGAATAAAAACGTTACTAAAAGGAACCTGGGAAAGACCTTTTAAACAACAGAACGCTGGATGAATTCCAAGTTTTTTTGAGCTGACCAATCAATTTGTTCTTTTCTTGTATTGTACCTAATAAGACCTTTTTAGATGCATCACATAATTGGCTGACTGGTGCAGAAACAAAACAAAACCAAATAAGAGAAACTCCCTGTTTTACTCGTCAATTACCCGTTCAAATATTGATTAGCAAAGCAGATACTAATTGTGTAATTGTGTTGATTAGAATATGATCCAAATTTAAAGCCACACCGACATCAGGTTGTATATATATCAGCCCATATTGGCCATCTCTATACCATCTATTTCGCATAGACATCTAGCAATGTAATGTTTTGTTTTGTGACAATCACTTTACATCAGTTTAAGGTGCAAAGATTTAAGATTCTAGTTTGCCTTAAGAAAGAATACTAGATGCTGGGATGAAAAACTATACTCCAATCTTAGGAAATAAACTTGAAATGATATTTTTTTAATACCTCCCCAGCAAAGGAAAAGTGTAAAATGTTCACATTATTTCTCCTGTTACTGTCCACACACAGCATGTGGAAAAAAACAGCACCAGTAAAAAATTAAATAAAATAAAGAAAAAACAAAAAATGAACATGCTAAGAACTACGTTCTTTCCATTTTTAAAAAAACCTTTATAAAATATATATGTATATATGTGTACATATAAAAGAAAAATCTGAAAATACTTCTTCCTCTTTTTTTAGTAAAGCAAGCAGTGTGTTCTAAAATATCTGCTTGTTTTGGTTTTGTGTTTTCTGAAAAATAAAAAAGTGAATACTGGCCAAATAAAAAAAGATTAAAAGTAAACTGATTCTACAGAGTAAAAACAAAGCACAAAAACAAAAGAAAAACGACTCTTTAAGAGAATATTCGGATAGCCTGTGTGACCAGGGTGTGGCAGACAGGGCACTCTGGATGGTTTAGCTCACAAATTCGGATGGCGCACTCCATGCAGAAGAGGTTATGACCGCACGGGACCAGAGCGGCCGTCACCTTGCTCTCAAAACAGGTCATGCAGTCCCGAGCCACGGCAGGCGGTGAATCCGGCACGGGGAGGCGTCCGGTGAACGCGGCCGTGGTGGCGGTGGGCTCGCTGTGGGCGCGGCGCGCCTGGGCGTGAGGAGACCCGACGGCGTTGGAGTTGCTGGTGCCGCACGGTTCGGGCAGACCCGGCGACAGTCTGGTCAGAGGGAGCGGCAGGCCTCCAAAGCTTTTGGAGCGCTGCTGGGCATAGTAAGCCACCTGTTTGGGATAGTCGGGATCGCCCCAGCTTTGAGTGCCCTCTGAGCCGAAGTAAGAGCACGGCTTGTCCCCATTGCCGTGGTTGGTAAAGTCACCTTTACTGTAAATCCCACCTCCTCCTCCTCCTCCTCCTCCGCTACTTCCGACCATGGTGTCTGAGAAATTCTGGCGGTAGCTGCTGGCAAGCGGCTTGCGCGGGGCCCCCTGTAGCCCCCACACCTGCTGCAGGCGGCTCTCCAGACCCCCGTTGCCACTGTCAGGGCCCAAGCAGTCGTTCTCATTGTTGTGGTCGTGCAGGCCACCCGTGCGGAAAGCAATGTGTGCCTCGATTTCCTCCCGAGCCCGTTCAGCGTTCCCGGGGGAGCCGGTGATCTCAAAGACGGGGTCGCGGTCGCGGCTCGGAGTTACGATGTAAGTGCACGTTTGCTGCTGGATGCGTTTTATAGTCGAGCCTTTGGGTCCGACCACCAAACCCACAACACGGTAGGGCACCCGCACCTGTATGGTGGTCTGCCCAGGTAGCGGTGCAGGAGGCGAGCCGCTGAAAGAGACGCCCAACTTATTCCTGGAGGCCCGCAGCATGGAGAAGTGCTCTGCAGCAGAGATGATTTCGCGTCTGGCCAGGGCCACGTCCTCTTTGCGGCCGGTGATGAGGAAGACTGGTTCTTCGCCTCTGACGGGAGTCTTGATGTAGGTGTTTGTCTTTGCACGCAAAGCTTTGATTTTGCAACCTGTTGAGTGGAGAAGGAGTGTTATAGTAGTGGTACTACTAAAATCTGTCAATTAATACTTATTTTGCTCATTTGTTTCAGGGTCAAAAGGTCACCCATGCTCCGAATCTGCAGCAGAACTCATTCACTCAGTTTTACACGTTCTTCATCTCTGGAGTGCAATTTATTTAAACATTTTGGATCATTTGATTGTGTTTTCAGTTCTTAATACAAGTATAGTAATCTTTAGTCTGTTTAACACAATTTAACATCTATAAATTGACCATGTTTTATCATTTTACCATGCTTGAATAAGCTTGAAAAAGTCAGCAGATTCAGTCTGGGCCTGCCCTTGCTTTTTCTACTATAACCTATATACAAAATATAATAGGGGTGTAACAATATATCGTGTCACAATATATCACAATACAAATTGTGACGGGGTGGATAGTGACAATGTGTTGTGCATAGTTCACCCAAAATGAAAATGACTGTGTGAGGGAAAAAATTAAGTTTACAGAGTTTTAGTGTCAGTACTACATTAAACTACTATGTTGAATATAATGTATAATAATGCAATAGGGGAATATTTGTGGGTCCTGATAATGCCAAATGTCGTATGTTACCAGTAAAAAGTGGCCTACATTATTTTAAATATATCTAGTCAGTGACAGAGTGCAAACATATTCATCTAAAATAAATGTGTTGCAGCGTTAGAATCATGAATATTTTTATTCTGGTTGTCCTGTGCACTGGGTCACCAGAACCAAGTCCAAGCCTGTTCATTTCCACCCCCAATGTAATACCAAATTTAGCATTTTAATCAACAGTACATTTTTTGTTATCCTTTTACCATTTGTCTTGGAGTATCGTAATAATATCGTATCTTGAGTACAGTATCGTAATATGTATCGAATTGTGACATGAGGGTATCGTTACACCCCTAAAATATACTAATATACATTTTTTTCATGATAAAATTACTTTTTTTTTGTACACAAGATATTAAAATACAATTTTTGGTGATAAAAATTAGCAGTCTTCATTTTTGTGCACAGTATACTAAAGTACCATTTTTAAAAAAAAAAAAAAAATTAGGATTGTCTTGCAATTTGTTGCATGTCATTAAACCCACTGGACCTTATTCATAAACAGAATAAAAATCAGTGTTAATCTTTCTTTCATTGCCATTTCTGTTCATAAAACTATTGATTAAACAATGTGCACTGAAATTTCTTCTGCTCGTGTTTAATGAATGAGGCCCAAAGTGAATTTAGAAATTGCTGTTCATTCTTCTCTGTTGTAAACGTACAAATCGATTAAAACAATGCCTTTGTTTTTGCAGCATTACACAGTCTCAGTAATATTTTTGCTGCTTATTCATAACATAGAAAGAAATGTGTTGGCTTTTAATTATCTTAAGTATTTACCATAATAAATCCCATTTAGCATATTAAAAAATTCCAGTCTGTGTTGACGTATCCTATTAGAATGCAAAAAAACAAACCTGTGACTACTGTAGCTCTTAAAAATCACTGTTGTCTGAATGACGTCTCCTCTGCAAGAGTGCCATGTGCTAACTGACAGTTACTGGTACTATGATATTATTCAGCACTGAAACACATTTGTGTTTTCAGATGTAAATTTCCCAACTATTCTCTTGCATCTGCAGATGGAGTTTACTTGATCATAAAGAATGCAAGCTAATCCCCCATAAAGTTATTGTTGAGATACAAATTCATAAGAAGGTGTGGTGCTCCACAGCATCTGCCTCGTGTACAGCACCAGAGTATTTATTAGCACCTCAGTGGTGTCTTATCAAGAGTGGGGTGGCTTTCTCCGCCCAGGGGCCTGTTCAATGGATAGATCTCCGCACACTGGTTTCATGCCTCATTGTGTAGAGCAGAAGCTAAAAAAATAACCTGGATGGACTGTCTAGCACTGACAGCGGGGAGCACAGATTCCCTCCCGCCGCTGAATCGTCCCTCTCGCTGCAGGAGCACATCTCCTAACAGGCATGGCAGCCACTGCAGGTGAACAAAGCACTGGAACCTTACAGCTCAAATTCCAACTAATGGCGATAACAAGGATACATAAGTGTGCTGCTTTTTTCGCCATCACTCTCGCTTGTTATTATCAGGCCAAATGCACCTATCTATTCATAGAAAAATGCAATTAAATTAACCTAATAAAGGCCAAACAAATGTCTAGTTATTCAGCACAGGATGTGGCCGTAATATCAGTAACTAATGAGGTAAAGACCCCATTTCAAATCCTCTTAATCAGCAGTTTCCAATCCACGCGCTCACTGCATCCCAAGTTGGATTCAAGCGTTCACTTCTGAAGCCACTTCACAACTTGACAAAGTCGTTATATGCAGGGAACCCACTTGCTGTGGACGTTTATTAGTGCATATTTCATCTGGGTAAGATATTACGCTCTTAATGAATGGACGGCGTGCTCCGTAGAGGCTCCCTGACCCCCTGCTTTGAGTGCAGGGCTGTTGTACTGGTAGACGGGGCGTGACTCTAATACAGTCTTTATAGTCTGTCTCTCCAGGACCAAATGCAACATGGCTTTCCAGAATACTGCATACTGTGCTTTCAGTGTGTCATAATGTGACTTATTATTAATCACAATGAGACAACAGGGTCAACAACACACCTCAACTTATTCCAAATATCATCACACATTCAAAATATAACTTTTCCGCCAAGTCACGTTTGTATTTTCCTATTTCCCCCCCTCACCAGCTTTGCCCTCAACGCACACAAGGACTTTCACTTCTTTGTCTGACAACGCTGTCAGAATTTCAGCACTTTTAGGTGCTCACGAGACCGACTTTTATGAGCTTAGCGATATTATGGACATAAGCGGTGGACTTAAGTTACCCGACAAGTCCTCTTTGTCTGACAAAAACAACGTGGTGCTGCTGCATATGAAAGCCCCCAGGAACTACAGAGGCGCGCGAAGGAGCGAATGACACAATGTATCCAGTCAACAAAGACCGTTGACTGTTACATTGTATCCAGCGAGCGCACACGCGTTCCATTTTCTGTTTCAAAAAAACAGAATTACGCGCCCTCAGACGACAAAGGGAAAGCAGCGTGCTGACATTGAAGGCGTGGATGTGGAATAACGCCTTTGTTCTCGTACCCGCTGGTAACTTTGCTTAAAGCTAAGAGGAAATGCCCATGTATATGGCATCTACGCGCTGAAATACTGGCACAGTTTGGCAAAAACAGACACGTTAATAAGCATTACCACTCCCTTTTTCTTTGTTAAGACAGCTCCATACTTAGTTTGAGCAGCACACCCAGGAGAACGAGTTTGGAAGCATGTGAAAGTGCGCATCGTTGTATTTACCTTGCCTCCCCACTATTTCGGCCACATGTTCGGAGCTTGGCACGGGGACGCACTCCGTTATGTTGCAGCCCCGTCCTTTGGTTTCGGTCGGTGAGCTCTCGTAAAGGGCGCACAACTTGTTCTTCCCTTGTAACATCCCTGATTCCGATGGGATGTGATTGTGGTGGTTATTGTTACTCCTGTCTTGAACTCCTCCACCACCACCACCCGCAGGAGCCCCGTCCTCGCCCTCTCCAAGACCCAGCAGCGACAGTTGGCCCAGCGCAACTCTAAGGGCACGGGAATCATCCTCCTCCTCCTCGGGTGGCACTAGGAGACCCTCGCTGCCGAAGCCGGAGCCGGCCAAATCCCCGCCGTAGCCCCCATTTTTCTCCATGATCCCTGCTAGAACCAGCAAGCTAGGCATGGCTAACAAAAGAGTGTGAGACAAAGACACTGGTAAGAGACTGGAGGAACAGCACCCTCGCCGCCACCCCGCCCCCTCCTGGTCCAAGTCCCCCCTTTGCGCTAGTCCCTCCCACAGACCAGCCCCTTCTCCGGTTCCGATACGCAGAAGGCGAACGGGACACAAGGATGTCTGCGCCGAGAAGGGCCAGGCTAACTGATGCTCCACCCCGTCTGGTTCGCTCAGTCCCCGCCTATGGCAAGCCGTTGCAGCATGTATTCCCTAGAATCAATCTATTTTTATGACTGAGCGATATTTTATTTAATTTTATTTTACGATACTGTTTCATTTTTATGTTTAAGTAACAATAAACAAATAAACAAAATTGTAATAACAGTTTTTGCTCCACTTTTTAATAAGGAAAAAAAATAAAAATAAAAACAATTAAAAATCAAATATAAAAAGATAATATGAATAAAATATATACATATATATTTTGATTGTTTTGTATCTTATATTTTCATTTATTATTAGTAGTATTATTAATCCAGTTAAAAGTGCACTTTTGTTAAATGTCCCATAAATATAATGTAACTATATGTATACATTAGTATTACATATACACTCTAAAAAAAAAAAATCCATAAAAATAGGGCACAATGTACTGTATTAATTTAACGGAATTTTCCATATTTATTTTTTACAGGTGTTTCACCTGTATTTAGAATTTTGCACTTCATTGCATTGTGTTTTAGGGTTAACAGAAATGTCCGTAAAATTACTGGATAATTTCCAGGTAATGAGCTGCCGATACTTTTTCTGTTATTTTACGGATTTATTTTTTACAGTATATCTATCTATCTATCTATCTATCTATATATATATATATATATATATATATATATATATATATATGTGTGTATAATTTATTAAAAATAGAATTAAAACAGTAATTAAAATTTGTATTGTTACTTAAAACAAAAATACTGATACAATAAAAACAGTATACATTATACCATTATACATATTGGCATTGGCTATTTGCACTAAGTGTAAATAGAAATTAGAAGCTATTTACACTAAGTGAAAATAGCATATTTTCTTAGTGATAGATGCTATTTACACTAATAGTTGGAGATGCTATTTACACCATGTAAAAGTAACAGTTATTTGCAAGAAGTGTAAATAGTAATACTTTATTACTAGGCTATACTTTATATTGGCAGATACTATTTGCACCTCAGTATTTTTGTACATTAACAGGATGCAATAATGTCATAGAGTGTAAATGATTATATTTATTAAAGTTATTAAATGGATACTGCCTTATTGGGAGAATAAAAACCCTCCCTACACCTTCCCCTAACCCTACCCAGTAAATACTTTTAATATTATTAAACACTCGTTAGGCAGTTTATTTCCACTTTTAGAACATTATTTTAATTTTTATTGAAAATAAATGCCTTTCTGATGTGATATGTGATGGCAAAATGGAGAAGAGCGAGCTTGGCAAAAGGCGGACTCAAACCGGTGTCGATCACGGTAAAATCCAGGTCTGCAAGCCTTACTCGCTACTGTTGCACCACTGAAGACATTGAATTACATGTGTCTTTTTTTAAATTTGAGTGGCCCAACGTCTGGTTTGGTTTGTACTACCAACGCTATTTGCACTCTATTTAAGATTTTGCATTATTATTTTACTATTTTCATTTATTATTATTATTTGTATTATTTATCCAGTTACATTTATGGGATATTTAAAAAAAGGAAACTTCTATTTTTTTGCATGGTGTAATTTAATTATTATCAAAGCTCAACAAGTGAGTTATCACCCACGAATCAGCATCATTCATAAAAATATTAATGTGAACACCAGCGTGGGATTGCAGCATTACACATAGAACATTACGTTTGTACTATGAAGAATATTTATTATTTTTAAAGTAGTTTATGTATATTTTTATAATGTGTCAGTATTTCCAGCGCATTTTGATGCAGTTTGAGAAATATAACAATAAATGTTCAAACAGCTTGCCATGCCCTGCCTCGCTGAGACAGTCACCATCCATCCATCTATCCATCCACCCATCCATCCATCCCGTTGCATTTCAGACTCCTTTGTAGCAACCCACAACTCACTCCTAATGAATAATCCAAAACATAATTTTATGCGTAAATATTAGGCTTCAACATCATAGTTCATCGCATTCTGTTGTGAGGAGAGGCGTGCCAGAACGATAACACATGTGCGCGTGAAAACAACACCGTCCAGCTGCTTTCTGCATCTTCAACAACAGTTCTGTTATGATTCTTAAATAAATGGAGTGTCATATCATGACTGAAATTTTTGCGGCGAATATTCGTGGTTTTTAAACAGAGGAACTGAAACATCTGTCCTCAATATTTCCCCAATCTGAAAGAGTTAAACTGACATAATTTGGGGGTCCGCCCACCCTGTTTGCCGTTGGTTGCAGCGGGTCACTGAGTTGTTGTTTGGACTACCGTTGCGCATGGAGTGCTGTTACACTGAGAGGAAGCGCACACAGGCAGCGAGAAGAAGAGACACGGGGAGTTATCAGACAGACGTTGCAGGATCTGCACTGCACATTTATGGTAGAGAGAGAGAGAGAGAGAGCGAGCACGTGTCTAGCTACATCGCAGGCAAACCTTGAACAAAGACCGTTCGTGTTTCCACCTCAGACGCCACTGTCCTCATGATGCCACGCCTGGCGGCAAAGATGAAATCTGGAACAACAACAACAACAACAGCCACAACAGCAGAAGCTATAATAATAATAATAATAATAATAACAAACATATTGTAGCTTTAATTGTAGAACTGATACAAAAACAGATTTTATTAATATTAAGCAAATTAATAACACTCGTTGTCACACTTTTTATTCCAGTGAATATTTTCAGGGTTATTTTTGAAAACCAGTTTCTGTACTGACAGATATTTATACAACGAAAAAGCTTTTTGAACATAAAAATACACAAAAATATAGTTTTGAAAAATACATGTGCATATTTAAAAAAATAATTTAATTGATTTAACATACGTTAACCTTAAAGTGTGGCATGTTGTCACACTCTATAGGGTAAGTTGTCACAGATGAACCTATTAAATATTATTTATAGGCAAGGGTTAGATAACATTTCCAACATTATAATAATAGGGTTATTATAGGGTTATATAATTAAAACATGCTGTAAAATTGTACGCACACACACACACACGTGTAATATATATATATATATATATATATATATATATATATATATTAGTGCTGTCAAACGATTAATCGCGATTATTCGCATCCAAAATAAAAGTTTGTGTTTATATAATATATGTGTGTGCTGTGTATATGTATTATGTATATATAAATACACACACATGCATGTATATATTTAACAAAAAACAAAAAAAAATAATTATATATATTTTTTTTTTTTGTTTTTTGTTAAATATATACATGCATGTGTGTGTATTTATATATACATAATACATATACACAGCACACACATACACACATATATTATATAAACACAAACTTTTATTTTGGATGACAGCAACTAATATATATATATATATATATATATATATATATATATATATATATATATATATATACAGTCAAACCAAAAATTATTGAGACATTTTTTATATTTTTGGTATATTTTTACTAGTGGGTGCAGGACACTGTAGTTCATTTATGTAAGTGAGGATAGCAAAATAAAGTAAACTGTGACATATTATACCCAAAAATTCTTCATACAGTGGACTACCAGTAATACTGATAAATATTTGGAACCAAAAATTATTCAGACACTTTGACCTGACCATGTTTTGCTTAAGTGCTATCTGACATAATTAAAATGAATTTTTTCTGACACAGTTTAACTCTGAGATCTTGTCATATTTTATTACCATTTTTTTAAACTATAGTGAATAAACTGTATTAATGAATGAAATGTTCAAAGTGTCTGAATAAATTTTGGTTTGACTATATATATATATATATATGATAATGCAGTTGTAAACTTACAAATGCATGCAATTCATCAGCTGTGAAAAAAAAAAGTGGTTGTAGTGACAACATGAGACTGTCATGTAATTTGCAAAATCTTTCAGCTGGTTTCATTTATATTCATATTGACTACACAGAATAACAGAATGCCATGTTTGTTTACCATCAAAGGCAAGCATACTCAACTAATTTCTTATAAAAGATGCTTATGAAATTCTTTGCATGGCAAATATAGAGGCGATCAGCTCTTACATTGTCTGCACTCTATCTCTTACCCTTTGCATCTACAGTTTCCCAGTGTTTTAACCGGTTTGACGCACAAAGTTTCCAAGGAGATCATTGCAGCATCAGTCCATCAGATGGCAACACTAATATGAGATGTACAGGATGGGTCTTTCTCACACATTCTGGATCAGTGCCAGCACCTTAGTGACAGTCAGTATGTCCAAAAGGTCATTTGCCTCCATTAATGGTGTCTACTGGGAGCCCAAGGCCTAAATCAATATCAACTATGGATAACAGATCATGTTTCCCTGCCTGGCCAGCCTGTCTGTGGGCCTGGGTCTTTTGTTTATAAAGTCCCCCTTTGTCTTTCAACTCGTTCACTTTGATTTTAGAGGAACCTGCGTGTCTAGTCACTGGAAACGTCTTTTGAAGTCTGTGCTGATGATTCTCTCTCCCCGCAGAAGCAATATGTTTGCATATACTCATATTGTACTTACTACACCCACATACTGTAAATTATGACCTAATATGACATCATCCAGTAGAGCATTTGTCAGTACACATGCCATGCTGTAATGTGGTGTCACATAACAATGAAATGAATCAGTCAGCATTAATACCTTAAACATTAATTATATATATAATGAATGTGTTGTGAATGAACAATGATATTATATTATCAGTTTAGAGCAGATGCTGAAATTCTGCTTGCATTATTATTTTTCATTATTTTTTTGAATATGCATGTGGAATTTCAGCATCTGCTCTTAACTGAGATTACATTATATTATATAAATTCAGTATTAATCTATCACACTTAATATGGATTATGTGATTATATATTTGTAAATAATAGTAAATAATTCTAATATTAATAGTAATAATAATTAAATACATTTGTTCTAAGAGATTCTAACTCCATTTATGCCTTTTGCAATTCCTTACTTTATCATTTATATTTCAAGAGATATTATCAATGTCCAGCACTCAGGTCTTCCTGCTGTTGAGCACTATGACTGACCCTTCCCCCTCTCCTCTCCTCTCTCTCTCACACATAAACACTTGGGGCTTTACATTGAGTGTAAATGCTTCTCTGAGCTGGGAATATGAGTCAGGTGAGTATGAGCTCATCTCTTTTTCCTCTGCTATGAGGTAATGTATCTCTCTTTCTCCTCTGTGAGCCAATCATTAGAGGTGCTTCACCGATGACACACCCCAGTGATGATTCAGATTCTCAGTCACATGATGCTCACACCCTCAGGTGATCTCACTGTACTGATGCATCATCGCCAAGGAAACCACTGCCCGCTGCAATAGACTAAATGTTTATGGTCCATTCTTTAAAAAAGTTAAGGTTGAATTTAGTCATATTATTATAAGTCATTATTATTATTATGTGTTATTATTAAAACTAATCTCATACGTTTAGGCAGAAGCCTTTATATCAAAAGGTTTTTAAGATTGCGAGAAGCATAAATTCAGTCAAGTATGTCCAAACGTTTGACTGAAATTATTTTTGTCACACATGCAGACAAGGTTAAGGTTGGAGGGTGCTTTTATTGTTTTTTCGTAGACTGTTTTGTTAAATGTAATCACTTTTATCTATCAGTACAGGTGAAATGATCATCAGCTACTCGTACATAAATATATGACCAATTTATATGATTTATATATTTTTTTTCACAAACACATTTTCGTTCACAACAATGGACCTTCAACTGAAAGAAGTTTTGCTGCATGTTAAGCGTTCACACACTCCCTCTGGTGGTTGTAAAATCGAACTGCAAATAATGCGCACTGCTGCTTCAGCAGATATTCAGCGTAATCACTGCATATGACTAACATTTTGCCCTTAAATTTCACTGACATGAATATCATCTATCAAATGGTAGGCTTACTTAAAATTTACTACAAAAATGGTTAGTGTTGTCCTAATTTAATGTAACATTTAAATCTAATCTTATGTACGCTTGTTGTGGGTAGAAAACATTGACAAGGATCCAATTAACTATAACACTACTTAACTCGTTAAACAAGGTTTTACATATAACACAAGACGAGGTGGTGAGGTAAATTGGGCAAGTTTCTGTCAAAATTAATGTAATTGAATTTTCCCTGTACATACACTTACAAAAAAAGAAGTTTTTTCAAGTGTGCTATACTTCTTTTAAACTAAAATAAGAAAGTATAGACTACTTTTTTATACTTCACATAAATATACTTAAAATTACACTTAAGTATACTTGACTTATAATGACAGAAAAGTCTAAGTATATATTTGGCCTATATTTGTATTCAATCTTTTGACCAAGATATACTCAAGTATAATTAAGTATTTTAAGTATATTTGGCTTGTAGTTGTTTACTCATTCGATTGAGTAGCCTATTAAAAAAAATTTTCACATAGTTTTACATATACTGTCTTATAAACTTACATTGTTTGAAAATATTGATTTATAAAGAAAACAGACATGTTCCTAATTCTGAGTATGTAAATGTTTGTGTTGTCTAGTCCACTGGTAGCGTATTTACATAAAATCTACTGTTAAAGTTATATTAAGTATAAAAATTAATATCTAAATAGAAGTATACTTAAAGTGCAAAATAATATATAAATAGTAAACTATAAGTATGATGTTAAGTTCACTTAAAGAAAACTTACGAGTATACTTGCAGTATAAAACTACTAAACTAGTAGTTTATTGAGAGTACTTTATACTTTCATAATTAAAAAAGGTGCTAGAAGTATTTAACTGACCCCTCCATGCCCGGAGTCTGGAGCCTGAAGTCGGCTTGGTTCCTGAGTTATGCCCGGTCAAAGTCCTAACTTTGAACGGGTGCACGTATCTCAGAACCAAGCCGAGTCGAGGCTCCAGACTCTGGGGTCAGGTTGGTCTCCTAAGGACCCCTCCATGCCCGGAGTCTGGAGCTAGTAGTATAGTTGCAGTACAAACGAAAAACAAAGTTGTAAAATAGTTGTGTACTCAAAGTTTACTACTGTTACACTTAAAGTATACTTAAAAGTATTTTATACACTAACAGTGAGCCAATTTAGTCCCAAGTAGTATTTAAATAGCACACTTTCAAGTATACTACTAGTAAACTGATATTAGTATACCTACTACATAAAGTATACTTAAAAATATATTTGAACTTTACATAAGTATAATTAACAAAATGAACTTTAAGTATGCTTATTTTTTTTTTGTAAGGGTAAACTATAACTGATAAGATAATTAGACACAGATGGGATCGATTAATATAAA
Organism: Mylopharyngodon piceus; assembly: GCA_039654765.1. Taxonomy (NCBI): domain Eukaryota; kingdom Metazoa; phylum Chordata; class Actinopteri; order Cypriniformes; family Xenocyprididae; genus Mylopharyngodon; species Mylopharyngodon piceus. Next base: position 14,957,097 of record CM077445.1, read on the forward strand.
TACAAAAATTTAAATTTTCTTGCTTTTACTGAAATGCAAGATGCTCTTTGGAACAAGTTAATGACAAGTTCATTCATTCATTCAGTCTGAAAGAAAGAAAGAGAAAGAGAAAGAACGAAAGAATAGTGTAGCTTTTTCATTACACTGTTATCATTATGTTATGAAAAGTATGCTGTAAGTCTTCCTGTAGTGGACACATGTTTTAAGCCCCCGCTTTGACTTCTGGGAAATGTTATCAAACAGGTTGGGAGACACAGGAAACATTCAATTATATACCTTAGAATGTATTTCTTTTTAAACGGACAGGTTTCTTTAACATTTCAAGAGAATCACTCACCCAGAAGTTGCCTTGGAAAAAACACAGCAACTCGGTTTGACAAACACTGTAGGTGTTTCCGTGCTTATGATCAATGTTAAAATCACATTTTTCATAATTGTCTATAATTAAAACAACTTGCTGCAGTTGAAAGAACGTTTTATAACATTATTTTTGTGATCAAACACGCCCTCTAGTGGTTGAACTACAAACTGAAACAAACTGCCACTCTGTTTTAAAGGGATAGTTCACCCCAAAATGAAAATTCTGTCATCATTTACTCTCCCTCAAGTTGTTCCAAACCTGTATATATTTCTTTGTTCTGCTGAACACAAAGGAAAATATTTGGAAGAATGTTTATAACCAAGCAGATCTCGCTCCCCATTGACTACTATAGTAGGAAAAAAAAACATTTTTGGGTGAACCATCCCTTTAAGAGAAACATCTGAAAGTAAGTTAAATGAAACAAGTATGAGATCTCCATGAGGTCTTCTGAGGAATGAAAAAAACAACGACTTCTGAGCAGAAACATTTCCTTAAGGGAACATCGCACGATAGTTTCTGAAAGTGAAACATCTAGTATGTCAACAGATGTGTATCAACAAAGAGCTTTTTATTCGTGGAAAATCAATTTATTAATCAACCACATTAAAATGAACAACAAATAACTGTTTGCCGCTGTTTTGACATTTCAAACAAACTCTGTTTTTATTCCATTAAACTGACACTGATTATAATTAAATAATAATATATATATATATGTATTTATATATCCAAATCTATATCATCACATATAATCTCTGAAAAAATAAAGAAAATCTCAATTATATTCTCATCATCCAAAAATACACTTAAAAAACATTTGGCCTCTTTTGATTGTTGGCCATAGGATTACATTTCACAGGCACAACCTGAAAGATGTTTCTTAATGCATTTTTTTTTAGTAATTGTTGTCATTTACTATTTTGAGATTTACACTTCATCAAGTTCATAACTGGCACATGAACACAGCAAATGTGTTAGTGAAGTTTGTCAGTCAGTAATAAACTCATAGCCAAATCTAAACTTCTAGAGAATCTTTTAAATAGCTACATTCCTACATTCCCAAAAAGGCAAGTATACAAAATCCAGCTTCTCCCTGCCTGAACAATCTGTCCTAAGATCTGCGCCATTGTAGGTCTGAATAAAACAAGTTTGTTTACCATTCTAGAGACCGGGAAAGCATATGGATTCATATTCATGGCTGCAATCACATGAACAGTGGTGATGGTCGGAGGGAGTCTCGCTCTGGGCACGATCAGGAGCTCTGTTATGATTTTCCCCATCGCCCACACATCAGAGTACTGGTCTCTGTATTTTCCTTGGAAAATCTCCGGAGCAGAGTAACACCAGTTGCCTCCTTCTGCGCCAAAGCAAAGCCCGTTCTTTTGAAATCTGGCAAGTCCTAAGTCAATTATGACGGCCCGATAAGTGTTGTGTTCCACCTGTGAATGAGACACGGATTTGAATGGCACACGCTGTAATGACTGAGCTGTATTATCTGATAAAAGTTCAAATATTTGCTTTTTGTTGCTTTTTAGTTTGAGTCACTCATGATGAGAAAATAACCATATTCTCATGCAACCAGTATATTCACGGAAAAACCGTTTCAAATGAGTGAAGTTCATTCATAACTTTCCATATTGTGATACAGTACAATCAGAATACAGAGATAATTAGACACTCAGGAGAGTAAATTGAAATAAGCCTTTTTAGACAGATACACTTCTAGAGAAATATTCATTAAAACATTTAAATCATGTGAAAAAAAAACGTCATTAACAGTCTATCTGTCCACAGGGAATTTGTTCGGAAAAAAACCTTGACACACAAAGCATCTCACCATGATGTTGTCAGGCTTGAGGTCCTGATGGACGATACTCTTGCTGTGCATGTAAGTGAGGCCTTCACACATGCCATTGATAATGGTGATTATGACAGGCTTTGTTAGCTGTAGAGAAAGAAATTAAAAGGATATTACCACTAATTGCATTAATAAAAATTCAAGTAATATACTGTCTGTAACACTTCTTGAAGAACCTTTAACATCCATGGAAACTTTCCATTGCACAAAAGGTTCTTTACAGTGGAAAAAGGTTCTTCCGATTATTAAAATATACTTCACACTAAGGAATAATGTTCACATAAATGTTCTTTAGGGATCCCAAAATGGTTCTTCAATTGCATCGCGATGAAAAACCTCTTTTGGAACCTTTTGGAGGAGATGCATTATTTAATGGTAATTGTTTGACTAAATGCCAAGTTTTAGATACATTTTTTTTTGTTCAAAAGTAGCAATATTAGTAGCAACATTTTCAATCCTTCTTCCAAAATGTGTTTTTGTCTTACCCTGATTCACAAGCCTGTTATAAGTGTTTATATTGTTGAGAAATTGCGTACATACGTCACTCACTCGTCACCCTTGTCATATCCGTAAATAGAGAAAAGTTGCTCCGGCTACTTTGACGCGTGCATGGTGTGGGAGTGGCATAGGTTAAAGAACTGGATACTGGAATTTCTAACTTCGATACGATACCTTGAAAAATATCGATATTCGATACCATTTAGGCTTTTTATTCAAATATATACATTGATCAATTACCATTACAATTATCTCACCTAAATGTTTGCTCACTCAGTGTATTTGTGTTTTTACAATGGTGTAATTTTGTTGCTATACACACAGCACAAGGAAGCTTGATTTCCAACTTTGAATTGAATTTACAAAAAAAGACAAGTAAACAGTCAGTAATAAAAGAAGAACAAACAAACAAATTACAAATGATAGCACAAATAAATATAATAAAGATGCAAATGAAATAAACAGTGCTTTAAAGGGATAGTTCACCCAAAAATTAAAATTCTGTCATTAATTACTCACCTTCATGCTGCTCCACACCCGTAAGACCTTCGTTCATCTTTGGAACACAAATGAAGATATTTTTGATAAAATCTGAGAGCTTTTTTTCCTTCCTTTGACAGCCAACTACCACTTTGACGCTTCAAAAAGTTCAGAAAGAGATTTTAAAACTAATCCATATGAATTGAGCGGTTTAGTCCTTCTGAAGAGACATGCTAAACAGTTAATTTGAGCTTTCATTCACATATAAACATGCATCAACTCACACATCAGTTATGGTAAACAGAAGCTCAAGCATGTTCACTTGACGCGTGTGAGAACCAATGAGGTTCATTCTTGTGTTACGCAGTACGTTTGAGCTTCCACAAGATGTTTGTTCTTGTACGTCAAGCAGGTTCAGTTGAGCTTCTGTTTATGTTCACTGATCAATGTTTATGTGTGAATAAAAGCCTAAATTCAATCTGTTCATCATATAAAGCGATCAAGTCTCTTTCAGAAAATTCGGACAAAACCACTCAATTCATACGGATTAGTTTTATCTCAGATTTCATCAAAAAGATCTTCATTTGTGATCCGAAGATGAACGAAAGTCTTACATGTTTTGAACGACATGAAGGTGAGTAAATGACAGAATTTTCATTTTTGGGTGAACTAAGTTTTTTAGATAGGTCTAACAGTAGTGTTCAGGTAAAGAAATACTACAGAAACTGAACATAGTTATCAAATGTAAAATAACACTGCTAGTCTTCATTGTAAAAATTAAACAGAATAATCCTTGCAATTAAAGTTACAAAAGTTATTTAAACAGTCAAGAGCAGTGAGGGATTTCTCTTTTTCAGGTTTATTAAGCTGCTGTCACTTTAAGGCACGGATCCAATATACTGTTAAACATGCATTTATTTCTTGACTGTTTACGTTCACTTAACACATAACAGACTGTATTTACATGAATACTTGACAAGACAGGCATTTTGACATAATGTTGTGTGTATTTGACTATTTAAGCGCAATAAGCCATGGAAAATAACTCATTTTAGGAACTTGAAAGCTGTTTGAGAGGCGGCTTTATGTGTGCACGCTTTGGGTGTGAGTGCGAAACCTGCGGGAATGAGTTAAATAATGTGCAATACCTGCTATCCCGCACTGAAAGTCAGGCCCTGTAACACCAACATTATTCAACCGGAGTGAATGAGACGAGTGAATGAGAGGCAGGTGTGTGTCAACTCGCTGTCGGACAGAAGAGAGAGCAAGAAAGCGCAGCTGGTATTGGTGCATCGATACTGTAGAAAATAAGTATTGGAAATGTTTTATGTCAGTATCGTTACGTACTAAAAAATCTATATTTTTGACAACACTAACATGGAGCACGCTAAATCTCTACTCATAAATATGCTGCGCAAAGGAGAGTCTGTTGGCAAAAAAGTATGCGACAAAGTTCGTGATAAAACGAGAATCAACATTTGTTTGTCTTTTCGGAGACGATAAGAACTGATGGATTTGAAATGTTGTAAATATGTTGCGAAGATGGAGTTTTGTTTTATTAACTGCTAAAGGTCCAAAAGTTACATAGTGTACCTTTAAGAAAAAATTGTGAATCTTCGAATTTTAACCAAAATTGAAATAATATTAATAAATAAATATTTTACCTCCATGTATGACTGTGAGCTGAACATAAGTTTTTCCAGAGTTTTCCCAGAGATGAATTCCAAAGGAATATTCCACATGCTCTTAGAGTCAAGCCAGGGATCTGCCAGGAGCTTCACCACATTGGAATGATTCAATGACCTACAATAAGATAATGTGTGCAAAATATGAAATATCATAAATGGCAGTATCCAGGATCCGGAACCTGAATGACTTGAGTAAGTCCTAAAACATTTAAATGCAAATAAATCTATTTTAGGTTAACTACTAACAGGAAGCCTCAGCGTACATTAGCATACAAAATATGTCATTTCTTTTTTATTTTATGTAATGTAATGAACGCAGTAATCGCTCACATAACATTATAGCCAGTTAAACTTCCCTTCCCTTTCTCAATTTTGCTCAATTTTAGCAAAAGAACTTAGAATTAATTACAACTAATTAAAATTAATTTCAACATTTATTCTCCCAATCCAGTCTCATAGCATTATGGGAACTAAAACTTCACTGCCCAGTTTCATTTAATGCAACAAATATTATTCATTATTCATGTAGTCTCAAAACAAGTGAAGTAAGCTTGCAATTTACAAATCTGTATGAATTTAATGCATTTAAATTGCACAAAATGTGCAAGAATTGTTGCATTAGTTAGTAAATTGAACAAGTAGCAATATGTAGCCTATATATATACACTTACCGATATATATTTTTCTCTTTCTGAATGTCTTCTTTAGTTGCAACAGAAGAGGGCACCTTCTTAAGAGCCGCACGGGTACTTCCAAAGGTTACTTTATACACCTTTCCAAAGTTTCCTTTACCATAAGTAGCAGCTGAAAAAGCCATCTGGAGAAACAATTAAAAATTCAGATTTATTCATTGTTTTATTAATTTATTGTAATTAATTAAATTTATTTGTATTAATGATATTTTATTCAATGTTTAGGTTTCAGTATTTTTGTATGAAGGTGAATCTCAACTATGTTATGAAAGATATAACAGAATGATTTGATATACCATTTTGCTTTATGCAATATGTTGTGTAAAATGGCCGTAAATGGGTTTTTTTTTTCCTCCATTATATACAATGTATCCACACGCTGTATATAATTTTCATATTAATGTGTTCTTGGAGCAACAATTTCTTTTCCTATTCACTTGTTGTGTCTCCCAAAATGCCTGATAAATATGATTTAAGTCATGTTGTCCTTTACAGTGGACATGTATAAAATCGTAACAGAAAGTCATATTTTGATTTGAAACCCCATAACATTTTCTTGAGATGTTGATTTATGACAAACAATTTGAAAATTAGTCAGATGTAAATGATAATAACAAAATATTATCATATTTCCAAAAGGGTGTTAAATTTGATCATTAAATTAATGTCAGCCATTTTTATAGACCAAGGAGAGGGAGCTCTTTACAGGACATCCAGACTTAAAACTGTGACAAGAGAAATTCGCTAAAATATAATGTCCTGTGACAAAACTCCATAGCTGGTAGTCAGGAGGATATATATATATATATGTTAAACTTGTAAACTATGTTAAACTTCAAGCACTAGCTACAGGAAAAATGTAAAAAATGTTGTCCCTCTTGTTCATGAATTCCATCCAGCATGATTTTTGCTTTCCTTTTCCACTCTGACAAACCTCAAATCATTAGCAACTTTTGTAATTTTGTCATTTTTAAGACATTATATTTAAAAGTATATTAACACTTTAGTTTAGGGTCCAATTCTCACTATTAACTAGTTGCTTATTAGCATGCATATTAGGATATTGGCTGTTTATTAGTACCTATAAAGCACATATTAATGCCTTATTCTGCATGACCTTATTCTACATCCCATATACCTAAACTTAACAACTACCTTACTAACTATTAATAAGCAGTAATTAGGAGTTTATTGGGGGAAAGTCATAGTTAATAGTTAGTTAATAGTGAGAACTGGACCCTAATCTAAAGTGTGACCAAAAGGACCTATTATGTTGGATTAAAGGCTCAAAAAGAAATAAAATGAACAATTGTGTGGTATTTTACAGAATTTTAAATGATAAGTAAGCAATCAAGAGCCAGTAATAGCCAATGATAACCAATAATAGAACCTCATAAATTGATGAGCAATAAATTAAATTCTAGTGGTTTGCTGACACCTGACTCTATCATAGACACATAATAACAATTTCCATATGGATCAAGACATTAAATGTAATTGTTATGTAAATGTAATATTTGCCTACTATAAAATAATAGTACAGTTGGTGTGACTTACCACTGCTGCTGTCAAGCCTATAAAACAATGTTTTGAAAACAGCACAGTCAAACAAAACAAACAAAACAAAACAAAAAAACCATCAAGATAATCGCCACCCACTACCAGTCATCAATTCCTCAGTAATGGTTCTAAAAGTGAAACAGAAAGCAAAAAACTTTAAAGGGCAAAACAAACAGAAAATTCATTCAATTCATTAAAAACAGTCATTCAAATTCATCCACTGAAGATCATTTTTAAGCCATTTTGCCAAGTTGGTTGTTTTCTCCATGATACAAGAACAATTTTTCAATGTATTTAACAGAAGCCTAAAATGTCTCTAGTTCAGATGGTTTCAAAGCTGTCGACTGCATTAACATTAATGTAGGTAACAACTGCTGGAGCCATTTGAGTTTTTGAATGTTTTGTTTTTGAATGTCTGAATTGTATTTAATATGGTTTTGATAATGAATTTATTTTTTATTTATTTATTTTTTGTTTTGCTGAGATATATATATATATATATACAACAGTTATATCTGGTCCTCGATTGGCTGAGAAGTCTTACCAGCCATGCAAACCGTTTCACAGTTTGTATCACTCCGCTTGTTTCTGCTGGATCTATACAGGCAGCATTTCTCACAGTGAGTGTCAATGAAGAAGAGCAAACCCACTTTAATTTTAAAATACAACCGTTATTGTCTCACGGAATGTAGTTTTAGGAGTTTTTTAGGTGAGAATGTAGTTGTTTAGACCTCAAATATGCTATTTATATGTAGCCTATACATAGCGCCTTTTGGAAAAATTGTTTAGATTGCTGGCATATGTAGGCTACTATTGTCACAGTGTCTAGCTGTTGTGCCCTAGTTATCCACAGAGGGCACTCCTTCACCGTCCACAGCGACACTGCTATGAACTCTATTTCCCAGTGTCTCTGTATCTAGTTGTAGTTCCCTGTCTGTCCACTAGAGAGCGCTCTTCCCTTCCACTGTGTCTCTGCCATGAACTTTATTTCCCAGAGTCTTTTCCCAGTTCTCCTCTGGGTTTATTGCCCTCAACTGGTTCTCATTTGTGTCATTTGTCTGCCTATTTAAGTTGTGTTTGTTTCTGCATTTGTGATCGAGGTTTTGTATTGTCTAGTAGGCTACTGTTCTTATGACTTTCTGTTATTTCATATCTCTTGTGGTTTTGGAACTTTGCCTGTCATTTGGATTATGTTTTGACCTGTTGTTCTTACAAATAAAGCTGCACATGGATCTTCCTAAACCTAGTCTCTGAGCAGTACCCAGCCGTGACAACTATAGTGGCTAAACATGATGTAATTCATATTTTCTATTTTAAGTTTCTTTTAGTCAGACAGGAAAGGTTTGTTTACCTGCTTTACTAGTTTCGGCTACTTCCTGTAGCCTTCGTCAGAGCTTCTGACGAAGGCTACAGGAAGTAGCCGAAACTAGTAAAGCAGGTAAACAAACCTTTCCTGTCTGACTAAAAGAAACTTAAAATAGAACTTAACTTAAGAAGACAGTATGAATCTATATAAAAGAAAAAAAAAAGGGATGATGTAATTCATTTTGGGTAGGCTATATCAAACGGGCAATCTTTGGCCTTATTAATCTACTTGTTATAGATGAAATTGATTATGCTAAGGACAAAGTTAAGTTTCATAACTTTATATTTTTATTTAACTTAAATCCTGTAATTTAACTAGATGCTTGCTTTTGTACTTTTTGCTTGTGTTTATTTTCTATTGTGGTTACACTTTATTTTACAGTGCCGTAGTTACATTGTAATTACTCATATAAGTACTGAGTACTATTAATTAACTACATGTACTTACTATAGAGTTACAGTTAGGGTTAGGGTTTGGTTTAGGGTTAGTTACTTGTAATTATGCATAATTTACTGTTATTACTATATTAAGTAGGCCTACATGTAGTAACGTGTAACTACGGCACTGTAAAATAAAGTGTTACCTCTATTGTACAAACTTCTTATACTTTTACAATGGATATTAGCCTATTGTTCATTTAAATATTATTGCTCAATATATAATATTTTATTTTGTATAAATAATATGCCCTATTTTAAAGACTTGAGAAGGACCTGGCTGCAGCCTGCTGAATGTGGCGGGGCTGCACCTGCGGTGGAGCTACATGTGTCGCCCCGCCCGATACTTACTCTGATTGGCCCGGTTGTCTTTCATAGGCGTACATGATAGGAAATGCGTTCGGAGTTGTCTTCACTATAATGCACACAGAAAATAGGGGTGAAGTCAGCAAAATTGGGGCACTTTTTGGTAAACTGTGTATTAAAGGATTAGTCCACTTTCAATATATGTATTTGTATATGCTTTATAAACACAAATGATCGCCTTGCAAGTGCTTCGCCATTCTGCCTTCCGTATTCTTCAAAAAGCTTACGCTGTATGTCCTACGCCTTCCCTATTGTACTTACGGAAAAAACGGAACTGGCGCTGCGTTCGTTCCGTAAGTTGAATAGGTGAAAAACTCCATCTCATTTTCTCCTCCAACTTCAAAATCATCCGACATCGTATTTTTACTTTTTTTTTTTTTTTTTGTATTGTAAAGGCCGTTTGACTTAGTCTTTGCACGTTTCCTTTGTAGACACTGGATAGGTACTTTATCTTTATAACGTGATTATATAATGCGTGGCACATCGCAGAGCAGTGCAAGACGAGCATTTGTGGTTAAAAAGTATATTATTTTTATCTTTTTTAGAAAATGACAGATCATTTTGCTAGATAAGACCCTTATTCCTCGTCTGGGATCATGTAGAGCTCTTTGAAGCTGCACTGAAACTGACATTTGGACCTTCAACCCGTTGGTAACTGTTGAAGTCCACTATATGGAGAAAAATCCTGGAATGTTTTCCTCAAAAACCTTAATTTCTTTTCGACTGAAGGAAGAAAGACATGAACATCTTGGATGACATGGGGGTGAGTAAATTATCAGGAAATTTGAATTCTGAAGTGAACTAATCCTTTAATGCTTTTCTTCAAATTTCTAAATGCAAACTGACTTTATTGTGTCCCACACAGATCTGTGTAAGTTTCAAATAATATCTCCACCCATCTGTCAGTGGGAATGTTCTTGATGCAGCCAAAAGGGAAACTGAAAGAGATGCAGTACAAGAATGAGAAAATCATGCCATGAACTTGACAAGGCAAAACATTCTCATCAGCTGTTTTACAATGAAATAATTTTTCATTTAGGTCATAGGCAATGGCAGACACAATTTCATGCAAGTATTTTGTAAATATTGTGACATCATTGTAATCTGAGAGCACCATTAAAAATACGCATGATATGAATATTAGGCAGTAGTCATTGTGTTGTTGTTGTTGATATTTGGCTGATATTAAAAAAATGGCTGTTAGATAGCTGACTCTTGAGAGCATGCGCTCAAACATACCGTGCCTCCCGCATCATTAAATCATTAAAAATATATACTCATTCAATCATTTTCCTATGGCATCACCATGTCACAACAAATTATTTACACTCACAACAAAATTATGTAGATAATTCTTAATATTTCAGTAAATATATTTACAGATTTTATGATGATGATGTTGATGTCAAGAGTATAAATGAGACTGAAATATCACTGAGAAATATATAGGCCATATATAAGTACATAACGTAACCTAAAGCTAAATAATGCAAATATCATTCTGGTCATCCACTTATTTAATGTCAAACAGGCATTACAGTAAACATGATTTTGTTATTGTCTTTCCGGGAACCTTTTCACCATGACATGATGTTAATCTGATTTCAAAGTCTCAATACTACACATACTATTTTACTTTTGCTTTTGATTCAGTTTAACTTGTAAATATAATATGGTGAAAACATTATTAGTTCAGTCAGATGCATATTACATAAGTAAACAATATAACATATTGGGCTTAGATAATATACAGCTTAATATCCCTCACATAGTTCTTATGTTCTGTGGCTATGTTCAGACTGCAGGCAAATCAATTTTTTTTCTCAAATTAGATCTTTTCAGGCAGACTGTCCGCACTATTTACTGCAAGTGATCAAATAAGATTTGTGTTTCCAGACATAACCAACCTATCTGCATGGGTTGCTTTGCTAACAACGTAGGCATAAACACGTATGTGATGAGGCTTTCAAAACGGATGCTAGAAAAATGGAGGTGCATAATCTCTATCTCCAAAATCCGAAATCTCTGGACATACAGGTTGCATCCGAAATCGCATACTTCCCTAATATATAGTAAAACACAGTAAAAAACAGTATATGACAAAAGTAGTATGTCCAAATTCACAGTACTCATAAAACAGTAGGCAAAAAGTACCCGGATGACATACTATTTCCGGGGAGATTCTGAAGTGTGCATACAATGAACACTTTACTATCCCATGAGGCCACAGCAGAGGATTTGTGAATGGCAGTGAAGCAACTGACGCTGGATCTCTTGCTTTCTGTTCAGTCTTTTTCGAAGCCTTGAGATCAGTTTCCTTGACTATCAGGTAACTGAACTGCTTTCTAAAAGTTCAATTAAGTTTTAATGGCAACATGTCAACACATTATGGATTTCCAACTCAGTTTATTGACAAAAGAAATCACTGAGAATACACAGCATATAACTTATAAACCCTCACAAGCACTTAGAATTTCATTATATTAATCATTACATTGATGTGGTGACTTAAATCAGCCTTCAATCGGTTGAATAAAACCTGAATTCTTCAGTTTCAACAGCCCGGCCGTTCTTCATGACTACACGTTGATATGTTTGATCACCTTGCTCAATGTTGTTGTGATGTCGAGTCATTGCCCCGTTTGTTGGTACGACCATGGACCTCTGGATGCTGTTACTGTTTGACTGAAGCAATGCCTGCATTTAAGAGAAAATATAAAATCAGTGTTTTTCTGCATGTTGACTGAGCCTTTTTGTTATTTGGTATACAGTAAACACTGTTTCCTAGAAAGAAATAATTAAAAAAAAGAAATATTTTGGAATTTGTTCGACACTCTTACCAGAGAAAAAGGGTTGGGCAGTTCCTCAGGTTCACACTTACATCTATACCTTAAGTTTAAAAATGTGTCGTGTTAGAAGTATTGACGCAGCTTGGAGTATGTTAGAGCATTTAGACAAATATTTTCACAGGTAAAAACAAATCTTCCTATGCACATTAAAAAACCATAAATCATATTAAATAATTACATACGTTAATGTTCCATTGTAGTTTTTCATCAACCCACAGTTCTTACAGGATGTTGTAGCCTATAGTGGTGTGATGAGAAGAATATGCCTTTTGTCACATATTTTCATGTAGTTCAAGCTAAAAATGCAGTGTGCAAGCTAAAAATGCAGTGTGACACTAGCAAGACTTCGCAAGGAAAGACAGAAAACACAGAGCTTATGAAGGCAGAGTTAACAAGGTAACGAGACACAGCTGAAAGTAATGAAGCTCAATGAGTCCAGGCCAGAGATTGTATATAATAGGGAGATAAGAGGGTCTGTATCTCTTACCATTGGAGAACATGTAATGGCTAACTTAATCACGTGCGGCACCTCTCAGCCTACCGTGTAATGGCAGTGACATCAGTCGCAACATTCCCTAGTCTGCCTTCTCTTAAAAAAATACATTTTTATCAAGCTAAAATATAAATAGGGTTCCCAAAGAAAGTATTGTTTAGTGTAAAACATGCTGAAGATTAGCAAACAGGCTGTCGATTAATTAAATGATTAGCTATTTCCCTACAAAAGCTGTTTAATCAGCATAGTAAAGCCTCTCATCCATTGACATCCATTCAAAAAACAGCCTCTGGTCTCCGTCCCTGCGTACCGCCAGGGGCGGAGCGTTAGCATTAGCCGTTACGCTTTCTTGGCTAAAGGTTGCAGGCTTGCCTTCCAGTTGCTTTGTCCAGGCAAATGGTTATGGGAAGTGTATTCATGATAGGAAATCAAAGGAGATGGGAGAAGTGCCCTCTGGTTGGAGATTATGGGCATGTTCTAATGTTGTATGCCTTTTTTCTTTTATGGACTTTTAAATTTTTAAAAAATGTTTTGCTCACACTCATCCATATAATGGCAGTGAATAGCGACCAGCATCAAGCTTTTTAAAAAAGACGCAAAAGTATCACATGCGACACATGTTGTATATTCCAAGAGTTCTGGGGGTGTAAATATTGCTGAGAAACGAGGCAGAGAGAGAATCCACTTGCAAGCATGCTTTTAATGACAAGACTCCACATGAATAGGCAGGAACATCTAGGAACAATCCACCACAATACACCGACTAGCAAAGAACAACTGAAAAGCACAAGCTTAAATACTCAGAGAAATCAATGATAATTAAAGACAGGTGTGCCTAATGACGATACTAATGCGACAACAAGAAGAAACAGAAACCAGGAAGGGAGCACGGAAACAATGAGAACAGAATACAACATAAATATCCATACAAAACAAAAGACACCGAGATGGAACAGAGATGGAACAGGGGGAGGGACGGAGGGCCAGGCCAGTGTGGTGGAAGAAGGACTGAAGAGCAGGTAGAGCAGGTGACCACCATGGCAGATCAGAAGGAGCCAAAGACCACCAAGGCAGAGCCGGAGACCATTTCACTGGAGTTGACGGAACTAGAGATCCCCACGGCGAGGCACACGGAGACGAAGACCACTTAAGTAGAGCTGACGAGACTGCGATCACCACAGTGGAGCAGATGGAGCTGAAGACCACCTCAGAGGTGCAGACAGGACTGAAGATACCCATGGCGGAGCAGAGGAAACTGAAGACCACTTCAGGGGAGTTGGTGAAACTAGAGACCCCTACGGTAGAGCAGATGAAGCTGAAGACCCGCTCAGCGGAGCAGACAGGACTGAAGATACCCATGGTGGAGCAGAAGACCACCACAGATCAGGCAAAACTATAACAAAGGCACTGTTAGTTTTGGCCTCTGTGGCCATCACAGAGGGTCTGGAGAAGATCTCTATGGTCGTGTCAGTGCAGACAGAAAGTTTCTTAAGTTCCTCAAGATTTATAAAAAAGGCTTTCAGAATGTACAAGTGAATTGTATGTCAAATCATATGCTTTAATAAAAAGATGTTTGATATAACACAAACATGTACTCTCGTAATTTTCAGTTCCACCACCAGAGGTCCCTGTCATCCTATTTGTTCTGGGATGTTTCAGACAGATCACGCAGTTCCTCACACTTACATTGTGGTGGTGCAGGACTTTTAAAAAAGTGTCATGTAAGAAGATATGAATTTTCCAGTTCCACTGTCATTAATTCTCAGTTCCACCACCAGAGGTCCCTGTCATCCAATTTTTTCCCATAATTCATCACACAGCTAGTTCCTTTTAATTAATACTTGCTAAATTCTCTGAAAAGTTTGTATTTGCAAAGTGATTCTAATTTTTTTTCTCTCTCTCTAAAAGCTTTTGGATTTGGTGACTTCTTCTGTGCAGCAATTCAAACCTTAATCAAGGAACCACATCTAGATTTGCATTAAAAAGAGGAGTCAGGCAGGATTGCCCTATCTCCTCTTATCTTATCTTGCTTGCAGCTCAGTTAATGCCTGTGTATATAAAAATTAGTAATCTGAAAGGTGTTTCAACTGCGGATCATGAATTCATTATTAGTCAGTTAGCTGATGATACAGCTCTTTTCCTGAATGGTGGCCTAAACTTTTTTAGATTTTACCACTATGAGTCATACTTTTAAACTAAACTGGATTAAGCATCACTTAAAAAAAAAAAAACCACTTCTGTCTGGAATGCCATTCCCCATTATGTATTTTCAAATGGTGGTCTTAAATTTCTTTTTTTTTTTGTTTAATTACAATATAGACAAAATTGCAGAAAAACTCTCAGCCTTCCACAAACAAATATTTTTGTCTTGTCTTTAATTTATAAACAACTTCTCTCCCCTTTATTATTTTATCTGGAATAATATAGATATTTTATACAAGCACAAATCTCTCTTTTACAATTAAGAACTGGTTTGATAACAATATTAAACTTGTTGGTCAGTTATATAATGAAGAACATTTTTAGAACAGTATTAGAGACTCTCTTAATAAGAAGGCTATGAAGACTTTAAAAATCTGTGAGCTTTACAAAGTATATAATATCTTTATACCCAAATGCAACTTTATTCAGATTTTTATCTCCCCTGGCACCCTTTTTTCTTTTCTTTAATATAGTTTTTTTTCTTTCTTTTTTTATTGTATGCATGGCATAAATGTTTAATATTTGCATTTGTACAAAAATGTATATTTCATGTTGCTTGAATATTCCATCTGCATCCATTGCAAATTGCTCCATTTTTACTTCTTTTTTTGGCCTAAGCTTCTCTGGGTCAGTATGTCTACCTTGGGTTGTTTCACGAAGTGTGTAGTGTAAATTCAGAAAAACTTTAAAAAAAGAAGATGTAAGCTGGTCGTCAAAAAATCGGATACTCTAAGCATTGTCTGAAACTTGTATTGTGAGCACTTCTTGTGTCTATTTGCCTCTTCATGTTGAATTGCTTTTTGTATTCCTCACTTGTAAGTCGCTTTGGATAAAAGCGAAATGAATAAATGTAAATGTAAATGTGGAACAAAAAAATCAGTAAAAATGCATGAATGTCCAGGTGTAAATAGGCCCATTGGAAATCTATTCTTTACAGTGTAATTTAAACCTGAAAACAAACAAACTAAAGGATTTTGACAAATTTAAACCCCATTTTGTGGAAAATTGCTTTAGAAATATTTAATGTTCTGCACTGGCACAGCAGCGCATAGTGATTAACTCAGAAACTTAAAAATGGCACTTGATGATAAAAAGGTTGCCAACCCCTGATCTACATGTTGCAACTTACAAACTGAAAAATATTTTTTTGGAATTTGTTAGGCACCAGAGCCTAAAAAAAAAAAAAACGGTAATGATTCATGATAGTTTTTCATCAACCCATAATTATTACAGGATGTTGTTGCCTATAGTGGTGTGGTAAGAAGAGATCACAGGGTGACATAAGAAATCTAAATGCGTTTTATTACATGTAGCTCATTGGTATTTCTTTTTGTCATTTTCTAAACTTTATTTCAGATTTCTAAAAAATGATTAGACTAACAAAAATTAAATTTACATTTACAACCCTGTTATTTATTTAAATGAAACATCTTGGTTACATAGGAAACCTCCGTAACTGAGATGTTTCCTATCTGTTAGTCACTTCGATGTGGTGTTGAATGCTAACACTAAGGGTGTCACCAAAATCCTGGACTGAGTTACAATGTCCTGGCGATGCAAACTACCGTGTGCCGGGTAACAGGTGCACTCATGACAATGTAACCTACCCAGGACCCCTCATAAGTAGTTTTTACATGTCAGACTGTTGGACTCATTTTAATCGTGAGAATCTGTTGTAAATAATGATGTCCAAATTTCCACAATCGAAGCATGTTTCATGAAGTTACGAGCAAAAACATCTCGGTTACATATGTAACCCTCGTTCTCTGAAGGAAGGAACGGAGACGTACGTCAGAAGTGAACCAACGAATTGGGATATCGCATGAGAGCCCTATCACCTTCGAGTGTATACTAAACGAACCAATGGACATTGGTGTGCGAGCTTTGCATCGCGCGCACCGCCCCACAGCGTGGGTATACATGTGGAAGCGGGTGCACTCGCACTCTGTTTTCGCTGAGGAGACAAGCAGGTGGCCTGCACTCAGCGGTGGCACAGGAACTGTGGCGATGGGATGTACGTCTCCGTTCCCTCCTTCAGGGAACGAGAATTACATACGTAACCAAGACGTTCCCTTTCAGTTGGTCATGTTCGACGTATGTCACAAGTAAACCGACGAATTGGGATCCCTAATAAAACGCCACAGTTACTGACCCTTCCAGTGCCCGGCGTAAGCCTCAGCATCCCCCCGCACCTTGGGGCAGAAGATAGGACCGGGCTTGCGCCAAGAGAGTCTACTGCTGTTCTGCATGACCCCTTCAGTAAGACTTGGATAACACTGGGAAAGTGTGCCCAGAGGGAACGCTGCAGAGACCACATCCTGCCCGAAGAGAGGTGACATGTGGGGAATACACATATGAACTGGCCGTGGGCAGTGCACATATGGAAGTCCCTGGGATGGCTCCAGCCAACAGGGGGAGCCACTTATGGCAGAGACGGCAGAGCGGACTTTGCCAAGGGAAAGACACAGACTCACCGTAGGGAGACTTACCGTGTAGATATACAAATATGGGACCGCCAAAGGGGTCCCAACATATGGCACCCAGCCTAGCACAGGCAATGTAACGAGAGCTTGGCCTAGCGACAGACACTCCGCAATGTCTGAGGCCGCAAGGGGTGGCGGAGGAACTCAACAGGGTTCACCAAACGGGGAACTTACTGGAGCAATAAGCCCACTTATCCACTCCGAGAGGAGGGGAATGGCGCAGCAAGCCGACACAAGAACGGGAGCATCAGGTGTTACTGGCCACTAGGGGCAAGCACACAGGAAGCAACCGGTTCTACACGGAGGGTATAAAATCTAGCGTACGTGTGGGGTGTCGCCCAGCCCGCAGCTCTACATATATCTGTCAGCGAGGCGCCGTGCGCCAGCACCCAGGAAGAAGCTACTCCTCAGGTGGAGTGAGCTGTCAACCCGAGCGGGCAAGGCACGCCTTAGGACGATGGCTTACACTATCCAGTGGGCCATCCTCTGCTTGCAGACAGCCTTTCCCTTATGCTGGCCTCTGTAACAGACAAAGAGCTGGTCCGAGGTCCTAAAGCTTCGCGTTCTGTCCATGTACAGGTGCAAAGCGCAGAAGGGACAGAGCAAAGCCAGGGCTGGGTCTGCCTCCTCCGAGGGCAGTGCTTGCAGGTTCACTACCTGATCTCTAAAGGGAGTGGTAAGAACCTTGGGCACGTATCCGGGGTCTCAAGATAATGTGAGAATCACCAGGGTCGAATTCCAGGCACGATTCGTCGACCAAAAATGCGTGCAAGTCCCCTACCCTCTTGATAGAGGCCAATGCAACCAGGAGAACTGTCTTAAGGGACAGAGTTTTCAACTCGGCTGATTGCAAAGGCTCAAAGGGTGGTCTCTGCAGAGCAGTAAGCACCAGAGACAAGTCCCAAGAAGGTACAGAGTGCGGATGAGGAGGATTTAGTCTCCTCGCCCCCCTCAGGAACCTGACAATCAGGTCGTGCTTTCCCAAAGACTTATCTTTAACTGCATCGTGATGTGCGGCAATAGCGGCAACATACACTTTGAGGGTGGAGGGAGACAGCCTTCGCTCCAACCCGTCCTGCAGGAAGGAGAGCACTGTCCTGACCGAGCAAGTTCAGGGGTTCTCCTGATGAGAAGAACACCATTCGATGAACAGGTTCCACTTCAACGCATCGTAGAGGGAGCTACGTAAAGGGAGCTACCCTCTACACAACTGCGTCGCAATGGCACGCTCAGCCGGGGGTATCTCTGTGTACCCCTTGGCCGCCCCGCCATCCAGGGTGGTGAAGGCGGAAGGAGATGGACAGGCAACGGAGAAGGAGGCAACTTAGCCGAGTCTTCATCTCCAGATGACTGGAGCTCACCTTTCGATGCCGCGATCGACATCTGATCATCAGCGGGTGCACCAAAAGAAACGGCTGGTCGCCCATGCGAGGGACCAGCGCGATCTTCTGGAAGCACCACAGGCTCGATGTGTGTGAGGGGTGAGGGGCCCACAGAGATTGCCTCGGCAGGGAAGCCCTGACCGTAATCCTCAGGTCACCCGGTCTATTCGCTGAAGTAGCACTTCTCTGATGGCCACCAGAGAAAATGCTAGATCGGGGCATAGGGGAGGGGGCTTGGCCTTGAGAACCAAGGTAAGCAAGCCTAGACCTCAACATCGCAATAGTCATGTACCCACAATGAGAACATGAACTATCCACAAGCACTGCTTCAGTGTGCTGAACGCCCAAACACGTGATGCAGCGACTGTGACCATCAGCTGGTGTCAGGGAACAACCGCATCCAGCAGCGCATGAGCGGAATCTGCAGATTTGCTGTGAGAAAAGCAGTTTAAGAGCTCGTGAGCTTGCGGCCGCCGCTATAGTGTGCTGTGACACCAACACAGAATTTTCTAACTCTCTAAAAGAAGCTCTTTTAGTACACAAAAAGGCGATCTTGCAGGAACAAACACAACTGCTTGTCTCCGAAGCGAAAGACAGAGTGCGAGTGCACCCACTTCCGCATTTATACCCGCGCTGCCGGGTGGCGCATGTGACGCAAAGCTCGCATGCAAATGTCCATTGGCTTGTTTAGTATACACTCGAAGGTGATAGGGCTCTCATGCGATATCCCAATTCGTCGGTTCACTTCTGACATACGTCGAACGTGACCGACTGAAAGAAAACGTGATGTGCTGCATCTGTTTATTATTTACATTTGGGTCTTGCGAGGCTTCACGTACAAAAACTTGCACAAGTTTAGTCAAAGCCCAAAACAATTATGCTTGTATTCTACTCCGTGAGACATTTCAAATGACATATTACACATAATTATCTGAGCTGTATGATGTTTTTTACACATTGCAGTACATAGCACAAAAAATATTTCATAAATTATGAAAACATTTTATTTTTTATTTCTCAGCAAATAACTCAGCAGTACTCAGGAGTTAATCAAATTGAAAAGTTCAGACTCTAAGCTTTCAAATGACACCTATTTTGTGATGAACAAGGCAGGAGTTTTGAAAAATATGATTATTAATTTTTTTGTAGCTAGGTGGCGCCCGCGGGCAGTACACTCGCACTCAGTACACATTTAGATGGATGACTCAGCACTCATTAAGAGTTGAACAAAATGGTTGGATGCATTAAAAAGCTTAGTTTCTACCTATTTTGTGTTATTCCTGTCAGTGGTTGCTTAGTTATTAAATTATGAATTTTTTCGTGGGGGGTGGTGTACCACTGGCGGTACACTTCGGGCTTAAGGAGTTAATATACACATGTAAAATTTATATTATTATGTTTAGTTGATCTTTGCATTTTTAACTAAATATTTTCTTGCGGGGTTTCACACAGCGCATTTTATAGTAGAAAAGGGGTGTCCAACTCTGCTCCTGGAAGGCTACCATTCTGCAGAGTTTAGCTCCAACCCTGATCAAACACACCTGAAAAACTCTAATCAAAGTTTTGAGGATTACTTAAGTTATAAGTTGTATCATAAATTACATTGTATGATTGATTAGGGATGGAGCTAAACCCTGCAGGACAGTGGACCTCAAAGGCTAGAGCTGTCTACCCCAGAGGTTGTTTCTCAGGGGTGGGCAAATTTTAGGACACTTAGACATGTCGTACATGCAACATATTTTGCATATAAATAATAGGTAAATTGATGACTGGCTTTTTTATACCCTAATAGGGCAACGTATCCTGGGAGATATAACTCATAAAATCCAAACTGTATCAAATATATCATAGGTTTTCCTTAAGTCCAGATGATGTAAAAAGTGACATGAAATGATTTTTTGCTGATCATGTTCCACTCTTGCCTGTTTTAGGGATAAAATTCATGGCTGTAACCACATGAACAGGGGTGATGGTCGCTCTGCTATGATTTTCCCCATCGCCCACACATCAGAGTACTGGTCTCTGTATTTACCTTGGAAAATCTTACCTTGGAGCAGAGTAACACAAATGTTCCTCAACACATTTGATATTGTCTCAGTTTGTTCAAACAAAGCGAGAAGATAATCTAATTGCAAGCAGTTTATTTACAGAATTGAACAAAAACTCAGAAACAACAGGCAACTAGAAAACCAAACCATAAAATACAAATGAGAACAGACCATCCAAAAAAAAAAAAAACGAGAATATAAATACAAGATAATGAGGGATAAAAGAAGACGTGGGTGGGACAAATCAATCAACTAATGACTAAACACAGAAAAAGAAACCAAACACAGACGTCACAGATGTTCAGAATTTTCAGCAATGACAAGAACGCAGCAGTAAGTCTCTTTTTTTAGGTTCTTAAGACTTCTGAGAAATGGCATCACATGATCATCAGATAGCTTTATCATTACACGATTAACAGTTCTTTTGTGTATAAAGTTCAAAATTACTTTAAATCACATTGTGATTTTCAACTTCATTAACACAGCGTATCTTTTCAAAGGGCATTTATTTTCACACACACTATCCTGTCTGATCAGAAGTAATGTTACACAGCCTTCACACATGCCATTGATAATGTGATTATGACAGTCTTTGTTAGCTGTAGAGAAACACAATAAAAAGATACCACCAGTGTTTTCATTGATAAAATCCAAATGTTATAATATTCAAGTTTGTGTGTTGATGTGATTTTTTTAAATTTTTAATTATCTTTATCTTTAAACAATTTGAATCACTGTTTGAGAAAGACAATAAAACATTGTTATCAGACTGAGGATTGGAAGTTTTAACATATACCTCCGTGTATGACTGTGAACTGAACATAAGCTTTTCCAGAGCTGAATTCTATGGAAATATTCCACGTGCCTTTAGAGTCCAGCTAGGAATCTGCCGAGCTTCACCACATATACAGTAAGATCACGTGCAAAATACACACACTCCATTCTTCAGAAAATGATAATCATGACAGAACAGTAAACACATCAAAAACACATAAAATAATATTTCGTTTCTAAATTTACTCTCATGATCCAGTCGCATACAAAGTATTCTGTGTAGAATGTCCCAGTTTCAGTTAATGCAATGAAACTTATGTCCCAACACAAATTAAGTAAACTTGCATTAGATTCATGACAAAGAAATTAAGTTTAAATTGTGTTGCATTAGGCTATCTTATTTTAATTTAGTAATTTGACCTTCATTTGAGCTTCATTCACCATTAGAAATGTCTACATTCATAGATTCATTCATTACATTTCAAAGTTTCACTTCATATTGTGTTTAGTTTCAACACCTCTGGTTATGAGAGCATCTAATCACCTACAAGAATCTTCATAAACTATCTACAAGGAAAATTCTGGTGTAGAAAATGTTGTTCATCTTGTCTGTTTGTCAGACAGTTCTCTTCAGTTCAGTTAATTTAATCTTGGTTATACTATAGAATTCATGTTAACTATTAAACTAAACCATTATGTAATTGAAACTGATGACTGCAATCCAGTTTTCTTACATTTGTGTATTTAAGACTGATTAGAAATGATTGTCACCCACTATCAGTAAAACAGAAAAGAAAAGTGTCTTTTTAACATTATAGTTTTGCTTTTATTTGGGAAAGAAACACGGTACTCGAACTCGGGTGGCCCCAAGCGCTGTTGCGTGTGTTTAACGGTAAAACACACAGTACAGAGATGCATGACTGATTACATATTAGAGTTCATATTTGGTCTTGAAATGCAGGGGCCGGTTGCATAAACTGCTTAGACTAGTCTTACAAGTTAGTCATCTATTTTTTTTTTCTTCAAGACTGTTCATAACTTTTTTTTAAGTCAATTACATAAAAAAGTAGGTTGTTCTAATTTGAATTGGAAAAGTAAGACTGATTAGCAATAAATCATTTTATAATAAAGATTTTAAGACATGATCTTAACTTAGTGGTTATATTTATGCAACTGGCCCCATGACTCTATTATTTAACATAGTTTTTTTTACAATAGTGAAGTGCAGCGTTACAGGCGTCATTTTTTGCAAAGTTTTTCTAAATATCAAAATTTTGCTAGAGTACTAGAGATCTATTTACGTCCTATTCATTATAGGAAAAAAGAAAAGAAAAAAAATCTCAACAACACTAGTGACCCAACCAGCTGTGGAAATAAATGAATATCTATTGCTCTAAACTGAAGGAAATCTAAACCACAAGCCAGAGGGTAAAATCTAGAACTCAAAGTAAAAGGGGTGGCCACTGATAAAATAAATTCAGCTTTCCCCACTACCTATCTATTGTACAGGCCAGTAAGATTGTTTTGCTCCACGCCAAAGATTTTATACTGACCTTCACTATTCTAGAGTGTTTTTAGGCTTTGTACTAAGATTGCCGTACAAATATGTTATAAAAAATTATAGTACAGACTCAATGATCTAATAATAAGAGTCTTATCAACATGAAATTTTGACAATTTATAAAAACAATACAGTCATTGTTGTGTTTTTTTTCTTTACAGGTGTTAGAGGTAATTTTCAAACTACTAAGGTACAGAGGACTAATGTCTCTCTAATGAATAAACACACTGATTTCTACAGTCTAAAAAAATCATCCAAAAAAAGTAATTTATGAATCGTGGTTGTTTTCTCATGATACAATGACAGCTAGTAATAGAAGCTCATTAATTTCTCTTCAGTTGGACTTGTAGAATTAATAAACAGTGCTGTTAATATGTATCTGTTCTACCATTAATATAAAATTATTTATTATGCTTTTTATTTTTTTATTTTTTTTGACATGACATTCTTTTGGCACAAATGAACAATATTTTGCACTTATTTGCTGAATTTAAATTCAATTTTTCTACATTAAAAATGAATTTAAATACAGCATCACAAATTTCTTTCTCTCTTTATTTTGTCTCATTCTCATTATACACATTTCTACATCATGGCATTTTCATATAAATCACAATGACATTGCATGGTCAGCAATACTAACAAAGGCTAGATGCACAGTATTTTCAATGTGCTTCCTGTAAATCACACCAAAACTAAAGAGGTAAAGATGAAAAGACAATGTGCAACACTGCATTCTTCAAGAGTTTCATAAACATGGGTTATAATAAACATACATATAATTGAGTTGGATTATTTTTATTCATTTCTACCTTTATTATTCACAAAAAGGCTAATTGATTGAAGACAAACAGCTTGTAGCAACCCAACAAATATTTAAATGATTTTAAAATCATAATTTCAGTGATTATTGTTTGAAGACTGGAAAAAAAAAACCCAAGGATCTCTTACATATAAAATATAATTTTAGTAATTATACTAGTGATACATGAATGTAATTCGAATAAAAAAATTGATTGAAGGAATCTCAGGAAGTCTAGGGGTTAAGGGAAAAAATAGCAAAAAGGAGAGAGAGAGACATTGGGAACTTCTCATCTCCAGCCCCAGTACTAAAAAACCAAAAATCTAACTCAAGCGTAATTTATTGAAAGACCAGAATAATAAACAAAAAAATTCTAATTGAATCTTTAATCTTTTAAATGACCTAATAAAAAGAAAATTAAAAGAAAAACAGCAGTAATTCCCTGTCTTACCCAGAAAAACAGGAGAAAAAGATGAAATAGAAAATGGCTCCCACCTCTCTACAGGTTTCCAAACAATTCAAATAACAAAATAATTAACAACTGTCAGAAAAAGGTATACCAAAGCATGTGGCAGAACAGTCTATTACTTTCAGTTCAACAAACCCCTATTATCAACTGATTAACATCAAAGTAAAACATAGAAAAGCAACAGTTGGCAACACAGTTTCCCACAGATCACCACATAATACAGCACAGGACGTAACAGAATGAATATGTTTAAATCAGCATGGAGACAAATCAATAATTCAATCAAATTGTTGAATAACTGGGTGTTGTTTTCAGATCTTTGCGAGAAGATCTGATTTTGAATTTTGTAGAAAATTCAATTTTGTCACCCCTCTTGGATATTGTCTGAGTAACCTCGTAATCTTCTGGATGGGAAGCTATCATGTCCTGGAGGAAGTTTGGTGGAGGAAACATATTGTTGTTCATCTGAAAGATGCATGAGAAAACAAGGTGGTTAGATATTATAACAACATAGAAATGTCAGCATACTGATAAAATGAATGGTGTTATTGGGTTGTGTGAATACAGTAAATGTGACATCTCTCAGTTATATAATATTAACATGAGGGCTATTATTGTTTTTTTTTAAATTTTGTAATGTTTCAGACACCATTACCAGTGAAATAGGCATCCCACGAGGTGCATTACATTGACATGGCGCCATTCCAATGTACCTTTAATTTAAACATGGGTCATGTTAACTATGCGTAATAATTTAGCACAGTAAATTTTGTAAAATTGACAATTTTTCAGGACAGCTACTTAAAACGTCTCGGTTACAAAGGTAACCCTCGTTCCCTGAAGGAGGGAACGGAGACGTACGTCGGACAGACCGACGAATAGGAATCTCGCTAGAGAGGCCAATCTACTTCGAGTGTAACTACAACGAGCCAATGCACATTGGCATGCAATCATATGCATCAGCTGCTCGCCTCGCAGCGCGGGTATATAATGAGCAGCAGGTGCGTTGCATCTTCAGGTTTTCGCTGAGGAGCCGAACCAGATAGGCGGCAGCATCAGCGGGGTACAGGGACTGTGGCGACGGGACGTTCGTCTCCGTTCCCTCCTTCAGGGAACGAGGGTTACCTTTGTAACCGAGACGTTCCCATTCAGTCGGTCACGTTTGACGTACGTCGAGATAGTTGAGAATGCGAACACCCTGTTCTCTCATGGGAACAAGGGCTCCCTCCACGACTTTCGTGAAGACGCGGGGAGACAGGGCCAGCCCGAAGGGTAGGACTCTGTACTGATATGCTCGACCTTTGAACGCAAAACGCAGGAATGGCCTGTGTCGCGGAAGAATCGAGACATGAAAGTATGCGTCCTTCAAGTCGATCGCTGCAAACCAATCCTGGGGACGGATGCACTCGAAAATGCGCTTCTGCGTGAGCATTTTGAACGGTAGCTTGTGAAGGCTCCGATTCAAAACTCGCAGGTCCAGGATAGGCCGTAACCCACCGCTCTTTTTGGGTACAATGAAGTAGGGACTGTAGAACCCTGACCTCATATCGGCTGGAGGGACCGGCTCTATCGCGTCCTTCGCCAGTAGGACCGCGATCTCCGCACGCAAGACAGGGGCATCGACAGCTTTCACTACAGTGAAGTGGACACCCCTGAACTTGGGGGGACGCCGGGCGAACTGAATCGCATAGTCGAGCCTGACGGTCCGAATGAGCCAGCGAGACGGACTGGGGAGCGCTAACCAGGCTCCCAGAGACCGTACAAGCGGGACCAAAGGGACCGCAGGCGTACCCGCAGTGGGGCAGCGAGGTGGAACACAGGGACGCGGCCCGGGGGGCTCTCTTTGCGAGGCGGCCCGAAGCGGCGTCACAGTGTGGTGTGCAACACTTACCTGGTTCCACGGATGGACAGAGGGAGCAGTCGAGGCTTTGGTTGCCCGCTGCTCGCTGCTGTCCGCTGGCGACAGAAGAGGGGGATGAGAGTGGTGAGGTTCTTGCCCTCCCACTGCTCTCCGAGCCCTCTTCGGACCCGGAGATGAAGGAAACTGCTCTTTTGTTGAGAATTTGGGTACCGCTGGCTGTTGGGCCAGCGGCGGAACAGAAACAAAAGGGAACAAAAGATTCTCCACCCGGCCCTCCTCCGGGGGAAGGAGTGGTGCGGTCACCATCTCCCGAAGAGCAGTCCCATCCATCTCCAGGTCGCCCGTCCTAGGGCCTCTTGGATTTGGCCTTGCCACCCTTCTTCTTGGGGGCGGGCTGGACGGGCTGGGCACCCTGACCGCGACCGGCTCCACGGCGCCGCTTAGATGAAGGCTGCTGCTGGGGCGCGGGAGCGGGGGGCAGGGGGGGGCAGGGGGGGCGCCCTCGGCGACGAGCAGCCTGAGGTGCCGCGGGTGGTGGAGGTGCAGCAGCAGACCGCCTTGGCAGGATATGGCTGATGGCCTCAGACTGCTTCTGTATAGCCGAGAACTGCTGGGCGAAGTTCTCGACCGCGTCGCCGAACAGGCCGGTCTGGGACACGGGGGAATTAAGGAACCTGACTTTGTCGGTATCCCTCATGTCAGCGAGACACAGCCAGAGATGGCGTTTCTGGACCACTAATGTGGACATCGCACGACCCACTGACCGCGCCGTGACCTTCGTCGCACGAAGTACAAGGTCCGTCGCGGCACGAAGTTCCTGGAGAACTTGTGGATCATGACCACCCTTGTGCAGGTCCTTCAGTGCCTTGGCCTGATGGACCTGCAGCAACGCCATAGCGTGCAGGGCAGAGGCGGCTTCCCCACAGGCCTGATAAGCCTTGCCGGTAAGATCCGACGAGTACTTACAGGCCCGGGAAGGGAGAGACGGCTCCCCCCGCCAGGTGGAGTTAGGGCACAGTCTTTTAGGGACTGAATTCTTTTAGGTGCCGAAGCACGCAGGGGAATGGCCGCTGCAGCACAGACAGGGAAAAGTGCAGCCTGTCGTGTGCACCCTCTCTTTGAAGCCGCTCTCTTACCAGCTGTCAAAACAGCCTTTCAGCGCTCAACAGCGCACCGTTTACCAGCCGTGAGAACGGCTCTACCAGCTGGAAATGCTGCTCAATGAAAGGCAAACAAAACAAAAAAGAAAAAATAAAAGAGAGAGATCGACCCCGCTGCAGTGCTGTCTGCCTGCACCAACAAAGAGCAGTTTCAAAGGCTCGTCCTGTTTTACACACTCCGTAGACACCATAAAGGTTCGGCTCCGAAGCGAAAAGCTGAAGATGCAACGCACCTGCTGCTCATTATATACCCGCACTGCGAGGCGAGCAGCTGATGCATATGATTGCATGCCAATGTGCATTGGCTCGTTGTAGTTACACTCGAAGTAGATTGGCCTCTCTAACGAGATTCCTATTCGTCGGTCTGTCCGACGTACGTCGAACGTGACCGACTGAATGGGAACAAGTGATTAATATAACTCCTCTGATACATATACTAACCCATACTGGCTGTGTGCCGGCATCACATGATGAAAGCTCATGGTTGGAGATGTTTTGTGGTGTGGTAAGTAGATGTCACGACTGAAGCACATAGAAATCATTTAAAATACTTTTGACACTTGAAACTTTTTGTCTACTTTTGAGTTCATTTTAGAATTGGACAAAATTAACTGAATACAATGTAATTGTTCAAATGTGTTTTTTACCTACTAGACAGCTAGTTTGGTAGATACATTTTGCAAAAAATACAATGATTCCTTAGGAAATAGCAAATCCATTAAACATTAAATAAAAAAAAAATCATACAATTTTAAAATATATTTGTTTTTATATACATATTAAATACTGTGTTTTATAATATTATACTTCATATAAGTTTTAGTAAATAAATTACATATTTTCTTACCAATGTTTTTTGTCTAGGGCTCAAGCACCTCTTCAAAGCAGTGAAGATGATCTGGGTTCTACTAGAGTACCAGAGATCTATTTAAGTTCTGTGAAAAAGAAAATCCCACCCACATATCTGCTGACAGGAGTAGTGAAAGAAACTGAAAGAAACAGATCAAAACAGATAATGGGATTGATCCAGTTTTGTCCAAAATTGGCTCAGATGATCTTTGGACCAACCCGCACAGAAATGACTGAACAGATTTTTGATATTCATTACCGTTCCCGAGATATTCACCTCCGAATGTGACCTTGCTTGTGTTTGTTGTCTTATGCTAGTTAGCTTAGCATGCTAATTGGTTAATTGTAAAAGTTGCTTCTGTTCCAGACAATGAGTCTTTCTGAGAATTATCTAATCTGAACTTATTAAAAATATAACATGTGGTGCATTTTTACAAAAATTCTTAATTTTGAGTTGATTCTCACTTGAACTATAGAAGTTTGGTATCTGGGCGAACACATATCTTCCCAGAGGTGCAACAAGATAAGTGACAGGCACCTGACCCAGAGACTGTGGGTTTGAGTCCCATGTGGGCAACTTTATAAAACTGTGTGAAATGTTGTGTCATTTCGATTCCTTTATTATTCCAATAAGTTTTGTTCTAGTCTCTCTTCCTCTAGAATTAGAAGTAAGTCTGTTTTTGTTCATACTGTGTTCATTCTCATCTCAACTTCTGTTCATTTTGAGTTCATTCTCACATGAACTACTGAACCAATGATGCAATGAGATGAGTGACAGGCACCTGACCCAGAGGTTGTGGGTTTAAGTCCCGTGTGGGGCAACTTTATAAAATTGTGTAATGGAGCATCCAGGTAAGCATCGTACTAATGTTTTTTTCTCTCTCTATTGGATTAGACATAAGTGTGTTTTTGTTCATTCTGTGTTAATTCTCATCTGACATGTTCATTGTGAATTCATTCTCACCTATACTTCTGAAACAGCTGTTTTTCATGTACGTTCAATTTCTGCTGTTTTTGCTCTTCCTGCTCTGCATTGCGCTACTGCCCCTTCAGGGGCTTGGCCCCGTATTGCTGCTTGCAGCTATATTTATTTTTATTATTATTATTGACATTTTATGATATTAACCATAATCAATAATAATAATAATGTGTGTGTGTGTCAATCAATATTTATTTTGATATATATTACTATTTCAATATATATTTTGGTTTGAAATCATAGACTCAATCACCTTCAATGTACAATTAGTCTAACATAATGGATAACTATGGATTTGTTGCGTGCGTTTGTGGATTGATGTTTGAATCTGTTGCCTATTTCTGGATTCTTGCGTGCATTTGTTGATCTGTTGAATGCATTATAGGCTACTGTTTATACTTAATACATCTCTCTATCAACTCTAAACTTTATAGACATATATTGAATAAAACAGATGTTCTAAAGACATTTAGCAGGTAAAATATCTAGACCTGCCTGCAAACTCAAGTCCTGCCGTGTGAAATGTGTTTTGCCTGGAAATTACATTAGTGACAAGACAACAGACAGTTGACGACAGAGCTCTCTATCTAGACATCATTATCAGACAGCGTTTACATTAAATAATTTCAAGTATGTGTTACAGACTCTGTCACGTTCTGTTTGTTTTCATATGTCACATGATCTCCTTTGTTCTGTTTTCCCGCCATCATCAGTCACCATGGACACTAACTAGATTGTCACAGCTGTTTGTCATTTTGGTTAGTTGCTCCATGTATTTAAGTTCCTGTTTCTCCTATGTTCATTGTCCGGTCTCGTTTTTCATGAGTTGTGTTGCGTGCCTTCCTGTACCTGTTGGATTTCTCAAGTAAAAGACTTATCTTATCTCCTATCTCCTTCGTCGTGTGTTTCCTGCGCAAGCAACCCGTAACAGAAGACCGGACCAAACTAAAGTGATTGTAAGCGTCTCGCTTATAGAAGTTTTTTTTTTCCCAGTTTCGTGTTCAGTGTTTTGTTTTCCGTTTGTTTTCACCCTGTTGGCACTATGGACATTGCACCAGTTTTACTAATGTGCCTTGAACAGGGAACTCGCTCCCTCGAGGAACATTTCAGGGATTATTTGTTCCTAGCCCCTCTCACCACCTTCCCGGATGACATCCTGTGTTCGTTTCTGGTCGCCAGACTCAACAGCTCCACAAGAGCACAGTTATCCGGGAGGGGTCCTCGGGGGAGCTTCCAGGAATTCGTGGAGTGGGTGCTGGCGTCTTGTGGATCGCCTCTCACCGTCGGACCTGTCGACGATGATGCCAGCCTCACTCACGACCCAGTGCACAACCAAGACCACCCTAACGGCGAGGATTTACAGCTTGAGCCCACCGCAGGCCACGTGAGGGACTCCACCGCGACGTTTGAGCCAGCGCCTGTTGGAGCGACCGAGTCTGACCAGGTGTGCGAGCCGACTGTTACATCCACCGCCGAGGGAGTTCTAGTGGACATCGAGGGCATGGAAGTGAGCCCTACCCACCCTCCCGCCACTGAGAGTGAGTTTTTGGATGCTGCATGGGACCCATGTCATTTTGGAGATATTCAACCCTTTGATCTATTATCGGAATCTGTTTATCATGTCCCCAGTTCTCTGTCCCCACCCATCCTCCCTCTCCCACCACCACTCCAAAATGACTTTGAGACCGTTTCTTTTCATGAGGATATCTGTTCTAACCTTCAAGACACCCTTCAGTCCCCAACCAGTTCTGCTACCCTGTCTTCGCTGTTTCCCATCAGCCCCTCTGTTCCACCTCTGCCTCCTCTCAGTGGCGCGGTTACAACGTTGGACTGCTGGGAGTCATCTCCTCCAGGGCTTCGGGAGTCCGTGGCTCCGCCTCCAACCTCTGCATGCTCCACTCCACTTCGACCCGACGTCCTGACTCCCACGCCTGCGCTCCTTCCACCCTCGGTGTCAGCAGTGACCATCGGACCTTCGGCTTCGCTGGACTCCCTTGGTACGTCGGCTCCGCTTCGGTCAGACTCCACTCAACCTACGCCACGGACTTCCGGGCCGTTCGCTGCCCTCCGGCCCTCCACCCCTTCGGCTACGGCTAGCTCCGCCCTCCCTCAGGCTCCACCTCCGCCCTCGGTCGCTCCAGCTCAACCTCAGCCCTCCGGATCCCTGCTTCCACCTCGGGGGGTCGTCGCTGCGGCTCCGTCGTGGTCGTCGAGGTCATCAGTGTCCTGTCGCAGCATCGGCTCTCTGGCTACGCGGTGGGCTCCACATCCCACGTCGACATCGCCTCCTGCCATCACCATGACGTCATCCAGCTGTCTTCCACCATGGCTCCTCCCTCCAGCGATGCCGCCGTGGAGCGCAGCCCTGGTTGTGCACTGGGGTACCATCCACCCGTCCCTGTTCAAGGCCATCCACCAGACTTCACCTCCTTCTGCACCACCCTGGACTCCTTTATTCTGCCTCCTCCCGGTGAGCCGTCTGCCTCCTGAACCACCTCCTACATCGTCATCTGCATCCATTCTTCATCTTCCCCTCGCTCTACGGCGCGAGGACACGCCTTTCCGGGAGGGGGAGTAATGTTACAGACTCTGTCACGTTCTGTTTGTTTTCATATGTCACATGATCTCCTTTGTTCTGTTTTCCCGCCATCATCAGTCACCATGGACACTAACTAGATTGTCACAGCTGTTTGTCATTTTGGTTAGTTGCTCCATGTATTTAAGTTCCTGTTTCTCCTATGTTCATTGTCCGGTCTCGTTTTTCATGAGTTGTGTTGCGTGCCTTCCTGTACCTGTTGGATTTCTCAAGTAAAAGACTTATCTTATCTCCTATCTCCTTCGTCGTGTGTTTCCTGCGCAAGCAACCCGTAACAGTATGTGTGTGCAGTTTCGTTTCGGATCAGTTAAAATATGCTGCCCACACACTATGACTTTTAAAGTTGTTTGTTCTTTTCACACTACATAGTGTCTGTCATCACAAATGTCATTTTCAGTCAAAACATTTCTCACTGCACTACTTGATGTTGCAGACAGATTTGTTTTTACCTGCTAAATATCTATCGGCATCTGTTTTACTCAACAACAAAAAAGTATCTTTGAATGAATAAACTCTTGTTTACGTAACAAAATAGTTATCAGCAGGGACTTCACAATCATATCTCACTAAATGTCTACATTCATGCATATTTTTAAGTGGCATGTTATATTGTGTTTAGTTTTTTTTTAACCCCCCTGGTTGTCAGAGCATCTGACTATTAGTTACTGTAAAAGTGTAAAAAATGTTGTCCCTTTTGTTCTTGAATTCTCACCAGCACGAGATGCTTCTCATTTTCAACTCTGCAGTCGAGTCATTACAAGCCTCAGATAAGTGTTAGTAACATTTGTAATGAGCATTAATAGTATTGTAAATTGTGCATTTATTCAACGTCTAATAATGACTAGTTCAAACAGAACATTCAAAGTAGCATCTGATTAACAAACAGTCAAAATGGGACTGTTAAAATGGGACAAACTGATGAACTTGATAAATGGGTCCTGTCCTACTATTAATAATTAGATGATAAATAATTAATCATCTTCGTTTTCAGGAAATGATTTAAGAAAAATTACTAGGTGGTACCAGTCTTTTAAAATTAAATCGTTAATAAAAATAATTTATTAAATCACCAAACAAATTAATAAAGGTCTGTTTTATTTCATTTTACCATTAGTTTGCAGTCATTATTTTAGTCATTATCTTTAAATTGATTTTAGTTAAACACAAGCTCGTCAATTCATTTGCGGCATTCATTTCATTTACGGTTGTCACTCAACCTTCACTTTGTAAACTAGATTTTTTTGGCCTTAGTTTTCTTCTAGGTGTTTTTTTTTTTTTTTTTTTTTCTTGTTTCCTCACATCACAACTATTGCTGAACATGATACATCTGTTATTGACTCTAGTGAATGAAGTTGCCATTCAAAATGTTGACAATGGCCTAATTTTAATACATTTTGAAAATGTCAGAGAGCTATTGGCTGAAATTAGTACAGTCAGTGACAGTAACATTGGCTTAGGCATCAATCAAATATCTCAAATAAAAGATTTCAAATTATATAAGAATTGATAATTTCACACTATCCACAGACCTAAGCCAATGGCATTAATTTCAGACATTATTTTCAAATATTTTCAATTTACAATTTCTACATTCCTTCATACATTTATTACATTTTAAAGTGACGTGTCACATTGTCTTTTGATTCAACCCCACTGCTAGGGTTTCAGGCACCCCTTTCTGGCAGTATTTCAGTATTTTATCTATATTCAAAGACTATTTACAGGAAAACTTCTGTGGTAAAAATGTGGTGACAGTGACAGTAACTGCTGACAGTAATACATGCTGAATTTCTGACAGGTACTTATCTATGTGGCTTTAATGCGTCTACTTTGACTAGCAAAATCAATGGAAATCATTTTTGTAATTTGCATCAGTAGTGCTGTATGTACATTTTGTTATGTTTAAGACACTATATTTATAAATTCAACATACATATAGGTCATTATACTGAAGTTATCTTTTGCAGTCTTGAAAAAAGACATTAAAAAAAGCAATACTAGTGTGGTATTTGGAACATCTCAGAATGTTAAATTGTCAGTTCAAACTTCAATCAAGCGTGTATTTGTTTTCTATTTCAGTTCATTTTGTCCTCACCCACAAGTCTGTTGACTGGAAGGGTGGGGTAGCTAAGAAAGAAACTGAAAGAAACCATTAGGTTTGTTCACTTAGTTTTTTTTTTCCACTTGAGTAAGTTTTTACTACTTGAAACTTTACTTTGTGAATACTGATGTTTCAGTTTTTTAATTATTTGGATATTATGTAATTCATTTTTAACCATCCGATAGCTCTTCTTTCTTTATTATTTCCCTATAAAAGATTATCTTAACTACTTTGCTGGTCTTAAAGTGTTAACTAAGCGTTGCTTAATTAGCAATGTGACAAGAAATGGTCCTGGACAGCAGCAAGTTACAGTTTTTACAGATGTGGGGTCCAAGAGAGGTCACAATACAGAAATAAGTTAAACTTTTTATAACATCTTTAGCATTGATTTTTGCTCGTTTGCAAGTGCCTTTTATCCCTTTTGAATAGAAAAATATAAGCAGCCATAATCTAAACAAAAAGTTAAATAACCATTTTATTAATAATTTATTAATTAATAATTTATTTTATTTATTTATTCAATATTCTTTAAAATAAAGTAATTAAAGTAAAATAAAATAATCAAAAATATTTTGAAAAAGAACCAATGGTTCATAAACTTTTGAACAGGGTTATTTTAATAAAGTCAGCTATTTTTTGTTTTGTGGACTATATGTAAACATCTTTGCAATACACATATATGTAAAATATCTTACTCAGGACAGTACTAAATAAAAAAATAACATGCATTTTGTATGATCTCTTATTTTGTTAAAAATTTTCACAGATTCTGCAAGTGGTTCCCATACATTTTCATGCAACTGTACCTTCTTAAGTGCGACGTTACCAGGTGCTGTTCATGGCGGTGGTGCTGAATTGGTTGATATCGATGGCTCGAGAGTTGATAATTTTTATTTTTATTTTAGAACATTATTTTAGAGCGTATTCATTCCTTGGAGATGCGTCATGCATGCAGCTGACAGATATGTAGGTATCGTGTTCATTTCGTTTTTCCTTTTTTATTCAAAATATTCACAAACTTGTTAACTATATTATGAATTATATTATATATTCCGATAGTAAAATATGTAGAAGTGAATGTGTTTTGTCGCGCGATGAGTTTGCACCGCAATTCAGAGCTGTCGGATTTACGAAATTTTCCCCGAAATATACATAAAAGTAACCCAGCAAACATTTGGACGTTTAAAAAACGCTGAAAAGACATCCCTCCGACACGTCCCGTCATGGTTGAAAAATAGTCCAAATGAAATTTGAACGGAAGTCTCAGACGTTATCATATAAATTAATTAAGTATTACATATTGAACTACACATAAGCCTTGCTAAAAGTCAAAGTAACAATTATACATGCAACCCCAGAGAATTGCACACATGTACAAACGTATCTGAATGCATTTTAGGAAATGTTCTGTATTACATATTTTTACCGATTTATGCCGTCCTACCACGACTATTTTTGGCCAGAGAGACGATGTTGCCATCGGACCAATGTTTGCTTGGAAGTGGCCGGTATACTGGGAGAAGAATAGAGTAAACTTTATTGTTTCATACACAATGTGTATCTGATATGAAATTATATAATTAAAAGAATTATTATTTAAGCTTCCATAGACATAGTGTATGGAATTTGAATTTAAACTATTAATGTCTATTTTTTTTTTTTTTTTTTTTTTTTTTTAGTATAGCCTAGTACTTCATTCAAATGACTATTTAAATGTCTTGAACCTAAAATAAACCTTATGTGGTTGAAAACACTGAATAGTTGTGATATATGTCTCTGGCTCAGGGGGCACAAATCAGATCTGAGGGAGCAAAGCCCCATTTTACCGCTCGTGGCAAAATAGGGCATTGCCCCCTCAGATGCTGTGGCAGGCAATTTTTAATTTTTTTAGAACTGCAGCCTCTGACATGGTAGCCAAGGGACTAAAGTTTTCACGGATGAAATAGTGCACATACAGTCTTTGATTTAGCACAACTATTCTCTGTATCTCTGACCAAACTCCACACCACATCATTCCCTTTAAATAGACTCCTAAGCCTTTACTGCCTAATGGTTTGCCAGCTGATGTAGTATGTACCTTTAGATAATATAATTAAAAAGCTAACAACCATCAGTGTAATGACAATTTTATTCTTTGCATGAAAAATCTTAAATTAGCCTAAATGAACACTGGTTTATTACAACTTCAGAATTATATCCATATAGAATGAGATGTAAATGCATTTGCATGCATTTACACATGCACATGCATTTTCACAACTTTGCAAAGTCTTGTCAGTATTGGTCGTTTTGACTAGTGAATTTTTTGTTGTTTATTCTAACATGCCAAGTTCAGCATCTTCAATAAAATGTGTGATAGTATGTTCAACAACTCAACATTTTTCAGAACACAAGTGTTATTTTTAAGAATCTTTGGTTATTTGCACTTTCTCATATTTAACGATTCTCCCTCCCTTCGTGATGATCTCTTTATATTCTAGAGCTCCTCTCTCCTCGATGTAGCGTTCCTGCGTCACTTTTCCGGTTTCTGGGAGAGGGCAAGGAAATGACATCAGGGACAGCTGATTGTTTAAAGCCTGGGCTGATTTCCCGATAATGCTGTCTCTTAGCGCGCTACGAAGACTCTAAAGGTATACCTTAACTGAAGATATTTATTCTAGCTGAGCCCCCAGCGTGAGTTTAAGGCGACCGTTATTTTAGAACATTATTTTAGAACGTATTAATTCCTTGGAGACATGTCATGCAGCTGACAGATATGTAGGTATCGCATTTATATCGTTTTCCTTTTTTATTCAAAATATTCACAAAATTGTTAACTATATCATGAATTTTATGATCTATTCTGATTGTAAAATATGTGGAAGTGAATGTGTTTTGTCGCGTGATGAGTTTGCACTGCAATAGCTGTCGGATTTAAGAAATTTTCCCCAAAATACATACAAGTATGTGGCCGGTGAACTGGGAGAAGAATAAAGTAAACTTTATCGTTTCATACACAATGTGTATCTGATATGAACAAAACACTTAATTATATAATTGAAAGGGTTATTATTGCAGCTTCCATAGACATCTATGTATAGAATACGACAAGCGCTGAGCGTGTCTGTCTCTGGCTCAGCGCCAAAGCACATTTGAATTTAGCAGTGAATCTTTGCATTTTATTCTTTGCCATTATCCTAATTGAACATTGGGTGTATTACAACTTCAGAATTATATTTGTATAGACTGTCAACAGTGATAAGGTATAGCTAAGAGTGGTCCAGACCAACCTTATGAACAAATGACTTACAGAAGGTATACTTAATTAAGAGCATTTTGGGAAACACGTATTAACGTTAAGCTTAAGGTATAATTTAAGAACAACGTAGAGTTTTAAGAAGGTTTCAGGAAATCCAGCCCTGACCTTTAACGGGGACTAATGCCTTTCCCATCTCTCTTTGTGGAGGCGGATCCTGAGATGTCTCTTGGGATGTCTCTTGGGAAGTCTTTTGGGAAGTCTCTTGGGATGTCTCTTGGGATGTCTCTCTGATGTCTGTCTGTTGAACTGAACCAGCTCTCCTGATGTCTGCGATGACTCCAGCCATAGTAGTTCTGTTATTGGGATTGACTTCCACCATCTTGGACACTGCAATAGAGTACGGCTGGTCTTTGAGAGTTTCACGAATCTTGATGGCAGACACAGATTGGGTGGGTAACCTGACCCTGGCGCAGAGTTCAGCTATGATTTTACCCATGGCCCAAACGTCTGATCGCTTGTCACGAACTCCACTCATCTGCAGGATCTCTGGAGCAGAGTACGCTTCATTGCCCAAGTTTACTGCAGAGCTGAGTCCATTTCTAAAGAATTTAGCCAGTCCCAAATCAATGATCACGGCACGATGGGTTTGATGCTCCACCTGGAATGGGATGAGAGAAGTCAATTTCTTTTCTTATGTTCTATTAGGGTCTCCAAACTTGGTCCTGGAGGGCCACTGTCCTGCAGAGTTTAGCTCCAACCCCAAATAAACACACCTAAACCAGCTAATCAAGGTCTAATTAAGCATACTAGAATCTTCCAGGCAGGTGTGTTGAGACAAGTTGGAGCTAAACTCTACAGGACCGAGTTTAGAGACCCCTGTATATGGAGTTGACTCACCATTTGCAGCTATAACAGCTTCAACTCTTCTGGGAAGGTTTTCCACAAGGTTTATGAGTGTGTTTATGGGAATATTTGACCATTCTAGAAGCGCATTTGATATTAATAACTGATGGGAAATGTTGCAGTGATCAATTAAGTGATTTATTCTGGTTTTGGGGAAATGAAGGACATGAAAATTTAAAGATGCTAAATTGCATTTTTTTTTCTAAAAGTACACATTATGAACTTCCAAATCAGTTTATTGACAAAAGAAATAACTGAGAAGTAAGAATACACAGCAGATATCTAATCAACGCTCATTTAGGGCTGTGAAAAAAAACTATATATATATTAAAAATATTTTCCCTATTTTTAAGCAGCCTTTAATCAGTTAAATAAAACATGAATTCTTCAGTCTCATTTCTTGGTATATCCATAGACCTCTGGATGCTGGCTGGATGCCATAACTAGTACACATATTTTCATTACATAAGCAATTACATATCTAAATTGATGTGATGATATGACATAGATTCAAGTAGGCTTTAATCAGTTGAAGAGAAGTGGTTTTATGCTCATAATCATCTTGTTGCAACTTACTGACTGAACCTTTGTGTTATCGGATTTGATAAAAACTGACTCTCAAGAAAATGTTCTCCTTTCAGCTCATTTGAACATCATTGCTTGTAAAGAAACATTTTGGAGTTTGTGTAAACACTATCATCCATATGGCCCTATCGGTGTCAATGTGACATTTCCTGCTACATACCTCTACCTCCACTACATTGCTCTTTCTTCTATAAGAAAATTTGAGGAAATGCAACAAATGGTTTCATGTTCATGTCCATCTACATGTTTCAGCTTACTGACTGAAACTTTTTAGTTTAATGGGTTTAGATAGTAAACACTGGGTCCTTGGAAAAAACTCCCTATGAAGCAGTCTCCTTTCAGTTAATTTCAAACTCATGGCTTGTAAAGAAATATTTTGAGATGTTTGACACACTCTTACCGAATAAGTAGGAATGCCAGCATGTTCCACAGGGTCAAGCACATGCCTTAAGTTAAAAAATTTGGTCATGTCAGAAGTTATGCATTATAATGGAGCTATGTTGAAACTCAGAATATAAATTATATTTCAGAAGTAAAAAAAAAAAAATCCACACATAACCCCACTGACCTGGAAACTGACTTGGATGATTCATGCGATCTATGATGTGATTTAGACTTGCTCTTTGAGTGAGGTGATCCCTAATGGTGTGGAAGTAGAGATCACAGATGACATGAGAAATCTCTCCAACTAATGCCTTTTATCACATTTTCATGTATTTCTTTTTGACTTTTGTCTGTCTGTCTTTATTTTAGATCTCCAACACATTATTATACTAACAAAAATGAAATTTATATTATCCCTGTAATTTTTGGCATCAGCAGTAACTATAAGAACTTGGTAGTATTTGATTGAGAAATCTTGTTGAGTAGGACTTTAAAATGCTTAAGGGTTAGTTCACTCAAAAATAAAAATTCTATCATTAATTACTCACCCTCATGTCGTTCCAAACCTGTAAGGGAACACAAATGAAGATATTTTTGATAAAATCCGATGGCTCAGTGAGGCCTGCATTGCCAGCAAGATAATTAACACTTTTAAACGCCCAGAAAGTTACTAAAGACGTACTTAAAACAGTTCATGTGACTACAGTGGTTCAACCTTAATGTTATGAAGCGACGAGAATACTTTTTGTGCGCCAAAAAACCAAAATAACGACTTTATTCAACAATATCTAGTGATGGGCGATTTCAAAACACTGCTTCATGAAGCTTCGAAGCTTTAAGAATCATTTGTTTCGAATCAGTGGTTCGCTGTATCAAACTGCCAAAGTCACGCCCCCCAGTGGTGAACCACTGAAATTTCGAAACACATAATGAAGCCTCGTTTACTGAAATCATGTGACTTTGGCAGTTTGATACATGCTCTGAACCACTGATTCGAAACAAAAGATTCGTAAAGCTTCGAAGCTTCATGAAGCAGTGTTTTGAAATCGTCCATCACTAGATACTGTTGAATAAAGTCATTATTTTGGTTTTTTGGTGCACAAAAAGTATTCTTGTCGCTTCATAACAAGGTTGAACCACTGTAGTCACATGAACTGTTTTAAATATGTTTTTAGTATTTTTCTGGGCATTGAAAGTGTTAATTATTTTGCTGGCAATGCAGGCCTCACTGAGCTATCAGATTTTGTGAAAAATATCTTGATGAACGAAGATGATTGAAGGTCTTACGGGTGTAGAACGACATGAGGGTGAGTAATTTATGACAGAATTTTCATTTTTGGGTGAACTAACCCTTTAAAATGGATGCTTAAAAATATTAAAGGTTAAATAAAAGAAAATTCACAAGATTAAAGACAAATTCATTTTAACCCACATACAGGACAGTATACTGTAGTAAATATAACTGTAATTCATTTCCTCACCATTTTCCTTGCAATGCTCCTCTTCTAAACTGTAAAAACAAACTGACTTTGTGTTCCAGAGACCTCTGTAAGCAGAGAGGTCTGTAAGCTTTACATAACAAAATCTGTATGTTAACCATCTGTCTGCATGAATATTGTTGGGGCAAGCATGAAAGACAATAAAAAACGCAGTGCAAAAATGACAAACCCATGTAACGATAAACGTGTGTATGGTAGCTGCAACATATTGTCTGTCATTCATGTTAAATTTCAAGCATCCACATACGATAATATAATGTGAAATTGATTTTGTTTTATATTTATTTTTTTCATATTTTATTAAGGAACTGATTTTTGCTGTTGATACCTTATAGAGAAGATATTGTGTCTGAAGTGAGAAGTAGAGAGTTGCTTCTCTCACTAGTTTGCACTCTGAGCCCAATAAAAAGTTAACAGTCATCAATATTCATCGTTTTTTTTTTTTTTTTTTAACAAAGTTATAGTAGAACTCATGCACCCTTGGTCACCTGAACCCCACGGTTTACAATAGTAGGCTGTTCTTTGTATTAACAACATAGAAGGGCATAAATGTTATTTTGAACGAATTACTATAAATTAAATCATTAAATAAATATTTAAAGCTGCTGTCCGTAAGAGTTGCCTCTTAGTCGCCATCTCTGTTTGAAACCTGCAATTGCAGTTATATGCGGAATTATTATCTTTACGTGCATTGTGCATCGGCACAGCTCGTCAGCGCGGATGAATCTAATGTTTGCTGTCAGTCTCCATAATGGGGTGGATACTGTACTTCAGATTGTAGTCTTGAAGTATGACCAAAGTAGGAACTTTCACCGGAAAATGTCATCTGAACAAGTAAGTAACATGTCTGCCACTTTTGTTCTGACCAACTGAGGGAAAAAGCATTAGCCTACAATAAATCGCGCTGCCAATGGTGATTAAATCTAACGATCGCTTAGCTCATATCACATTAAACCGTGCAAATTATTATTGTTGTTATACTTTGTTCTCAAATTGTTAATGTTAACAACATCAGCATTGCGTGACTATGTATTTAGTGTGTATTAGCGTTACCTGTAGATTTCAATTTCTGTAGCCACTCCGCAGTCCGAAGTCTTTTGCTTTTTGACTACGGGTGAATCTCCAGTTGTCACTGATGATTGTCATTTGGACCTTTCTGGATTACAATCCACCATTAAAATGATAAGTTTAATTATTGCAGCTGCTGTGAGAAAAGACTATAAATGATCCACTACCAGCAGCATCCTATATGCAAAGTCTACTAGCTGGGACTCCTTTCTTTCTGTTTACAGATGTGACGTAATGACGTAAAGATGAACTGCATGCTCGAATTTCCCGCGGAAATCCACCAGTATTGATTTATTATAAAAAATTATTACAAGCTTACTGTTGTGAATCGAGCTAAGGTAAGGAGATGAACACTGGCTGGTTATGTACTTGCTCAAAAATTGATTTTGGATAATTTTTAACCAAAAAAGTTACGGACTGCAGCTTTAAATAAAAAATAAAAAAAATCTTTAAATACATAAAATGATAGTAAAAACATAAAATACTTTAAACAAACTTTAAACAAATTAAAAATGTCTGTTGTATTTCATTTTAGCATGAGTTTGCATCCATTGTTTATCATTATCTTTGGATTGATTTTTAATATAGTTTAAAAATCATGGTTAATACAGTTTATTTTAAAAGATAGTTTAATCACGTTCATCATTTAGAGATCACCTAGTTTGATTTCATTAAAGAAAAAATCTAACGTTAAGAAAGCATGTTTGTTTATATTATTATATCATTTATTTGTTTACATTTATTTATAACAAGACACATTTTATGAACATTATATTTACTCACAGTCTTTGTCCAGTCCTCAAGCACCTCTTCAAACCCGTGAAAGCTAATTACCTTCAACAGAGACTGAAATGTTAAGTCTTAAGGAATAACATCTCCACCCACTATCAATAATATCAAAGTAAATGCATTCAGAATGAAACTGAAAGTACAGACATGCAAGGCTGCTGCTGAAATTAATGAGGTCTGGGACAGAGAAGTGGTCCCCAGGACATTTTTTCAACTGGTTGTTGTTAGGTAACAAGGCTTTTTTTAAATGCATAATTTAAACAGGCTGAACCACTTGCATGACCAGC
This sequence comes from Mylopharyngodon piceus, assembly GCA_039654765.1. Classification (NCBI taxonomy): domain Eukaryota; kingdom Metazoa; phylum Chordata; class Actinopteri; order Cypriniformes; family Xenocyprididae; genus Mylopharyngodon; species Mylopharyngodon piceus. The sequence continues at coordinate 14,999,765 of CM077445.1, forward strand.
AAAGTATGTAATTAAGAGCATTTTTTTTTGGAATTTCTTAGCAAATATGTTTAATATTTTTAATCATCTGCATATTACCTAATTAATTTAATTTAAACAATTTTTAACACTTCCTTTCTTACTTCCCTAAGAAGATTTAGCTGTGTTGAGTGTTACAAGTGTTACTTTATTAACAATGTGAAAAGAAATGGTCCTGGGACAAGTTACAAGGTTTTAAAGAGATCATTTACAGAGACACCCATAATCGAAAAGTAATAGACCACAAAACCCATCTCTTAGTTTCTTTAACTGTGGACAAGTGCCTTTTTTGCAAAGTTAATTACCCCCTTTTCTAGACTATCAACAGTAAAATATGAAAAGTCATAAAATATTACATAATATGAACAAAGAGTGAAATAATCAACCATACAAATTATTTTAATTAGGGCTGTGAAGTCATCTATTGAAAGAATTGATAGGCTACTTCTATTCGCTCATTCCCGCTGAGTTTCAGTTTCTGTATCAGCCATGTGCACCTGCGTGGCTTATTGGGACAAGCAGGGGAGTCGGACAGGCAAGTGGAAATAGTGGAACTGAGTAACAGGGGCCCTAATAGAGGTGGGCCCACAAAGATATATTGATAATCTATAATATTATTATGACAACATAACATTGTTATAATAACATGCTATCTATAGGAATAAAATTTTGCAAGACTCATTTTCAGTCCGTAAAAAATAGAAATGTTCTTTATTTTATTGGCAGTGTGTGCCCTCCCATGTTAGCTGTTACGTATCCGGCGCCTGCTGGTTCCTGCTACTCCCCACCAGAGGTCGCCGGTTCACCATTTCAGTGCACACACAGTTATACATCACTCTGGACTACATTTCCCATAATTCCCCATCTAGGAACCAATCACACACTCGCACCTGTTTCCCATCAGTGGACCCTTTATAAGCTGCACCCAGACACACACACACACAGGGCTGAGTATTGTTTAGTCGTATGTTTTCCGTGTTAATCCTTGTTCCTTGCCTTGTTTTTGACCCTGGACTGTTTATTCCTTGTTTGATGATCGTTTGCTGCCTGCCTTGACCATTGCCTGTGACTTGGATTATTCTTCTGCCTTGCCCTTATGTTTCTGTTTGCTGGTGTTTGACCCTTGCCTGTACGACTACACTCATTCTAATAAAGCCTTAGTTTGGATCTTTACAGGCAGCACTCCACATGCTGAATTTGACCGACAGCACTGGACTACAAGACCAAGCCACTTTCCCTTTTGATAGGGGGGGAATCGCTAATGTAACGTTGGGAGTCGTGATGACAAGGGGTAGCCTTGTCGCATACCCTGACAACCCCTTATACTTGAAGGTATTGCACTTTGAAATGTATACTTATGAGTTGGAACATTTTTTTAAGATTTAAAGGCACAATATCTAAAACCACTAGAACAATGTTAGGCCCTATATATTTTGTTGACTTGCGTACTTACATTATCCCAAACATTTCCAACAATGTTTAAATCCAGAGAATTCAGCAATTTTAACCAGGACCGTGTCATTTCGTTGTCTGTCAATGACGTCATATCCGTGTTACCCTCGATTTCCAGTTTTACTTTCATAGAAGCATCTCGGTTACGTATGTAACCTTGGTTCCCTAAATGGGAAACGAGACACTGCATACCGTTGCTATGGGAACACCTTTGGTGTCATGAATGTCTGACGCCCTTATACCATCATGCCATTTTATTGACCAGTTGCGCTTAGCACCACCCCGAGAAATATGCTCAGAGTATGCTCACGATCAGTGTGCTATGCACAATTTCATCAGATTTCCATCAGAAGAACTTATTAAAAGGTATGGAAAAGACCAAGCGTCTAGTTCCCTGTTCAGGGAACCAAGGTTACATACCCTAACACCTTCATGTACCTGAAGATAGCTGGAAGACTGAGGAAAGAGTCTGCTCAAGCAGATAAAACCTCGGAGCCAGGAGCCATTCTCATGGCCAGACTATAGAACTTGATAAAGGTGTTCGGAGAGGACCATCCTGCCGCAACACAAATATCTTCCAAAGAAGAGCCTTTAAAGAGAGCCTGAGAAGAAGCCATTCCTCTGGTGGAATGAGCATGCACACCTAGAGGCGAAGTCATGCCACACGCCTCATAGGCCGCAGAGATAGCCTTGATAACCCAACGAGACATTCTCTGCTCGGTGACAGCAGCTTTTTTGTTTTTACCGGCAAAGCACACAAACAGTTGGTCAGATCTACGCCACTGGACTGTGTGGTCGACATAGATCTTTAACGTCCTCACTGGGTAGACACTAAAGGTGCGGTCACACTGCACTTTTTCTCCCATTGACTTCCATTCATATGCATGCGAATGCGTCAGAAAATGCAAGCTTGTGCGAAAAGTTTTGCATTTCGCTGCGTTCTAAAGTTCAAGTTTGGTGAACTCTGACCTGCGAATTCGCATCACGTGAAGACATGCGACCAGTAGAAGATCGATTCGTTACGTCATGACCTCTTGGCTGAATTAAAAGAATTATATTTTTGCAGTAAAGTCGAGTAGGTTGTATGTTTTTACATTTTGAATGTATTACTATATGTTATTTTTTACAGTCTATGGTTATATGTTGAATTCACATTCATAAAAAGATGCTGTAGACCGTGACGTCATATCACGACCGTTGTAGCATCCAATTGTTACGCACGCTGTGTGTGCGTCATGTTATGTGTGTGTGGTAGTCTTGTCTTGTGTGTTCCAGATCCCATTGGTCCATCAGCCTGTCACTCTGATGACGTCCCCGGTTCACGCTACCAATCATCTTTCAACGCCCCGGTTAAAAACCCCGTATCTCCTCCGCGTTTCCAGCTGTTTGGCTCAATTCGTATTTTCTATTTGGTTGTTTGCTTGTGGTTTATTGCGCTGTTTCTTTTTTTCCTTTTGTCCCGATATTGTTCAATGTATATTGTATGTGTGTTTATTACCTGTTTGACGAGTCCTTTGTTGATTTTGTTTGTATAGTGTACAGTTGCGTTTTGCTGTCAATCTTTCCAGTCGTCACGTTGTGTGTGAGGCTGGGAAGGTGCGGGCAGGCAAGTAAGTCGCGCGACATACATTGTGCACACGTAGGACATTTAATAATTTTTTTTTTTTTTTTTTTTTTTTTTGTATTAGACACACTAGGTTAGGAGAGAGTGCCACCCGCTGTATGTTGTGTTTGTTTGTTTTTTTTTTTTTTTTTTGCCTTTTTGGGTTAGACAGAATAGGTTAGTTAGGGCGTTTCTACGCCGAAGACCTTTTTCTTTCCACCTTTTCTTTTTGGTAGTCCGCTTAGTTTGTTAAAATAGCTGTGTTTTGTTTTATTTATTTCTTTGATTTGGCATCTCTCGCGCTCCCCTTCCCACCTCTGTTTTTGTTGTTAACTGTAATTTGTTTTTCGTACTTTGTAAATGCTGTAAATATTGATTACACCCTTGCACTTAATCACTTTGCACCATTGAGCAATAAAACACCTTACACAGAGTTTTCTTGTCTCTCGGCCTTCCTACCACTTCTGTATATGCATACACACTCTTTCAAATGTTACTTCTTAAACTTCCCCTAACCAAACAAATAGAAAAAAATTTCGCACCTTCAAAGTCTAGTGTGACCGCGGCTTAAGAGGTCATACATCATTCCCAGTCCTTGAATCAGCAGAGGAAAAGGCCTCAAAGATCACCTGCTGGAAGCCAAATGGGGTCAACCCAACCTTAGGATATACCCAGGCCTAGGTCGCAGCAGGACTTTAACCAGCCCCGAGGCAAAGTCCATACAAGAAGGGCTGATTGAAAGAGCCTGCAGGTCCTCTATTTTCTTAAAGGGAACCCCTGGTATTTAGACTTGTATGGCTTAATATAACGTAAATGATGTTTTTTATTGAAATATGTAGTAGAAAACCCATGAAAGATTTACGTTATTCAAAAAATCCATGACATATTTGGACAATGGGGGGGCGCCATTTTGTTCAGGCGCACAATGTGTTCTATGTCGATGACATCAAATGGTTGCACTCGGTGAGCTATTGACGCTGCTCTGTTGCTATTTTTACAGCAACACAACTCGGAATATAATATACGATGCCACATTGTGCAGCTTTTGGTTGTAATTTTCAGTCGATGAGCAACAAAAGAAGTGGTGAAAGTCTTCACTGCTTTACTTGCGGTAAGAGGAGAAAAGAATGGGAAGTTGTGAAGAATGTGGTCGAATAAAACTTTATCTTTGTCCTCTTCACTTTAGACCTGGTGCCTTTGAGGCTTTTAGTAGACCACAGCTACTGAAAGAGCTTACAGTTGCCGATGGATATAAGTGTATGCTTTAACCAAATGCCGCGCCTGTCGTGCAGCCTGACGAGGGCAGCCCATAACACATCTCGATTGAGATAGACTGCCTCAAAGCTCTTGTGTGCTGTGATGCACAAGATATCTGTGATCGCATAAAACAGTAGCATCTTCTCAGCATGTTCAACTGTGTGTAATGCATTCAGGTGACGTCAATCATACAGTTGTTCGAATAGCCACAGAGACATTGCACAGCTTTGATGTTTTCATTCTCACTAATTTTGCGCTCTGGTTCAAATTGAAAAGGCTGATCGTGTTTTAAAAGGAACCCCACGGATATTAAGACTTGTATGCTTTGCTAGATTACCGTTGCACCAAAACATACAGATGAAAAAGTATCAAAGGCATCAGGGCTAAATTGGAGAGATGAAAGACGTGGTTCTTCAGGAAGTTTTCGTCCACATTCATCACAACTTCCCATTCTTTTCTCCTCTTATCGCTAGTAAAGCAGTGAAGACTTACATCTCTTATCTTGTGGCCCATCGACTGAAAATTGGCATCGTATATTATATTCTGAGTTGTGTTGCGGTAAAAATAGCAACAGGGCAGTGTCAGTAGCACTGTGCACCTAAACAAAATGGCGCCCCCCATTGTTCAAATATGTCATGGTTTTTTTTAAATAACGTAAATCTTTCATGGGTTTTCTAGTACATATTTCAGTAAGAGACATCATTTACGTTATATTAAGCCATACAAATCTTAATACCAGGGGTTCCCTTTAAGAGAAGATAGAGCCACCAAAACTGACACCAGTGGCTCAAATGGATGGCCTGCTAGACCCTCCTGAATGATAGATAAATCCCAAGGGTGGAAAGGAAAGCCGTCTGGACCCTTGCATAAAATGGGAAACCAGGGGGTGATGTCCAACAGAAACACCTCCCATGGGCAATAATATTATTGACAAAAAGCCATACATGCTCAGCATATATGGCTGCCACATAAACCTTAAGTGTGGCAGGGGCTGCCCCCTTCAAAAAACGACTCTGCAGGAACTCCAGTATTGAACCTATAGAGCAATGAACTGGGTCCAGGTCAAGCTGCCTGCACCAAGAGGCAAAAAGCTTCCACTTAAAAGCATACAGGCGCCTTGTAGAGGGGCCCCTAGAGTTAAGAATAGTTTCAGTAATCTCAGCCAAGAGACCAGAACACATTAATGCGCTCCGCTCAGGGGCAACACCCACAGTTTCCATAAATCCAGACAGGGATGCCAAATCATACCCCAGGCCAGAGTCAGCAGGTCGGGCCTGAGGGGGAACCTCCCAACTCGGCTGTTACAGAGTGCTAATTTAAGTTACATCTATGTTGGCCGCATTATAGAGACCAAACCCATATAATTTAAATGTTTGACATGTAAAGTGGGATCTATAAATGGTGCAAGTCTTTCATTCAGGATTTAAAATAAACATGCACACAAATTAGTTTGATTTGGCCATTTATTCAGTTTCACTTCAAATTGTTCACAAAATAGGCAAAATTATTGAAGATTAACAGCATGTTTTATCTGCTAACATTGTATACTCTTGAAGCAGTTCAGTGTTTCTTACATAATTTTTTTTAAATCTTAGATGTTACATTTTACATCCTATATTAATGATTCATATTGATAACAAAAATCATCTAGGTTATATTAAAAGAGACCCACCAAAAATGAATATTCTTTGTATTTCAGATGAAATACTGTAATCTAGTTCCAGAAAAAAAAGAAAAAAAAATCTGAGTTTTAATTTGTTGAATAAATATTGACTTCTTCACAGGCAACAGTTCTGCCATTCTTCCGGATTTCCATAGAATGTGTTTGAATGCCATCCTGCATATTGTTGCGGTAGTGAGTCATTACACCATTTCTTGGCTTGTGCATGGCTATCTGGACATTATTGGTTTGGTGTGATGGAAGCAATGCGTTGCTCATCTAAAAGGAGGATGAGAGAAATAGGTGATGGGTTCATACACCATCTACATATATATGCTTGGTAAGTAAATCTTATGGCATTATTGGATTTTAGATACAGATACTGAGCATCTATATTAACATGACGGCTGGAGTAATTTTTGAGACCTTTCTACTATCTCCTTGCCATTCATTTGTGATTTATTTCAGTTCATTGAATTCACTGTTTGTAAAACATTTTAGCATATCTCAGACACCCTTACCTGTAAATGAGGTTCTTCATTCTTGACATAACATTTGCTTGGCTGATGGTTCATTATTGGAGATGTCTGTAATGATGATACATTGGTTTTCTTTATTTATATATGTATTTGTATATAGACATAGATATATATCATCTAGTTTAATTTCATTAAAGATTAAAAAAAAGAAACTCAAGTAGCCTATTTACATTTATTTATAACAAGACACATTTTATGAACATTATATTTACTCACAGTCTTTGTCCAGTCCTCAAGCACCTCTTCAAACCCGTGAAAGCTAACTGAATTACCTTCAACAGAGATTGAAATGTTAAGGCTCAAGGAATAACATCTCCACCCACTATCAATAATATCAAAGTAAATGCATTCAGAATGAAACTGAAAGTACAGACATGCAAGGCTGCTGCTGAAATTAATGAGGTCTGGGACAGAAAAGTGTACTGGGATTTTTTTCTACATAATACAAACAGGCTGAGGTGTTTGCATGACCAGCAAAATATGTAATTGTAAGAGGATCTTTTATGTAAATGAGGGAGGCTGAAAGATTACTAGGCTCTTTTTAGGGAGGCTTCAACATTAGAATCTATTGCAAAATGTTGCAGTAGTTACAAATTGACACATTTAAATTTAAAGGCAGGTTATATGTTGTTTTCTGATGAAGGTTAAGTTAAAGTCCCCCTGTGGTGAAAATCAAGTTTTTAATGTTGTTTATATGTCTATGTGGTGTTTTTAATATGCTTTAAGACAAACATGTGCACAATTGCTGAGTATTTTCTCTATTTCAGTGATCTAAAGAGTTTTAAAAACGCGGTTTGAAATTGCTGGTGTTTCTGACGTCACAAACTACCTTGTAACCAATCACGTCAACGTGCCGGCAGGCTTTAACATATCATTAACTATGACCGCTCTGAAGCAGGGGAGTCTCAAGAGAAGGTTATCCCAGTATTTTTCTGTTGATTAAAAAAAAAAAAAAAAAAACGGGTACATTTAGCAATATAGCGGGTGTATGATGTATATTACAATGTTATGATGAAATATATGCCTATCTCCACTGACGTCCTGAGCTGTTCAAAGCGTTTCTAAGGATACGGATTTTTAGAAGACAGCTGACTCGCGAACGGGAACATGGTTTGTGTAACATTAGCAACACATTATTAGCTGTTTGATAACATAGTCAAGCAAAAGACTAATCATATTAATTACCTTTATTTGTTTCCGACGTTAAAAGCGATACCATTGTGCAACGTTTACCTTAGTAAGTTGACCGAGTGGATCTCTGAGCTTGTGCGAGTGAGTGGAGGCAGGACTAATTAGCATATTCATAGATACACATATAATAAATGAGGCAAGGGTGTCGAGTTATATTCAAGCTTTTTTTTTTTTTTTTTACAGGAAAAAACTTTTAAATATGTAATTTTGGTGATCAAAGATGAGTTTTAAGAGATAAAATTATTGACTACAGGGGGACTTTTTACTTGAGCACAAGTGATGTTTACTTTAGTTTGTTTAATCATTTAAAAACATTCATTTTTTTAATGATGTTTTAATTTGCTTCAGGCAACAAGCATTAATGTAAATATATGTGTTTGTATTTGTACAGGGAACAGGTGTGTGTGTGTGTGTGTGTGTGTGTGTGTCACAGTCACCAGCTAGGTGACTGACACAAGAGGGCACTCCATCACAGACTGTTGTCACTCCCTCAAGGATTTCATCTCCTATTATCCTCTGCCTGGTTTCATCACTGATTGCATTAAGCTGCTCATTAGCTTGTTAGTTTCTGCCTATATAACCAACTTTTTTCCAAGGCTGTGTCCGAAATCGCCCCCTATAGGCCTACCCTTAAATAGGGCACTATTTGAGGGGACAGCCATTTGTAGTGGTGTCCGAAACCATAATGGACGTTATTGAGTGCACTCATTCAATCCCACAATGCACCGCAATAACGAGTGTACAACTGATGTACGCTCAACGGCTAGAGAATACCCATAATGCACTGTGAGAGTCGCGTGTTGAACTTGAATGAATTCCCGCGTCTCGCCTGAAGATGGCGCCCGCATACATTTTCCAAACCGCTGATCCAATGTGGCTACAGAATGATATTTATACAGGTATAAATTCCTTTTTAATTGATTATTAAATTGTTTAATTACGGATTATGCATGCTAGTTTCCATGACAGAGTTCAACATTAATCTTTTCATTTTACTACTGGGGCTGCCAGTTTGCTAAAATGTTAAACAGCAGGCACAAACTATGCAAAAGCGGCAGCCCTTCCGGTGCACTCAGTGTCCGAATTCACTCACTCGTTTTCATTCACTCCTTCAGTGGACTATATTAGTGGAGTGATGTAGGGAATAGTGAATGAGGGTATAGGGGGCGAGTTCGAACACAGCACAAGTTGATGTTTTGTTCTACGGAGCCCCGGACATGACATGCAGAAAAAAAATTGTGCGCACGATTTATAAATAAAGGGAACGAAATAGTAAATCGTGCGCACGATTTAGTCAATCGAGGGAACGAATTAGTAAATCGTGCGCACGATTTAATTTTTCTCTTGCATGTCATGTGCAGGGCTCCTTATTGTTCCAAGATTTTTCCGGCATAATAAAAACCCACTTTCTTCAAATATGGGCACTTTTATGTAATTTTTTTGTTATATTCCTATAGTTTTACTATAAGATCATATTAAAACTGTTTTAATGTCTTAAAGTCACCATGGAATCAAAATTTACAATCCTCATTTTTTCCCCCTCATAATCTTCAAAGGCACGGTATGTAAGTTTCGCCGCTAGAGGTCGCTTTTTCGAAATAATAAAAGAGTAAAGTTTATTTATATAGCGCTTTATACAATACAGATGGTTTCAAAGCAGCTTTACAGTGATAACAGGAAAATAATGCATTTCAGCTGTTGATTCACAAAGGCGGGGCTTGATGATGCCGTGAATGAGTGTGGAATTATGGGAGGTGTTAACTTCACCTCCACACAGTGTTGCTTTCGATTTCAATAATGTTATGGTGTTACACAGCGGTGAAATTACAAACAAAAACACACATTCTGAGACATGAAATGAAACGAATAACTGGGAATTTTATTAACATTCAATCAACAATAACAATCAATCTTTCTCCCATTTTCTCCTCAAAATTTTGGGTAGGCTGTGCCTTCCTTGCCTCCCCTGATGAGCTGCCACTGTTCTGAACAGAGCAACGAATCAATGATTTACTATGGAAACAGACACTAAGAAAAAGCACGCCAGGTAAGTTCAAAATTAGTTTGAGGAAACTCTGTTTTTTCAGGCTCAAGAAGGTGGATTGGCTTTTAGTGGGTTTTATCGCCAACTTACGCTACATGGCTAACCTGCTCCGGAGCAGATTTTATTCTGGGTTAGAGATCGCAAACCCAAACTGGACCAGCTGCTACTCCCCCTGTATCTCTTGCTCCAAATTAAAGTTTAGAGTGAAAGAAAGTTAGAGACAAAATTGCTCATCTTTTGCTGCAAATTATTTATATTTATATTATATAAATTGTATTTATGTATAATTGATATATATTTATACAATAATTATATTAATTTACATTTAATATTAAACTTTGTGATATAGTCAGATATTTTCTTTCAGCTGCCTTCTCAAACTTTCGATGCAACAGCAGTTTATTCCTTCCTTGTAGATGCGTTTAATTTCATGATATTTTTCATAATGATCTCTTAATCTTCAGCAGCTGGCTCTCGCAAGAAGTGAATCAAACTGACGCCATGTGATTGGCTGTTTGCCACACGTCACACTTTTGTGCACGTGCTTCAGAATTAATTGCAAACTCTGGATTAAACCTGAGTTGATAGGGAAAGTTTATACCGAGCGTTGTGAGACTGCTGATCCTGATCTAAACCAGGTTGGATTTATATGGATTTGTCAACTCTAAACCTACTCTGAAACTTAGAATTTGTTCAACTAGTTTCATGCAACAGGCCTCTAGTTCATACCTGCTGTTTGGTTCTATAAATATACACATGCATTTTCACAACTTTTCAAAGTCTTGTCAGTATTGGTAGATTTTGAGTAGTGTATTCGTCAATTAACACACTAATTTCAGCATCCTCAATACATTGTGTGATATACTACAAATTATTAGTCATATGAAAAAGTACAAAAAAACACATTTTTTATATTTTAAGTGTGTACTTTACATCAATGGCAAACAAGCCAAAATCATTGCTGAATGAACATAAACAGGATATTAACAATGACAAAAACCTAAAATAAAAATTTGATAGTGTCACCAGCCAGTGCTTTCTTTAAAAAAACATCACCAATGTAAAATCAATGTAACAACTCAACAACTCTTTTTCAGAACACAAGTGTTATTTTTAAGAATCTTTGGTTATTTGCACTTTCTCATATTTAACGATTCTCCCTCCCTTCGTGATGATCTCTTTATATTCTAGAGCTCCTTTCCCCTCGATGTAGCGTTCCTGCGTCACTTTTCCAGTTTCTGGGAGAGGGCAAGGAAATGACATCAGGGACAGCTGATTGTTTAAAGCCTGACCTTTAACCGGGACTAATGCCTTTCCCATCTCTCTTTGTGGAGGTGGATCCTGTCGATAATATAACAAAGGAGATCTTCTCCCCTCCATCTTATTAACAGGAGCTGCTGGTGGACACAACATTTGATTTGGCCTGATTTCATTTCCATGTGCCATTGTGATGTCTCTTGTAATGTCCCTTTGGAAGTCTCTTGGGAAGTCTCTTGGGATGTCTCTTGGGATGTCCCTTGGGAAGTCTCTTGGGATGTCTCTTGGGATGTCTCTTGGGATGTCCCTTGGGAAGTCTCTTGGGATGTCTCTTGGTAGGTCTCTTGATAGGTCTCTTGATAGGTCTCTTGTAATGTCTCTTGGTCTGATGTCTGTCTGTTGAACTGAACCAGCTCTCCTGATGTCTGCGATGACTCCAGCCATAGTAGTTCTGTTATTGGGATTGACTTCCACCATCTTGGACACTGCAATAGAGTACGGCTGGTCTTTGAGAGTTTCACGAATCTTGATGGCAGACACAGATTGGGTGGGTAACCTGACCCTGGCGCAGAGTTCAGCTATGATTTTACCCATGGCCCAAACGTCTGATCGCTTGTCACGAACTCCACTCATCTGCAGGATCTCTGGAGCAGAGTACGCTTCATTGCCCAAGTTTACTGCAGAGCTGAGTCCATTTCTAAAGAATTTAGCCAGTCCCAAATCAATGATCACGGCACGATGAGTTTGATGCTCCACCTGGAATGGGATGAGAGAAGTCAGTTTCTTTGCTTATGTTCTATTAAAGAAACAGATCAAATGAAACCTATTTAACTACTTGGTCTATATATCACAATGTTTATGAGACCAAATGCAGAAAAATTGGAGACTTTTGAGCACAAAGTCTATAATCAAAAGTCACAGATTTCAATATCATTGCTCACTGAATTCTTCAATGGAACTTTCAGAGCATCATTCAAGACAAAGTTGATACATAAATGAAACCTAGCTGAGAACTTCACAATGTTTTAAAAGAAAAAGTAACCTCTGACCAATAGCAAATAAAAACTCATTTTCTTGGCCCACTGATGAATGTTTGTGCTCACCATGATGTTGTCAGGTTTGAGGTCTTGGTGGACGATGTCTTTACTGTGCAGATAAAGTAAACCTTCACACATACCAGTGATGATTATGGCTCTCACTGCTGGCGTCAGCTGAAGAACACGCAAAAAGACATTGTTGCATTTTTGCACCAAAAATGCATAAACTAAACAGAAATCAAGCATGCAGTTTTTATAATGCTATTAAAGGAATAGTTCAGCCAACAATGCAAATTTTGTCATCAATTACTCATCCTCATGCCACTCATTTCATCCAAATATACAAAGACCCCAGTACAACTCCTGATATATGTAGGGGCAGTCGTGGCCTAATTGTTAGAGAGTCAAACTGGTAACCTGAAGGTTGCAGGTTTGAGTCTCAATACTGGCAGGAAATGACTGAGATGCCCTTGAGCAAGGCACTTAACCCCCAGTCGCTCCCCGGGCACCACAGCATGGATGGCTGCCCACTGCTCTGTGTGTGTGTGTCCACGGTTTACATGTGTATGTTTGTTCACTACTCCTGATGTGTGTGCACTAACTGGAACACTAACAAATTCCAAGTATGGGTTACCATACTTGGCCTTCACATGTCACTTTCACTTTCACTTGAGTAAAAGTATGAGAGAATTTGAATTTCTGAGCTGTTTCACACATCTTTACCTGTATTTTAGAAAGCTGAACTTTGAAGATGGTCGTCTCAAGATCTTCCCCAAAGATGAACTCCAAAGGAATATTCCACTTGGAGTCTTTTAGCCAAGGATCACCGAGAAGCTTTACCACATTGGGATGCCGAGCGTTACTGGGGTTTAAAAAAAAAAGTGTGTTTCATGTTTACAATTACAAGCTCAATAGTTTAAAATTAAGAAATATTAAATATACATACTGATAGACTTTGCATTCTCTCTCCAGCTGTTGTCTGCTGATGTGGCTAAGAGGAACTCTCTTCACAGCAGCCCATGTGTCTCCATACTTCTCCTTGTATACTTTCCCAAAGCAGCCTGCAGCTAGTGTTTGTGTGGAGTACGCCATCTAGTGATGCTGTTAGTACATAGCAGTATGAGAAACTGTAAACCAGGGGTGCCCAACCCTGTTCCTGGAGATCTTCCTACCTGCAAAGTTTAGCTCCAACCCTGATAAAGCACACCTGAATCAGCTAATTAAGATCTTCAGGAGCACTTGATAATTACAGACAGGTGTGTTGAGCAGGGCTGGAGCTGAACTCTGCAGGAAGGTAGATCTCCAGGAACAGGGTTGGACACCCCTGCTGTAAACCCTCCAAACTCAAATATTTCCTACAGTGACCAGAGGGGACATATTTGGTTGACTGGCTGCGTCCGAAAGCTTAGACAGCTGACTTGTTGCCTCACTGTCTTATCAGGCAATGATTTTGCAGATAGCGCTTGCGCACGAAGTATACCTGCTGAAACTGATTTCAGACAGACTTCTAAGGAAGCGTGACAGTTTAACAAAGCAGAGTGAGCTTTGGTGATAACGAAGCAAATATTTAATTACTACAATAGTTATTTCTTGCTAGAAATCAAAAGTGGAAAATGTTCACCAACCGCAATTTTCAGATGCCATCTTTATTGGAACACACATTGTGGGATAGCCTGTCAAAGGCAGTGAAGTATACATCTATGCTGCCTTAAGAAATTGATCAGATGAAGGTATCTCAGGAGACAGGAAGTGATGCTAACATTGAATTCAGACACGCCTTGATGCCTTCCTACCTTGGAATACGTCCTCCAAAGGCAGCAGTTTTAAGCTTTCAGACAAAGCCAGTTTTGTCAAGATCATTTTGACGAGGTAATCTTTATGTTGTGGCCACGCAATGTGAAGTCGTTGCCTCGAGATCCTATGCATGAGTATATTTATTTTAGTTTCAGCTTGATCTCATTAGGTCTTTACTCAATTAACATTCTGTATTATCTAATAGGCCTATGTGCAGTACCATATAGACTATGTTTTGTAAATACTGTAAATGTCCTAAAGTCATGCCAATAAAGATTCTAAATGACTCTCTTCCTCTAAGTGCACTTACGGGAGTTTTACAGGAATTTATATTTCATTTTATAATATGAGGCAGAAGTACAGAATGTCACTTTTTATTATTGGCTGTTTAAAGGGTTAGCTCACCCAAAAATGAAAATTCAGTCATTAATTACTCACCCTCATGTCGTTCCACACCCGTATGACCTTCGTTCATCTTCAGAACACAAATTAAGATATTTTTGATAAAATCCGATGGCTCAGTGAGGCCTACACCGCCAGCAATAACACTCCCTTTTTCAATGCCCAGAAAGCTACTAAAAACATATTTAAAACAGTTCATGTGACTACAGTGGTTCAACTTTAATGTTATAAAGCGTCGAGAATACTTTTTGTGCGTCAAAAATAACAAAATAGCGACTTTATTCAACAATACCTAGTGATGGCCGATTTCAAAACACTGCTTCATGAAGCTTCGAAGCTTTAAGAATCTTTTGTTTCGAATCAGTGGTTTGGAGTGTGTATTAAACTGCCAAAATCACGTGAACTATTGAAGTTTCAAAACACTTATGACGTAACGAAGCCTCGTTTACTGAAATCATGGGATTTTGGCGCTCTGAACCACTGATTCGAAATAAATGATTCTTAAAGCTTCGAAGCTTCATGAAGCAGTGTTTTGAAATCGCCCATCACTAGATATTGTTGAATAAAGTCGCTATTTTGTTATTTTTGGCGCACAAAAAGTATTCTCGACGCTTCATAACATTAAAGTTGAACCACTGTAGTCACATGAACTGTTTTAAATATGTTTTAGTAGCTTTCTGGGCACTGAAAAAGGGAGTGTTATTGCTGGCGATGCTCACTAAGCCATCGGATTTCATCAAAAATATCTTAATTTGTGTTCTGAAGATGAACGAAGATCTTACGGGTGTGGAACGACATGAGGGTGAGTAATTAATGACAGAATTTTCATTTTTGGGTGAACTAACCCTTTAACACAAGGCAATTTTGTCTTTACTGTCCCAATACTTATGGAGGGCACTGTATATATAATAATAATAAAATATTACATTAAAAAAAGGCAAGCTTAGTGAATGGATTGAAAAGGCTGTGGGGTGGAATGGATAAAAATGTTTTCTTGTAGGCCTATATTCTCTCGATCTCGAGGCCACAACTTCACATCACGTGGCCACAACATAAGGATGTTGTTACATTCAACAAAATGATCTTGTGACCAAGACATATTATCACATTCCCACAAGACTTTAGCCTACAAGCCTTTTGCCGAGTTAGATGTGTTCCTGGGTCAACATATTTTGTTGATCCTGGAACAACATTCCAGTCTAATCATATCCCTACCCCTAAACCTAACCCCGCTCCCCATCCATAAGTTATCTCTAAAATCAGAGGGAAATGATAGGTGAATAACACTGATGTAGAATTACCTAACCCTGGTTGTAAGCCTAAATGTGACATTACTGTAAACTTGTCCCTCACATCTGATTAGTTGATTAGAATGTTGTTCCAGGATCAACAAAGATGTTGATCCAGGAACATGTTCGAAATCAGGTTCTGCAGGAAGGCACAGGATATGGAGGCAGCCTTCAGTTTGAGAATCTATCTATCTATCTATCTATCTATCTATCTATCTGTCTGTCTATCTATCTATCTATCTATCTATCTAGGTGTTTGCTATCAAATCTGGCAGAAATGTCATTGCCAGTCATTTTGTTTGTTTTTATATCGATAAATGCATGTGAAATGTATTCAAAACAGGAGTGTCTTGAAATAGACATTACCAGCAGCACATAAAATGTAATATGGGTCACCTGGTATGTTTACAGGAAATCCCCACAATTAGCCAACTTATATAATCACATGGATAAGTTTTGAAATGTCTACATAGTTGTAAAGCCATAAAGTCACATAGCTTTTCTAAACTACCTGACATTTTAATTATCAAGATGAATGCAAACCTTCACATATGTCGTAGAAAAACTTGATTTTACAGCTAAAAGACTCATTTAGCACACATCCATTTACACAGGGAGTTTTGCTGGAATGCCTTCGGGCAAAACCTGCTTGTATTAAGCCTGTACATGCTGCTGGGAAAATGCTGTCAAACTGGATCTGGATTGCAAAAGAAGTCATTCATATGCAGGATAAAATCAAGTCATCTTTTCCTGTATGGTCGAATATTTGGTGGCTTAGATTACCTCCTACCCACCCCCACCCCTTGGAAACAAAATAGTTTCAGCATGTTTCCACCCATACCCTCAGAGTTATGTTTATGTAATCATCACAAATACATTTTAGGAATTACACAGACAAAATACATGGTTCCTTGATAACTATAAACCAGAAGAAACTGTAACATAAACAATGTCATTAATATCATTGTAATGAAACAGCTATAATCAATGTCCTTCATAATAATAACACAACATAATAATAGTTTGGTTCACTACTCATTGATTGAAATCTCTTACCTGTATCAGCAGGTCCTGTGGCTGATGGCGTTGAATGAGCTCAAATAAAACAGGCACAGTTCTTGTTAATTGTCTTCCTTCTATAACCACACCCTCATATTTCAACATTGGAAGGACACCTGAGTACGACAACCAGTCAGATAAGGGAAAAAACAGTGTTGAGGGTTAACAGACAACAAAGAGCTGAGACTGTATTAAGAAATGTCAAATAAGTTCTGTGAGACGTATAGGCTACGTGGGTCCATTCAAATAAAATGCCTGTTTATGACAATATATTTAGGAGAGATCTTCTTTAAAACTATAGTGACTTCAAGTAAGAAGAAGAGGGGGAAAAAACATTACTCTGCAATATCTCCTCTTCTATTCCCTAATTTCACAATGTGTCCAGAGGAGATCTTCATAAATAGATTACAATAGGTTTTTATGGTTGAACTAAACATTACACCCTCACGAAAGTAGAATCATGTTCAGTCAAGTCAGAACAAGACAGTGTTAAGCAAGAATGTCCTCAAAGATAATTTTGAACCTGTTCTGTTTCTGTGACATTAGGACTAAAACATCAGCAGGGAATCGTGTTATTTTGTATGGACATATAAAAGATTTTTTGGCAGTTTTTCATGTTGCCATTATATATGTATAGTAGGGATGCACCGATACCATTTTTTAAGGACCGAGTACAAGTACCGATATTTTTTTCTGGTACTCGCTGATACCGATGCCTATACATTTATTAATTTCTTTCTTTTTTTCTTTTTTTTTGGTGATGTGGCAGTTTTCCAAGCACAACACAGTGAGACTAATGAATGTAGGACAGCTTCTTTGTTATTACTGCAATGAAAAAAAGTAATACATTTTATGTGCTTGTCAAAAACTTAAAGAACAAAAATTTCGCAGTGTCCAATAACCTTCAAAGGGCATAATTACCAATTGTTATATAAAAAGAAATTTACAAACAAATTACTAACAATACAACAAATACTATAGAGATACAAATTAAATAAACTTATTTTTCAGATACAGTATGTATGTTATCGGTCTTTGGTATCGGAGGTATTTTTACAAGTACGAGTACAAGTACATGAGCTTGGTATTCCAGGTGTTTCTTCATATTTTCCCCATTAACTGTTTCAAACAAAACATATTTTAATTGGTCATCAATTTATAGGTTTTCCACTGTGTCCTCAATAGCCCTTTCCATCCTGTTAGTCTTTTGTAAAATCCCTTTAAATCAAGAAAGTTCCTCAATGACATCATCCTACAGGAAGTGACATCATTTTGGAGAGAAAACAACAACAGCACAAAAATAAGTATTTGCAATGAATTTGATTAGCTCCTGTGAATGGAACAGAGAGGTTTGAGTGGGGGGATGTGAAGGAAATATGGATGTAGGAAGTGAAGAGGAGAATGATAGATCTTTAGGTAACCGCTGGAAAGAAGTAAGGAGTAATCGAGTCGGGAAAGTATTAAGTGCATCGTAATGTTTGGAGATCAGCTTGGGCTAAGCAAAATTAAAACTAACAAAGATCATAAGTAGATAGGAAATAATGATTTCGCTAAAGTGCTCTCTGATGGACATTTGCTAGTTGGCTGTAAAAAGATTGAACAGGTAAATAAAGCTCTCAAATTAAAGGAGATAGAAGGGATTAAAGTTGTCAGCACAAACGAAAATTGATCATTTTTGGCATTCCTTTTAAAGGTGAGGTAAGTTGTATTTCAAAAACACTGTTTGGAAGTTAGTCGGGCCGACACCAACAACAAACGTGTAACCAATCAGCTTTAGGGGGCGTACGACGGACGAGAAGAGAGAACGAGCAAGAGGGAGATTTGAAGAAAGACAGCAGAAAGAGAGATGAGACACAATACAAAAGAATATCACTGGAATGAAGGTTTATGACTGGGCAAGCACTTTAGGATCCGTGTTAACATAGGCATGGAAGAATTTAAAGGTAACTTAAAGGGAGGGAAGATAGTGAATGCTCAAAGGATAAAGTCAGGTGTAGATGGAAACAGGAGAGACACTGAAACAGTACTAATGGGATTTCAAGGGGAGGAAATTCCAAAAAAAATGATGTTGGGGGTGATGAGCGACATCGTAAGAGAGTATATATCGGGACCATTGAGATGTGCCAAAGGTTTGGGCATGTTGCTACAAGATGTAGGGAACAGTGTAGATGTGCTCGTTGTGGAGGAAACCATGAATATGGCAAGTGTGAGGACGGAGTTCAAACGAAGTTTTGTAATTGCAGAGATGCACACAGTACAGCCTTCAGAGGATGTGAAATATTAAAAATGTAAAAGGAGATTCAGAAAAGGAGAGTGGAGAAGAAGCTAACATATGCTGAGGCAGCAAAACAGGTTAGAGGACAAAGATCAAAGAGTTCAGTCAGGGCTTCCAGCTGAAGTAAACAATGAAGTTTCAGAAGAATATATGATTGTTGAAAAGAAAAAAATTGGTGCTATTTATTGCCATTAATTACCTTGATTTGTCAGTCTGTTTAAAGGGTTAGTTCACCCAAAAATTAAAAATTACCCCATGATTTACTTACCTTCAAACCATTCTAGGTGTATATGACTTTCTTCTTTCAGATGAATACAATTGGAGCAGTGGTGTAGTCTAGTTTTTTGTAGTGAGTATACTGTGATTTTTCCCTCCCAGCCTCATACTCACCCGTCCCAGAGCAACACCCCATAAGCACCACAACACTCACTAATGCATATAGTATGCATCTGATCTAAGCTACATGTAATTGAGAGCATTCTGAAAGACTGCTTATATGTGTGTTATCAACATGTCAATTTATTATAAGCAACACAAGACTTTAACAGCAAATGACATTTACAGCTGGAGAGACCGGACTGATTTTCTACTGTTTAATGTCAATCGCCATCTAACTCAGCCAGTTAAGATCTACATTTTAGCCTTAGATGTTATATGTCTATATTATATATTGGTTTTGGTGGTTTTTTTTTGTTTTTTTTTTGCACTTTGTCTATCTTGTATATTTGTATATTATTCTTATTCTTTTTGTTATCTGTGTCCTGTCTTGTCGCTGTCACTCTGTTGCACTGTGGAGCTTCTGTCACTAAAACAAATTCCTAGTATGTGTAAACATACCTGGCAATAAAGCTCTTTCTGATTCTGATTCTGATTCTTATATGAATATGGATCATAGGTTTTATCATCTGGCAATTTTCAATGCACATTTAAGTCATCATAGTTATACATTTCGATTCACAAGTTTGCAATTCGATTTGGTATCAGTTATTTTGGATATCCTGTATATCAGGTACAGTACATGGCAAATTTTCTCAAGAAAAAAATCTCAACTAATGCTGTAAAATATATGGGAAACAGTTGGTAATTGATATTGAAGATTAAAATGAATTAATTTGTATACAAACTTATGGAAATTTTTATAATAATAAAGTTTAATAGGCCTACTAACTTAAAAATTATTTCTACTCCAATTCCTTTGACGGATTTATTGGCTGTCAACTTGACGGATTTATTCAAACACGCATTATATAGGCTATTGAAGAACATTAAAAAATTATAATTAATATGTAATATGGTGCATATATTTAGCCAAATGCTCCTCTCTAGAGTCATTTTTCTAGCTGACTAACGAGTGGTCACTGACCCCCGGTTTCACAGACAAGGCTTAAGCTAGTCCTAGACTAAATTGCATGTTTGAGCTGTTTTAACTGAAAGTAACTTGCACTGACATATCTTAAAATATGTCAGTGCCATTGTTTTGTCTCAAGATGCACACCAGTAATGTTTTTTTCTAGTGAACGTTTATAAAAGCTACTTAATTACCCTAACTGAACTAAGGCCTAATCCTGGCTTAGGCTAAGCCCTGTCTGTGAAACCGGGCCTGAATGTTTGTTCTGAGGTAAATCTGACATTGTTTACAAGCTGTTTTATTGACGTCTTTCCGCGGTTAAAACACTGAACGATTACACGAGACATGATACGGATTTTGGTAAGTTGTACTGTATCTTTTAACATACCTTTAGATGATCATTCATGTTTATTTCGCGCTGTAACTGGTATTACAGCGGAGGAGAGGATCAGATCACGTGTGCTTCACCCTGCTGCTTCTCTTGAACTGAGGCGCTACAGCGATCGTCACGTCACATTAAAGAGCGCCAAAACGGTATTTATGTTTATAATGGCAGTGAATAGAGGATGAGATTTTGAAGCCCAAATTTGTGCAACCATCCATCATAAAAGATAACCACACAGCTCCGGGGGGTTAATAAAGGCCTTCTGAAGTGAAGCGATGCGTTTGTGTAAGAAAAATATCCATATTTAAAACTTTAAAAACTAAAATAACTGGCTTACGGCCGTACGCACGTCCACTTACGCCAAAAGAATAACCTCTGACGTGATGTAGGAGTATCATAAGCTTTGACGCCTCTCGCTGTTCAAACAAACAGGACTGGGCAACAAACTTAAGCTCCTCTTCTCTTATATTGAAATCCTCTGACATTTCTCTTTAAAAATTCTCGTTTTAGACTTCTAATTAGTGACTGTTGTTTTGTTTTGCTCTCTGCCCTTCAGCGTTCATCAATACGTCATGCGAATTATGGTTGAAAAGAAAAAAAATGGTGCCATTTATTGCTGGAGTTATTAATAGGACAGCTGGGATTGAGTCAAAAATGTAAAAGATTCATTTAGCAGCAATATGTTATCTTGGATTGAAGGGCCGGACTTGGGAAGAAGTTAGAGATGAACTTCATATGAAACGTGGGTAATACATATGATATAACAATACTTCAGTGGAATTCAAGTTCTCTGATAGCAAATGGTCAGGAGTTCAAGCATTTTACTGAAGGATTAAATATAAAACCGGACGTAATGTGTGTTCAAGAAACTTGGATGAAACTTTGTTTAGATTTTGTTGGGTATAGTATAGTATGAAACGATAGGGAAGAAGGGAATGGTGGTGGGTGTGCAACATTTATTAAACAAGAAATACCACATACAAGAATATATTGCTGTGGAGATATGGGGTAGAGGACAGGATATAGTTATCATAAATTATTATAACAAATGTAAAAAAATTGTTAGATAAGTTAAAGGCAGTACATAGTCAAGATAGTCATAGAGTAATATGGTGTGGGGACTTAAATGCACATAATACACTATATGGAGGGAGATACATAAATGCTAATGGACAAGTAGTAGAGGATTTAATAGAGGAAAGGGAGCTGGTTTGTTTAAATGATGGGAGGGGAACAAGGATAGATGTTCATACGGGAATACAGTCTGTGTTGGATTTGACACTAGTTTCTAACAATTTGGCTAGTAATTGGGAAGTATGGGGGGAATCTAGCATTGGGAGTGATCACCCAATGTTAGTTACAATGTTGGATATTGAGACAGATAGAATGTTAATACAGGGAAGAGGAAGATGGGTATTTGAAAAAGCAAACTGGGCTAAATTTGAGGAAATTTGTGAGGAAAGAATGGTAGCAATTAATTCAAATCAAGAAACTGACATCCTAAATGAAAAAGTTTGTGCCATAACAGAAGCAGCGTCAGAATCAATTCCGAAAAGTAAAGGAAAAATGACAAGGAAAGCTGTCCCTTGGTGGGCAGACAAGTGTAGTAAAGCTGTCAGAGATAGAAATAAGGCTTTAAAACTTCTTAAGAGAACACATACTTATAACCATCTAATATTATACAAGACAGCTCAAGCAGTGGTGAGGAGAACCATAAGGCAAGCTAAAAGGATTTTGCAATGGAATTGGAAGAACAGCTCCAGTAGGTGATGGCTGGAGTATGATAAAGAGAATGGAAGGTAATAAGAAAGAGTGGGAATATCCAGTACTAGAGAAATAGCAGTATTGGATAAGGACAAAGCAGAAATGTTGGTAAAAACATTTGTACAGATACATGGGTCAGGGAACTTAAGTGAGGAAGGAAGGAGGAGGAGAGAAATAACAAAGCGACAAAATTTTGATGAGTTGGAAAGGAGTGGGGGAATGGAAGACCAGCCAATTAACTTCAATTCACCATAGATGAACTGAAAGGAGCAATTTGTAATTCAAATAAAATACGTTCGTCTCCAGGAAAGGATCAGATCTTAAAGATGGGGCTGTGTGAAAAATTTTAGAATTATATAATAGAGTGTGGGAGGAAGGAAGACTACCAAAAGCTTGGAAAGAAGCTATAATAATTCATATAAGAAAGCAGGTGAAAGACCCTTCAAAACCCTTTAATTATAGAGCAATAGCTCTTACATTGAATGTTTGTAAAAAATTATGGAAATGATGATTACGGAAAGGTTGACATTTATCGGAAAAGAGAGTAATAATATCTAAATAACAAAGTGGTTTTAGAAAAGGAAGAGGAACAATGCTATTGTAAGTTTGGAAAATGAAATTAGAAAAGTGCAGATAAAATAAGAATCAGTATTAGTATTTTTCGATGTTGAGAAGGCTTATGATATGATGTGGAGAGAGGGACTTTTGATAAAACTAAAAATGATGAATATAAGTGGAAGAATATATAATAGGATAAAAGATTTTATGGCAAACAGAAATATTCAGGAATGAAGTGTCAAATATATTCCAGATAAAAAATGGAACTCCACAAGGGCGTGTAATAAGTCTATTGATTTTTTCTATAATGATTAATGATGTTTTTAATCAACTACAACAAGATATAGATCTCTTTTTGCAGATGACGGGGCTCTCTGGAAAAGGGGAAGGAATATTTTGTATATTAATAGGAAGATGCAAGAAGCAATTAGAAAGGTAGAAGAATGAGCATATGATTTAAATTCTCAGAGAAGAAAACTAAGACAGTAATTTTCTTGATTCATCCAAAAGTGAGTTTGAAGATGTATGAGAGATCGTTGGAGAGGGTGAAGGTATTTAAATTTTTAGGTATTTTTTTTTTTTATTTGAAACTTGCATGGGGTGAACATAAACAAAATAGTTGAGAAATGTCAGAAGGTGTTAAACATCAAGTGGAGTGGAATGGGGGACAAGTTTTTCTTCAATAAAAAACAATTTAGTGGCACTGATCTGGTCTGTATTTGATTATGGTAGTGTGGTATTGTCATGTTCGGTTTGTTTTAGTTTTCATGGACATTTAGTTTGTTTTCATTCATCACATGTTTTCCTTTGTTTGAGTTCCCGCCACTCATTACTGTGTCGGAATATTATTATTAGAAGTTGGTGTTGAAACTTTATTCATCATCTTCATCTGTCTCCCTGCAACCACCCATAACAGGTATGCGGTTCAGCCACAAAAACCAAGCTATGAAACCAAGCTCAAGCTAGGAGACCGTGTTGTGGAGCAGTAAAGACGACACCCATTTCAGCTTTACAAGTCGTATTAAGAGATGCCACTAGAAATTATTAGGAAACAATTAATGATCAACTACTGGGCTAACCTCAAGGGGCATTAAGATGAACATCCTACAAAAATGGTCTTACAGGAGTGCTGAGAACAAAATAAAAGGTGCAGAATAAGCTTTGGGTGGAGTGGTAAAATACAGAAGAAATGGAAGTAGTATCAAGATGAGCCCAACAGTTGTAAATCCGGAATATGAACCATGGGTTTATGCAACACCTCAGGTAGATCTGCATCTGTTGGAAGTCAATAAAGAAGAAAGAGAAGCAGACTTGTCATCTGCATTTTCAGTATATGTCAGAGGTCAATATCCCCAGTAAGTATTTACAGACGGCTCAAAAGATCCAGAGCGTCAGACAACTTTTTTAGTTCCAGACAGTGGAAGTCAGTGGATCATTCAGTGGAATACCCTTACAGAACAAAAATATATGGGAATATACTGCAAAATATAATGCGATATATTACATAATACATTTCCATATATGGGAAACTAGTGCTAATATTTTTCAATATACTGCAATATATGCATTGACCATGTATGATTATATATTGATAAATATAAAATATTTATAAATGAAGACAAAAATAGCTTTACATTCATAAAGTTTTATCCTTTATTGTGTACATATATTGCACATACATGTTCCCATATAAATGTGAATGTATTGTACACACATATATACACACATTCATGGAATGAGTTACAATCAGTGGTTACAACAGACTTCTAGTTCCCAGCATGCTTTGCTTCTGACTCTTAAAGGAGAGTAAATGTTAAAATTAAGTGTTATTTCATGTGTTTTGCTCAATATTGATATAGGGGTAGATCTGTAAGTGTTTAAAGTTGTATTATTTTGGAATTTAAAAGGTTTTCTGGTATGTGTGAGTTTTTGGGGTTATCACTGTGCTGAAGAGTAGAGTCTGTGGTTAGGTTTATGATTGGCTGAACACCATTAAGACTATAATAACTTTATTTAAAAAGTAAAGGCTGTGCATGTTAAAGCACAGTGATAGTCTCTTTGGTAGAAACTTTAGTACATGCAGGTGTGCTTTTGTTAACTAACTTGAAAATATGAAACATTTAATATGTTAATAATTATAAAATATAAAAAAAAGTGTTACATAATATATTTTACCATATATGTGTTTATACTGCATGAGTAAATATATCTGCAATATATTATGCATGCAGTACCATATCTGATCACATATAAATCTATATATTATGAAGTATATTACTGAATAGAAAATTACATACATTATGATATATTAGTAAATATCAGATTTTTTAATATATATAAAGCGGCAATTCCTTATGTAGGTATTATTCAATATATTGTAATATATTTACGCAATATATTTTTCTGTATATTTTCAAATATACTGTTAAATCATGTAATATATTGATCATTCATATATAGGGAAATATATTTTCTTTCATATTCTCATGATAGCAATATTCTCTTTTTTAGTATACTACAAATACATTCAAAAATTGTTATAAATGATATCAATTTAACAAGTTATAAAGTAAAATATCTAGCTTCTGTATTCAACTTGCGAAGAAACGCTTATGCTCCGTCCTACGCCTTCCGTATTCAACTTACGAAAAAAGCTTAACTGACGCGACGTCAGTTACGCTTTCTTCCTAAGTAGAATACGGAAGGCGGTCTGGCGGAAGCTAGATATTTTACTTTATAACTTGTTAAATATGGATATTTTTCTTACACAAACGAATCGCTTCGCTTTAGAAAGCCTTTATACCCCCCCAAAGCTGTGTGGAATACGTTTTGCTTTGGATGGATGGACTTTCTTGAGCTATACTCGTTGGTCCCGTTCACTGCCATTATAAAGCTTAGATGCGTCAGGATATTTATTAATATAACTCTGATTGTGTTCACCTGAAAGAAGAAAGTCATATACACCAAGATGGCTTGAGGGTAAGTAAAGCTTGGGGTATTTTTCATTTAAAAGTGAACTAATCCTTTAAGCTAACTCTCAATAATGTATTCCCACCCTGCATCCTTTAGGAGATAACATGATATGTAGGCCAATGTTATATTGTATTTGCTTTGTTCATTTTTTCAATTCCGTTTTCCCGGAAGAAACAAAAGACTTCGTTTTATAATTTGCTCACAAACACAGAAAAACACTCGGGTCTCCTGTGTTTGTTGAGCCTATTGAAACCAACAGATGGCAGTGTTGTACTGAAGTCAAATTAATTGAGATTTGCTTATATGAAACTCGTTTTAATGTTGAATCGTAGCTTCGATAGCTTGAGCTACTGGATTAGTAATTAATAGGAATATTATAATATAGTGCTTGTCTTGTACTGTGTCTCATATAAGCTTTTCATTAATATGAAGCACATTGTTAAAAGAATTGCTCGCCTGTCAAGCTTCTGTTATGATTTGTTCACCTATATGAGGGTGAGTAAATGACAACAAATATTTTAATATTACAGATAAATAATGGTGGGGAATAAATCGCTTTGTATAGGCAGTGTCAGAGAACATACCATGTTGTTCTGCAGGTTTAAGGTTAGGATTTTGTTGTGCTGATTATGTATAGGCCTATTGATTGAAAATTTTGCAATACCTTGTCAAAATGAATTATTCATAACAGATATGACACAAAAGTAACTTGTGGCTTGTTGATAGTGAGTTATGCCTGTTTGCTTGTTCATGTGCGATCAGTTTTATGTCAGCAATTCTAAAAAGAAGTCCACAGATTGAATGTAATTGTCTTTTTGTTTGTATTACTTGTAAATTAATGGAATAACATCTTTTTGTGTAGAACTTCTGGGCCAGATATGCTAGCTGCCATTATGCTAATGCAGCCTCAAACACGTTTCAGTTTAGTTGTCATTTATGAAGTGTACATTTCTCATTTATGCCATGTTTTCCCATGGCAGTAGCCAAAGCATGAGAGGAAATCTGATTGAATTATGGTCTACCCACTCTGATCTCCAAAATAACCCTTTAATTTATCAGATTGGTCTGTGGCTTGATGGTGACGAGGGACATTGAGCTGGCAGGCTTGTAAAGCAGTGGCTGCTTGTAGGTCAGATTGTTGGAGGCAGACATGGCATCCCCTGTGTCGGTGGTCTTGTAGACTGACTGCATACACTGTAGTGTCCAGTATGAGCTCACATTTTAGCTAAAGGGCTTTAGGACCAATCAGAACTCAAACTGCTTTTATAAATTTTAATTGAGACTAAAGCATTGGTGTGCAATGCATAATGCCACCCCACCAGAAAAAGGGTACAAAAGCTGTCACTGGGGAAGTACCTTTCAAAAGGTGTTACAATTTTGTTACTAAAATGTACCTTTAAGGTACTTATATGCACCATAAAGGGGTAAATAAGGTATAAAGCTGTACCTTTTGAAAGAGTACCACCCCACTGACAGCTTTTGTACCTTTTTTTTTTTTCCTGAGAGTGCAGGAAGTACCCAGTATGACTCTGGATATTTCAATTACAATTCACGTACAGCTTTTTTTATTTACATATATTGGTATTAATCAAAAGATGGCATCATGTTGTTCACAGTCTTTTAACTTGCACTCAAAAAAAAAAAAAAAAAAAAAAAAGGGAATATTGACATAAAAAATTTGAAGAGAACATGTGACTAGGTGGTACTTAATTTTTCTTCTTTGATTGTAGATTGTTTCTGGGACTTTCCATGAATAGTGTACCAAATTGGGCCTGAAAAATGAAGTCAGTTTTCTTTCTTGGAGAAAGGACCACTTGTTTAATTTAACATTCATATAATGTTGAATGTTGAACTCAGGAGGTCAAATTGAATACTGTATGGGTCATTTATTTTCTATTCATTTTTTTATGATGTTTGCCATTTTTGCAGCAAATTTTCCATAGTTTTGGGCAAGTCTAAATACAGTTTAAAACCGTGGTTACGATTTTTTTTTATGTTAAAGCAATAAACTACTTAAGCAAAGTATATAAAATTAAAATATATATGTTTGTGTGTGTGTGTAGGCCTATATATAATATATTATTATTATATATTATTATTATTATTATTATTATATATATGTTATATTATTTATATTAATATGTATTAAAATAATATATATAGTACCTGTCTTTTTTTTCAAAAGAGTCTCTATTGCTCACCAAGGCTGCATATATTTAATCAAAAATACAGTGAAAACAGTAATATTGTGAAATAATCTTATAATTTAAAAATAATTGTTTTCTATTTGAATATATTTTAAAAATGTAATTTATTCCTGTGATGCAAAGCTGAATTTTCAGGATCATTACTCCGGTCTTCAGTGTCACATGATCCTTCAGAAATCATTCTAATATGCTGATTTGCTGCTCAAGAAACATTATTATTATTATTATCAATATTGAAAACAGTTGTGCTGCTTCATATTTTTTGTGGAAACAATAATACCATTCAAACATTAGGGGTAAGATTAAAAAAGAGAGAGAAATTAATACTTTTCTTCATCAAGGATGCATTAAATTGATCAAAAGTGACAGTAAAGACATTTATAATGTTACAAAAGATTTCATTATCTTTAATAATCTTTAATAAATACATATGATAAATGAAAATAACTCAGTGAATGTTCTATGCATCAAAGAATCCTGAAAAAAAAAAAAGTTCCCTGAGCAGCAAATCAGCATATTAGAATGATTTCTGAAGGATCATGTGACACTGAAGACTGGAGTAATGATGCTGAAAATTCAGCTTTGATCACAGGAATAAATTACATTTTAAAATATGTTCACATAGAAAACGGTTCTTTTAATTTGTAATAATATTTTGCAGTATTACTGTTTTTACTATATTTTTGACAAGATAATTGCAGATTTGGTGAGCATAAGAGAATTCTTTCAAAATTAAAAAAAAAAAAAAAAAAAAAAAATCTGTAATGTTTCCAAACTTTTGACAGGTACTGTATATATAAAATAATATTAAAAAAAAAAAAAAAAAAAAAAATATATATATATATATATATATATATAAAATATTTTTAGTTATTAAAATGAATTAATACTTAAAATTATTTACATAAATTAATTTCACTTCAAAATATTCTCCAAATTATGACATTGTTGTATGATTTTAATTGTTAGATACATTGTATGTTAGATAATAGTTTATCTAACTCATCTAATGTTCCCACAACAACAACAACAACAACAACAACAACAACAAAAATGCCTCTGATAAAGTATATTCATGGAAAGCGCCTTCTGCTGACATTAAGCATTTGATATTGTATCCTTGATTGAAGTGCCATGAGTGACAGCAAGCTTTTGATGAATGACACATGACTGCCTGTCATGAGCCATCAGTGTTTGTTACCATGACAATGATGGCAAGGAATAAATGGCGTGTCGCACTGCTAGTGAGATCTCCTAATGAGCGAGTTACAGTAGAGGTCAGAGCGTTGTTGTCTGTAATTTCATCACATCCCCAGATAGACCTTGTAAATTAATCTTATACGGAACAAATGAACATCAAGGACAAAATGAGTCATATATGTATTCATTTTTCTTCCTTTCTTTGTCATTTAAATAGATGTGAGTCAGAAAGAAACACAGGCTCTTCTGATCACGGTATATCGTTGTATATCTCGACAATTGCTTTTGTTGTTCGACAAACCAGAATTGACTGTCTTTGAAAGCCTGTGTTAAATGTAGTTAAAACAAGAATCGGCAGCTGGATCTTTGACTGTTAATTTGACAGATTAATCTTAAGGACTGCAGAGTTCAATTTGACCTGTTTCTTTCTCGGTTTGCTTTAATACTGTCGACCCACATTACTCTGATACTCTCAGTGAAGTCAAGCTTCTCTGCACCCTCAGACACGGCAAGATGTTTTTCAATGAAGTTGCATATTATTTACATGCAGCTGTACTACTTGATAACCAACCTTTTTTTAAACCATGCCACTTCTTTCTTTATAATAGCTAATTATCACCATTATATTTAATTAAGCAACTAGCTAATTAGTTGGAGGAAATAACAATATAACAAAATCCTCTTGCTATTTTCCAGCCTTTTGATGATAGTCAATATTCATAACATCTCAATATTTATATACTTGTTCTGAAATGGCTTAAAAAAAGTTTATATATAAATATATATAAATTACTTAAGTAATCAGAAGTTGATTCACCTAAAAAAGCAACACAAATAACGCATTTTATCAAAGAAATTAATATAAGTGCTTTAACTAAAATGCGATTTCTGTCACATACGATATAGAGTCTTGACTTATATAGACTTGTATTGAACCTGGACATGATAAAATATCTTTATGGAAATGCAAATGTTCTACAACATGGCAAGAAATAATTTTAATCAACATTTTTGTCTTTTTCTTAAAATAAGTCAAAAATAACAGAAAAACAAATCAAGATACTGAAAGCAAGTCTTATTTTACACAATGTTCTAAGCGTATTTAGATTTTTATGGAAAACAAAACAAAAATGCTGGGAATGAAATTCAGAAAATGATTTTTAGCAGTGCGTTTGGTATAATAATCTGACATTTTCAACCACAGAGAACAGTGGTTAATCTTTTTTTCCTAATGGCAAATGTGTAAAATCAACAGATGCAAACAATCCCTTCATGCGAAGCTGCTTAAATCTCTAAGTTCTTCAGTGTCAACCACAACTTCATTTATAGTGAACTTAAAGGGATAGTTCACCCAAAAATGAAAATTACTCCATGAGTTACTCACCCTCAAGCCATCCCAGGTGAATATGACTTTCTTTATTCAGATGAATACAGTCTATTTAAAAATATCCTGGCTCTTCCAACCTTTACAGGTGCTGGTCATATAATTAGAATATCATCAAAAAGTTGATTTATTTCACTAATTCCATTCAAAAAGTGAAACTTGTATATTATATTCATTCATTACACACAGACTGATATATTTCAAATGTTTATTTCTTTTCATTTTGATGATTATAACTGACAACTAAGGAAAATCCCAAATTCAGTATCTCAGAAAATTAGAATATTGTGAAAAGGTTCAATATTGAAGACACCTGGTGCCACACTCTAATCAGCTAATTAACTCAAAACACCTGCAAAGGCCTTTAAATGGTCTCTCAGTCTAGTTCTGTAGGCTACACAATCATGGGGAAGACTGCTGACTTGACAGTTGTCCAAAAGACGACCATTGACACCTTGCACAAGGAGGGCAAGACACAAAAGGTCATTGCAAAAGAGGCTGGCTGTTCACAGAGCTCTGTGTCCAAGCACATTAATAGAGAGGCGAAGGGAAGGAAAAGATGTGGTAGAAAAAAGTGTACAAGCAATAGGGATAACCGCACCCTGGAGAAGATTGTGAAACAAAACCCATTCAAAAATGTGGGGGAGATTCACAAAGAGTGGACTGCAGCTGGAGTCAGTGCTTCAAGAACCACTACGCACAGACGTATGCAAGACATGGGTTTCAGCTGTCGCATTCCTTGTGTCAAGCCACTCTTGAACAACAGACAGCGTCAGAAGCGTCTCGCCTGGGCTAAAGACAAAAAGGACTGGAATGCTGCAGAGTGGTCCAAAGTTATGTTCTCTGATGAAAGTAAATTTTGCATTTCCTTTGGAAATCAGGGTCCCAGAGTCTGGAGGAAGAGAGGAGAGGCACACAATCCACGTTGCTTGAGGTCCAGTGTAAGGTTTCCACAGTCAGTGATGGTTTGGGGTTCCATGTCATCTGCTGGTGTTGGTCCACTGTGTTTTCTGAGGTCCAAGGTCAACGCAGCCGTATACCAGGAAGTTTTAGAGCACTTCATGCTTACTGCTGCTGACCAACTTTATGGAGATGGAGATTTCATTTTCCAACAGGACTTGGCACATGCACACAGTGCCAAAGCTACCAGTACCTGGTTTAAGGACCATGGTATCCCTGTTCTTAATTGGCCAGCAAACTCGCCTGACCTTAACCCCATAGAAAATCTATGGGGTATTGTGAAGAGAAAGATGCGATATACCAGACCCAACAATGCAGAAGAGCTGAAGGCCACTATCAGAGCAACCTGGGCTCTTATAACACCTGAGCAGTGCCACAGACTGATCGACTCCATGCCACACCGCATTGCTGCAGTAATTCAGGCAAAAGGAGCCCCAACTAAGTATTGAGTGCTGTACATGCTCATACTTTTCATGTTCATACTTTTCAGTTGGCCAAGATTTCTAAAAATCCTTTCTTTGTATTGGTCTTAAGTAATATTCTAATTTTCTGAGATACTGAATTTGGGATTTTCCTTAGTTGTCAGTTATAATCATCAAAATGAAAAGAAATAAACATTTGAAATATATCAGTCTGTGTGTAATGAATGAATATAATATAAAAGTTTCACTTTTTGAATGGAATTAGTGAAATAAATCAACTTTTTGATATTCTAATTATATGACCAGCACCTGTATAATGGCAGTGAATGGGGAGCCTGATTTTGAAGTAAAAAAAAAAAAGTGCATCCATCCATCATACAAGTACTCCACTCGACTCTGGAGGGTTTAATAAAGACCTTCTAAAGTGAAGCGATGGGTTTTTGTAAGAAAAATATCCATATTCAAAACTTTATGATCTAAAATAACTACCTTCCAACAGATGACCATTTGGTGCAAGACAAGTTAACTTGCACCAAATGGGTAACCCGTGATGCGATGTATGACGCAGAATGTAGGAGTATCGTAAGCTTAGATGCCTCTCGCTGTTCAAACAAATAGGGCTGGGGAACAAACTCAAGCTCCTCTTCTCTTATATCGAAATCCTCCGACATTTCTCTTTAAAATTTCTCGTTTTAGACTTCTAATTCATGGCCGGTGTTTTGTTTTGATCTATCCTCTGCGCAAGAAGCTTATTGCGTCTTTTACAGTGTTTCGCGCATGACATGGCGTTCTAAAAACGCGGCGCTCAAGTTAAAATCAGTTCAAAACGTGTCTCGAGACCATGCGTTTTTTCCCAGTTCCACTGCCTGCGTCTTGTGTTTTTCAAAGCAAAGGCGCATTCTGTGTGAACGAGCCCTTACTCTTCCACCGCAAATCGATGTGTATGGCCGTCTACTGTAAGCTATTAACCCCCTCTGAGCTTTGTGGAGTACTTTTAAGATGGATAGATGCACTTGTTTTTTTTTGCTTCAAAATCAGGCCCCCCATTCACTGCCATTATAAAGCTTGGAAGAGCCAGGATATTTTTAAATATATCTCCGATTGTATTCATCTGAAAAAAGAAAGTCATATATACACCTAGGATGGCTTGAGGGTGAGTAAATCATGGGGTAATTTTCATTTTGGGTTGAAGTAACTTTGTGATTTAGTGACACTACTAACTTAGCATTTTTCAGTAGCATGACTGTAACTCAGCTACTTGCATAATAATGTACAGTAGCTTTTCCAGTAACAAGCTCTTATCACTAAACTAAAGCTGTTCTTTATAGACTGTAATGATGCATGTTGTTTTCTGCTCTCATTTTGTAATTAAAAAATGCATTTTGTGGAAGAAAAATACAGCTCTTTATAAGTATAAATTATATTAGCATATACATTGAGGGCAAAATCTAAAATTGACTTTTTGTTAGTAGCTTGCAGCTAACTACTTTTTAAAAAGGGTAGCTTGACTTCAGTTATGAGTGACTTGGGTTTGTGTTGCTGAATCACATTTTGAGCCATGCAAAGCTGGAAGCAAAACACTGTTTGTGTCTGTGTTTGATCAACAGTTGTCTGAACAAGGGCACATTGCCATTGTGCTCTTTTGAGCTTTCACTGGAATTACTGCATTGATAGCATTGGTGGATTTGTGTAAAGATCAATATAAGCACATGTATTAGAACACTTAAGCTGGATTCATGAAGCTGTTGGTTTTGTAGATGTGTAGATGACAGTAAGAGTTTGTGAAGAAGGTTAATATTTTGTAGCATTGCTGCTCATCAGTTAAGAGAATACTCTTTTGAAGAAGAAACGCGTTTGAAGAATCTCATCAGATTAATTGGTTTTTTCCCTCTATGAGCTCAGAGTAGGTCAACAGAGAGAGGTAACTGGATGATTTAAGCTCATAATCCAGCACAGACCCTACACACACACACACACACACACACACACACACACACACCTTTAGATACATGCACATAAATGTGACCCACTTGAACACTGGTCTAAAGGTAGGGGGTTAAAATTTAGCATATTAGCTCTCTTTTTCACAAACTATCCATACTGGCACTTCTGAATTAATGTTAAGATTGTTGATCCTGAGAATTTAGGTTAGGATTAAAATAACAGAATCGTATTCCTTCCTTCCTTCCTTCCAGTTTTGGGACCACAGAATAGAATCTTTATTTATTTAAATAGAATGATTTTTATTTATATCTTTATTTAGTTATTCGTTATTTCCCCTGGTGTATCTTTAAGTCATTCATTCATTCATTCATTCATATATTCCAGTTGTGGGAGCATAGAATAGAATAGTAATTTATTTAAATAGAATGCAATTCATTCATTCATTCATTCATTCATTTCTTTATTCCAGTGGTGGGACTATGCAATAGAATATTCATTCATTCATTCATTCCAGTTGTGGGACCACAGAATAGAATATTTATTTATTTAAATAGAATGTCATTCATTCATTCATTCATTCCAGTGATGTCCGTTCATTCATTCATTCATTCATTCATTCATTCATTCCAGTGATGTTCATTCATTCATTCATTCATTCCAGTTGTGGGACCACAGAATAGAATATTTATTTATTTAAATAGAATGATTTTTATTTATATCTTTATTTAGTTATTCGTTATTTCGTGTGGTGTAACTTTAAGTCATTCATTCATATATTCCAGTTGTGGGACCACAGAATAGAATATTTATTTATTTAAATAGAATGTCATTCATTCATTCATTCATTCATTCCAGTGATGTTCATTCATTCATTCATTCATTCATTCATTCATTCATTTCTTTATTCCAGTGGTGGGACTATGCAATAGAATATTCATTCATTCGTTCATTCCAGTGATGTTCATTCATTCATTCATTCATTCCAGTTGTGGGACCACAGAATAGAATATTTATTTATTTAAATAGAATGATTTTTATTTATATCTTTATTTAGTTATTCGTTATTTCCTGTGGTGTAACTTTAAGTCATTCATTCATATATTCCAGTTGTGGGACCACAGAATAGAATATTTATTTATTTAAATAGAATGTCATTCATTCATTCATTCATTCCAGTGATGTTCATTCATTCATTCATTCATTCATTCATTCATTCATTCATTCATTTCTTTATTCCAGTGGTGGGACTATGCAATAGAATATTCATTCATTCGTTCATTCCAGTGATGTTTGTTCATTCATTCATTCATTCATTCATTCCAATTGTGGGACCACAGAATAGAATATTTATTTAAATAGAATGTCTTTCATTCATTCATTTATTCATTTATTCATTCATTCCAGTGATGTTCATTCATTCATTCCAGTGATGTTCATTCATTCATTCATTAATTCATTCCAGTGGTGTTGATTTATTCATTTATTTATTTATTCATTCATTCATTCATTCCAGTGGTGGGACTATGGGATAGAACATTCATTCATTCATTCATTCATTTCAGTTGTGGGACCACAGAATAGAATATTTATTTATTTATTTAAATTGAATGTCATTCATTCATTCATTCCAGTGGTGTTCATTCATTCATTCATTCCAGTGGTGGGACTATGGAATAGAATATTCCATCCATCCATCCATCCATCCAGTGGTGGTGGGACTAAATATCCATGACCTTGAAAGGTTTTTTTTTCAGGATAATTTTGTGCAATATGTATTTAGAAATGCATCAAAAAATAAATATGGCCAATTTCAGTAAAACTTGTCTGGTGAAGGAGATTACCATTTACTGATCTGAGTAATTTTCCCTCACAGTATTTCTGCAGTCATGTTGTGTCATGAATTTTCTGCCATCTGTTTAGAATCAGAAGTAACGATGCTTGATTCGTGCATGAATCTCTCCTTTGGTTCGGTTCTTTTCCATGCACTGATCAAGCAGTTTGACGAAGGCTATGATCAGACTGCCAGCAAAAAGATTTTTTTTGCATATCCAGATTTCATCCAGACAGCAAAAAACAAACAAACAAAAAACACATAAAATCAGATTTTTTTTAATGTATTTTTTTTATTCAAATCACATTTGCAGGTGGTTTGAAATGTGATTCCAATCCGATTTTTACAGATGCGTCTCAGTATGGATGCTCAGTCTGCTCTAATCGGATTTCAAACTGTCTCTTGCATCACTGTTAACGTGACACTTAAGGACAACGTCAAAACCGGTGACAGAAATGCCGTAAGTATTCATACATTAATACATGTATACATATACCAGTCTCCAGTTCTGCATTGCGACTTAACAGGGCGCTTATTTAGAGAGCCAGATGATGCACTTCCATTTTTCCTGCAACCATTTTGAAAGCCTTATCATCACATACTTGGGTACACCTACTTCATTACACTCGCACATGCTGCTTTTAATTGACACAGAACGACAGGTAAAGACATTTTCGGACAGTACACGAAAAGTACCGTTTTGGGGGGCATGCACATTTAAGTACCACTTACATACCATTTTTACATTAATATATGGTAATCAGGTTGTGTGTGCTGAGCAGCCGGATCAGTGTTCTGATTGTTCAGTCATTTGAACCGTTAGCATTGGCTGTCTATTTTGGACTCTTCCTTCATCTTCCTCTGTGAACATGAGTCACTGGCTTCAGGCATCACTATGGCGACTTAAGGACTGTCAGTCCTGCAAGACTTTGCTACTGCTGTCATCGCATTTGCCTTGTGACTCACGGACAGCAGTCTAATCTATCGCAGGCCTGTCACTGTGGCCAGACAAACTGTCATCCTCCTCTGGCAGTGTTCTGTGCTTCTCAGCCCATGCGGATTTAGACTTGGCAACAAATTCAGGGAACAGCCATTTATCACTTGAGTTTTTTTTTTTTCTCCACTATTTTGTTTACTTAAACCTTAAAGCCACAAAAAATGTGGTGACTTCATGGTGAAGGTAGGGAAGATAACTTGTTTGCATGCATGTTTTTCAGCACAATCATCTCCTCATACATGACCTTTGACTTCAGATCAGTTGTGATGCATCAGGTTTGGTAAGGTTAAATTGATGGCTTTATTTATGTTCCTTTTAGAATGCTATAAGCAATGATGCGGAACGTCACAAGGATGATTAGACCTGGATTAGAACCTGAATCATGGAGATTCATTGAAAGAACAGACTCATAAAAGAGGGATTTGTCCACAATATGCATATACTGTACAGTTCTGATTCTAATGCTGCAAATCCATTCAAAGTCAAATGTTGGATATTCCTACTTTATATCTCAGATTTTCAACCATACAGCGACAGATGACATAAACAAACCATTTATTGTTTTTTTTTACACATCTGTTTGCCGAAGGAGTTTTATTATCTTGTATTATAGGAAGTTTGGCTAATTGGTGCCCTTTTTTTTTGCTTAAAAAGTCAATGTCTATTATCAATTGTGTTGAATAATCTTTTGGCGTGGCACCGTGTTCTTGTAACGTCAGCTCTGTGAAATTATACTTACAGATTTCGGCATTAGTTGTGTTCCAGGAGACATGTCCAAGAGACATTGTATTGCGCTTAAAGGGATAGTTCACCCAAAAATGAAAATTCTGTCATCATTTACTCACCCTCAAGTAGTTCCAAACCTGTATATATTTCTATGTTCTGCTGAACACAAAGGAAGATATTTGGAAGAATTTCAGTAACCAAACAGATCTCGCCCCCCTTTGACTACCATAGTAGGAAAAATAAATACAAATGAAGTCAATGGGGGGCGAGTTCAGTTACTGACATTCTCTACTCTCTACTCGAATTAAGTGCCACTTCCAACCCATGTGTTCAAGAGAACAAAATCTTTACTTCCTGGGAAACTGGCGCAAAGTATCAGTAGCTATGTTTCCATCAACATGTTTTTATGCACATTTTGAAGTATCACATCAGAAACGAGTCATGGAAACGCCACATTTTAAAGAAAAAAATCTCTTAATTCGCAAAAAAGTTTTTACGCTCACTTGAGGTGGTTTCTGACTCACGTGAAAAAGTTAATGCGAATAATGGGAGATGGAAACGCATTTGTCGAATAAATTCTGACGTAGCGAACATTAAACCCACGTGACTAATCGTCTGTTTCCGCTGATGGTGTTTTATGTACTGTTGGTTACTAGTTTATCAATACCACCGTCATCCGCTTGAACAACTTGATGGAAACGCACCTAATTTGCATTTATATGTTTTTTTCTTCTTCTTTTTGTGCAAACTTGGAAAAGATTCACCTCACATTTGGATGGAAACCCAGGTAGTAATAAAATAGTAAAATAGTTGCTGCAATCGGGGAAGCCTGTGACTCTTTCTTCCAAGTAATAAATTATTTGCACCTCAGAGCGCACAGATGAAACGCAATAAGAAAAGCTGTTATGTTATCTTGCGATCAATGGCGAATGCCTGATGTTTGGGAATGCAATCGTGTGAGAAAGTTCTGGGAGGTAATTCTACCAAATCATTTTGATGACAGGCTTTGGTTCAGGCATTTCACAATATTTTAGCTGGTGTGCAATGTGATTGGTCTAGTGATTAGTCCAGTTATCCAATCACATGATCTGTTGAGGCAAAGTCATGTGAGTTATTTTGTTGGGCATACAGGAATTAATTTAAATGTTAAATGTTTCCACCATAGTTTATGCTCATTTTAAGAAAAAAAAAATAGTCATCACTTGCTCGCCCTCAAGTTGTTCCAAACCTGTATGAGTTTCTTACTTCTGCTGAACACAATCTTTTAAAGAATGTTGAGGGTGAGAAAATGATGACAGAAATTTTTGGGTGAACTATCCCTTTAAGATTTTAAGCGCAGCTCAGCATTTCCATCCAGCTTTTTGTATATCCCAAAATTTGCATAAAAATAAGTGTATGGAAACATAGCTAATGACAAACAGACCACAATCTCCTTTAAATACAAACAACGGCTAAACTCCCTAACAAAGTGATTAGTGTTGTAGTCCATCTCCATGTTGGCATGGGCTGTGCCTCTGCTCAGGGAGGTTCACAGCAGTGTTGAGTGAACATTAGCACTGACCGGGCAGGTTCTGCTTGAGTGGGTTCACTCTGACCACTGGAGTGGAAGAGAAGATCTCCTGCAGGGTTTAACTGTCATTCATAAAACTACTAAGCACTGTACTACTACATACTCCCAGACACATTTTTAATGAATGAGATGATTTTTTTATGTATTAGAGGTGTTTGCCTTTTTGTGTTTGCATGCATTTTGGTAATACTACATGGATTATATATTAGTATCTAATATAAATGCTGGTTTTTGCTACACTCTTAAAAAATGCTGGGTTAAAAACAACCCAAGTTGGGTTAAAAATGGACAAACCCAGCAATTGTTAAATGTTAAATGGGTTAAATGTTTGCCCAACCTGCTGGGTAGTTTTATTTAACTCAACTATTGTTTAAAAATTACTGTATTGCTTGCTTAAATGAACCCAAAATATGTTGGAAATGAACATTTATTAATATGTTTAATAAATGAACATTTATTAATAAATTTAATGAATAATAATTAAACAATAAGCTTTTATTAAGTTGCTTATTAATAAATGTTCACCTTTTGATTATTATTGTTGCCTGTAGTAACTATGT
The DNA here is from genome assembly GCA_039654765.1 of Mylopharyngodon piceus. Taxonomy (NCBI): domain Eukaryota; kingdom Metazoa; phylum Chordata; class Actinopteri; order Cypriniformes; family Xenocyprididae; genus Mylopharyngodon; species Mylopharyngodon piceus. The sequence goes on from CM077445.1 coordinate 15,039,471, forward strand.
GTCTGATTTTTAATTTCCATTTTGGGTTCATTTTAAGGCACTCATATATAGTTGGGTTAAATAAAACTGCCCAGCACATTGGGCAAACATTTAACTCAACCGCTGGGTTGGTCCATTTTCAACCCAACTTGGGTTGTTTTTAACCCAGAATTTTTTAGAGTGTATGTTGCAGTTTTTTTCCCAACATTTACAAAGATTTGAGCATAAAGAATAGCTCTTCTGGTTGATATGTTTGAAGGAATAGTTCACCCAAAAATGACAATTCGGTCATTATTTACCTTTACACCAAATATGTCAGACATAATTTGTTCTTGAATGTCTCATAAGGAAAGATTATCAGAGAATAATGATGTCATTTTTATTATATGACTTCAGAATTACATAATTTTTGAGTGAACTAGTTCTTTAAAGCAATGCTTTTTTATTCTAAATAGCGCTATCATGTTGATATCATGACTCTTTTTGTTAAACATTTACTTTTTTTAAAAAAATGGACAAAATGAAAACATGACCTAAGATTTACAACTCTTTTTGTTTAATAGCTGTGTAGTGGATTAATTTTTGACAAACTGGTAGTACTTTTTTTTTTTTTCCTGTAAAGGCAATATCTTTACTTTTTTAGGGACTCATCCATTTTTTTGGCATTTGGTGACTATTTTTGCACCTTATATGTAAGGAGTGATTGAAGACTTGCTTGCTATTTTTGCTGTTCAGTTGTTTGTGTACAACAGCAAATATGTGATTGATCTAGATCAAGTGAGCATCTAAAAACAGTGTCTGGATGTCTCCAGTAACTTTTGATGTAGTCAAATTTGTTACATGCTTTTTTCAAGCAGATTCTGATTTACTTCTCTGGTTCACATCCAAGTTCCGATAATCACTTTAACAACCATACAAACCGAATTTTAGTTTCAGATGGACTTGGGTCCACACCAGAATCTCTAGTGTGAAAGTGTCTTGACTCCTGAGCCTCACACACTGATATTTAGTCTGCTTTAATGCCAGTATCTGCCACTCAAGATCACGACCTGAGCTATTGAGCTTAAGAAAGTGGATTAACAAGACCGTCGTTAAGATTTAGTGATCTCTGCCGGCGGAATGACATCACAAGCCGTAGTTTGTCGATATGCTGAGAATGGATTGAGTATGTTGAGTACAGTAAAATTGTGTGGTTTAAAATCATTTGCAAAATCATTTCTTTCATTTCCCTGCGGCTCCAGAGTAATTAGCCAAATGGCAATTACAGCTCAGGTGATTGGTTTAAGAATAATTTTATTCCGATTTAAATGTACATGAGCAAAGATGGCACAATTCACATTGTGAATAAATTGATTTTTTGCTAAAGTTATCCAAAAAGGAACATATTTGAAGAGGCAGAGTATATCTGAAGTATTGCGTTTTGAAGATAAATTACAAAGAAACTTTTTATTTTCTTCAAAGTAGCATGCACATTGTTCACAAAACATCCATGAACATCTATTAAAGAATTAGTTCAGTTCAGAATTAATATTTCCTGATAATTTCATCACCCCCATGTCCAAGATGTTTATGTCTTTCTTCAGTCAAAAAGAAATTAAGGTTTTTGAGGAAAACATTCCAGGATTTTTCTCCATATAGTGGACTTTAACAGTTACCAACAGGTTGAAGGTCCAAACTGCAGTTTCAAAGCAGCTTCAAAGGACTTATCTAGGTCTTATCTAGCAAAACAATCAGCCATTTTCTAAAAAAAAAAAAAATTATATACTTTTTAACCACAAATGCTCATCTTGCACTAGCTCTGCGATGCGCCACGCATTACATAATCACGTTGGAAAGGTCACATGTGACGTGGCGGAAGCACCGAGCAAGTGTTTACAAAGCGAACGTGCAAAAACTAACTCAGATGGCCTTTACAAAAAAAGGTAAAACAATGATGTCTGATGATTTTGAAGTTGGAGGAGAAAATGAGATGGAGTTTTTCGCCCTACCGCGGTACTTCCGCCTACGTCACGCGTGACCTTTCCAACTTGATTACGTAATGCGTGGCGCATCGCAGAGCAGTGCAAGATGAGCATTTGTGGTTAAAAAGTATAAAATTTTTATTTTTTTTTAGAAAATGAACGATCGTTTCAGTAGATAAGACCCTTATTCCTTCGTATAGATCATGCTGAGTCCTTTGAAGCTGCGCTGAAACTCCAATTTGGACCTTCAACCCGTTGGTAACTGTTGAAGTCCACTATATGGAGAAAAATATTAATTTCTTTTCGACTGAGGAGAGAAAGACATAAACATCTTGGATGACATGGGGGTGAGTAAATAATCAGGAAATTTTCATTCTGAAGTGAACTAATCCTTTAAGAATGTAAATGTGTCAATTTTGAAATGCTTTCAGCCAAACTTGACACTTTTTAGTCGTCTCAAAACATCTAAGAATCTTTCATTAATACTGTATATATCATCTCGCTTCATTCAACTCCAGTTCCTTAATACGCAGTGAAAGATAAATCTTATCAGCCTGACTTTTCTTTCTCTGTTTCTCCCTGTTTTTTTTCTCTCCTGGTCTTTAAGGCTGCAAGGGTGAAGAGTTGTTCTTGTTTAATTACACATCTGTTGTAATGTCCACTCTATCTATGTGTGTGTGTTTCTTGGAAAGCAGTCTAGAAAGTGTCCCTCTTTCTTTGTCTAGGAGAAAGGGCCCGAAAGGCTGCTCCAGGACGAATGGTGCCTTCGGCCGGAAACTGACCATGTACAGATGTATTATTCTGTTTCTCACATTCTGTAATAATGTAATGTATATTCTCATTGGACAGTTGTTACAGTTGCTACACCACCCCCTGAACATGTATAAAAGCCAAGTACAGAAGTAAAAGTTGAGAAGGCTTCATGTTCATGACTCTTTTCCCATAGGCCTATGTCATTCAATGAGTGAAAAAGACAAACTGAAGGAAAAATAAAAATAATCTTAGACGCAGACACAGAAAATGTGCAATATGCAGTTCATAAATCTCCCTCTTTCTCCCTCCCTCCCTTAGCGACAGCACTCCCCTCTTATCTTGTCTTCTTTAGCGTCACAGGAGCATGGCGAAGAAGCGTCCTTGTGCCCTAAGCTCGGAAGAGAGAGAGAGAGAGAGTGAGTGAGCGAGAGAGTGTGAGGCAGAGGGAGGGGAGATGCGGCGTCAGTCAGCTGCAGTAGGCAGAGGACAGCGGCAGCAGTGAGCAGCAGTGCCGGTAACTGTGGCTGCCGTTCTCTATTGTTCAGCCAAAGCGTTCTGCTTTTCGCTTCAGCCAACTAGAGGAGCAGAAGACGAGGAGATCCGCCACATGCACTGTTCCTTCGGGGAACACTAACTGAAGAGGCACGCAAACTCTTTCAGTCTGTGCGACTGAAGTTCTTTCTCTGCTCTCATTGGGGTTTCTCTTCCTCCCGACCGAGTGGATTTTACCCGACTCAGGGGAGCCATGGGACTTGGGGTTAGGGGTGCAAGGACAGCGTTCCTGTGTTTATGGAGGTTATTTTTACTGCTCTGTGGAATCTGGACCGTTTGCTCCCAAACGACAGGAGACGGGAAGTCGCTGTACTTCTGGGAAACAGGTATATGGCTATTTCCATAAGTACCTTGATGGATATCAATTGGGATATGAAGGTTCCAGGCGTCCTCTGTCTGTACAAAGTTGCATTGTAATTTATTTATTATCTGGTGTGATGAAAAAGGACAAGTAGAGGTCTTCACTCGCACTTCAAAACAGCTCTACAAAGAGTGTTTGAATTATTTCTCATCATCCTAATTTCTGATTCTCAAAGTCTGCACAGTAGAGAATGTGTCCCCGTTTCCGCGCAGTAGGCTGTCTCCATTTTCCCAGGCTGATTGTTCGATTTCTTGTGCTAGATAACAGCCATATCATTATTATAATGAAATCTGACAATATAATGGAAGGAGCTCCGAGGTACAGGTAATGGAAGTTATTTGACTTTTGATTGCGAATTTGGCCGTTTCACGGTCACCTCACTGTAAAAAAAGAATTGTTGGTTTAACTTAAAAAAGTAAGTTACCTGGTTGCCTTACAATTTTGAGTTTATTGAAATTAAAAATTTGAGTTAATACAATGAAGGCGATTGGTTTAATCAACAGAAACTCAAAATATTATGTTATCTGAACCACATTAATTATTGAAATTGATTTGACAAAAGAAAAAATGTTGATAATAAATCATGAAAATATTTTTTACAGTGCTCTTCTGTTCACAAAACCATCTGTTATAGTAAAAAAAAGTCTAAAATATAATATTATATATTTAATTATATATTATGAGTATTTATGAATATATTAAATACCTTTTTGTTTTAAATTTAATAATTTGCTTTAATTATATTTTACATAAAGGAAAAAAACTCATTTAAATATCACCATAATATTTTTACATTGTAATATTACATGACAATAAAACACATCTCACCCCCTAATTCTCATTACTATAATGCAAAAACAATATCATTACTGTTATGCAAAAAAAAAAAAAAAAATCAATCACATTTTCATTACTGTAATACAATAATGAAAATCATTCTATCGGGACAGTGTTTTGTTTCAAATAAAAAATATATACAGTATGCATTAATTTCAGTACAATAAATACAGTCATGATTACATTTTTGTAATTTAAATAGTATTTTTTTTTGTAGTACAGTAATGAGAATCAGTAATCCCATAAAAAGTTCATATACTTTCATTACAGTTTGTACAAAACATTCCAATCAAATCTTCATTTATCTAGTATCTGATCAGCAAAAGTCTAAATGGGCAGTTTGGATTTTCCTATTGGCCAGAGCGACATCCCGAGTCAATGTGCAGTTGTCACTATGTTAGTGAATTTTTAAAGAGGATGTAACCACGTAAGGAGATTAAAGGAGCTTCTGGGATTTATACTGTGAAAACATCCCTAGTATATGCGTGCAGAGAAGCGGAGCGGCAGGCAAACTTAACCTACATATCTCTCTCCTGTAGGTCACAGTAATTACAGATCATTGGCTCATTTCATTGAAAAACATCTGGTGGAAATGTTGAGAGTCTATCTTGGATGGGCAGATGCATGATAGTAGCATATCTGTGCCGTGTGACGGTGATATCGCTCGGGTGTGATAATGTTATTGCGCTTTCTAGAGCGCTCAAGGGGAGGGAAATTTAGTTTTGATGTATGATGTACTGTATGCATAATGAATCTGACCGTAGAAGAGCTCGGGCTTCAACCTGTGGGGAATTGGCTCACATCTCTGCTGTTTATTGGCTTCACAGAAGAGCAATAAATCTGCTGTCTAGGGCTGATATCCCCCATGATGGAGATGTTCATATAACAGGCCTGGAAACACGAGTGCTCTAGAAGTGAATAAAGCAGCGTGCCTCGAAATGATGGTTAAAACCTACACGCTTTTCTTTAAGTGATTCTTAATGGCTGTGTTTTTCTTGTTGCAATCGATACTGCTGGCATACTTGGTGCTTTTATTTCTAATAAGCAGGCTGGATTAAATGGCACGCTGGTCTCTGTACATTTCACTCCCTGTTTGCCGTCTGAACGCGGGTTTGATGTTCAAATATCCCTAGAGAAGACCGGAGCAATTTTGTCCTTATCTCCCCGCGCCTCAGCCTCCAATTAGAAGAAGTCTTTTCTTATTTTATCGATATACAGTATTGTGGTGCTCACCCCCACTGCTCCAGATCTCAGCTGCGGCTCCCATGTGTTTCAAACCAGGCTAATATTGACTCGGCTAATATTGATTATTAATTAATGAGGGTATTTACTGGCCTAAATTGACTGTTTGGGTTACAGCAACCTTGACTTGTATTCTTGGTTAAATAGTGAGTAGCATAAGAAATTAGGAGGAATAATGCATCATTCAATTTGTAGAGGGATTATTTTTCGAGTTCTGGATGTCAATGTGTTGTTACTAGTGCAATAAACCATGAGAGGCTATCAATTACTGTGATTTTTCCGCAAGCAAGGAGAGATTTTAGGCATGAAGTAACGTGGAGAACTGGCTTATTGTTTTCATGAAACTGTGCTAGCATAGAATTTGACATCACAGGTGTGTGAATTTGAAAAGCAGCTCATCCAATCAGAATTCAGAGTCTGAACTATCTTTTACTATCTTGAATAGTTTTTGTAGTTTTTAGGATGAAGAAATAATGCCAAGTTTTTACTCAGAGACATAATAAGTGTCACAGTCTTGTTTCTCTTAGTTCCTGTTTCCCTGCTCTGTTTAGTTTTGGTTTCCTTGATTTCTGATTATGTCCCTGTTTGTTTCTATGTTTAATTGATATCAGCTGTTTTTTATTTAGTTCCTTGATATCCCCTGTATATATACTCCCTATTCAGTTTAGCCTTTTGTAGGTTGTCTATGCATAATGTGTTCTAACAATCTCCTGGATTTATAATAAAAGACTAGTATTCCTCGTTCGTGCATGTTGCTTACTACACCAACTTACAATTAGGGCTGGGTATCGAATTCGATACTTTTTAGGTACTGACCGAATTGCCTCGATACTATCGAGTATCGAAAAGTGTCTTGTCATTCGGTACCAAATTTCGATACCTCCGAACGGAGCGGGGAGAGTGGGCGGAGAAATGCTGTCTCGTTGAGCAATGTAATAAAGTTGCACTACACTGTTATTTATATCTAAATATATAAAACTATGCGCGCGAGAGAGACCCTGAGTGTGAGAGAGCGAGTGAATCAACGGTTTCACTTTCAGTTTATCTCCGAAAAGGACGGGTGAGAGTACCGGCTGTTTATGCGAGCAGCTGGTTCACTACAGTTACTCCAGATAGGCTACTGTGAACAGCAAAACAGAAGTGCCGCACTGCCTGCACAAACAGTGGGACGCGCAATGTTTTTTAGACTAGTTATAGGCAGGTACAACACACAGCAGCGTTACATCAGCGTTCGTTCCTCAAGTCTATAGAAAACACGCGACCGGTTCGTGACGGGCTCTAGTTCGCCTACATGAGCACAGGCTCTGGCTCCAGAACACAAACGTGCGTCACTCTTTTACTTTCGTTTTCAACTGAATGTATTTCTCTTTAGAGAAAACCAATCAAGGAAGCATGTGCCTAGAGCACCTCCTAGTGGTCATTATATAAAACACAAAGGAAAACCCTACATGAGATATTGCTTTATAACTTAACAGCTTTAACTACACAAGCTTAACTAACAGAAATGATATAATTATATATTATATGTCCAACAATGATGTAGGTAAACGCTGGCAAAATATAAGTTTGAAGGGAGTAAAGCCTGTGTTTAAAGGCTGTTAAGGAAATGTAATTTAGCCAAATAAGAACGTTAATTTTAAATAAGTGTTAATTTATAAGCAGCCTTTTTTATTCCTTTGTGCAGTGGCTCAGGAGAGTCTGAGAATAATGCACACCCGAGGTGTAACTCCGCTTCGCGTCATGGCCGCATTACCACCTCGGGTGTGCATTATTTTCTAAGAATTCAACGGCCCGTCATCAATTATTCCTTACCTATATACCCATATATATATAGGGATACTCCACCCAAACATGAAAATCTGTCGTTTCAAATCTGTATGCATTTACTTTCTTCTGTGGAGCACAAAAGAAGGTATTTTAAAGAATGTTGGTAACCAAACAACATTTCCCATTAACTTGTATCAACAAAAACACTGAGACTTCTCAGAATATACAGTTTTGAATCAACCTGAGTGTAAAAATGACAGTATTTTCCTTTTTGGGTCAACTATCCCTTTAAAGGGACACCTTGATACCAGTGTCTTTTAGAAAAGTAGCACTTTCCTTTACTTGCTGAAGGCATTGCTCACAGCTCTAGCCATGTTTTCCCATGTGATTCCACAAGTTCCAAAGTGCACATTAGGACACGCATTAGGTGGCCAAACTCAGAGACCACATACAGTGTATTCTGCTTAAAAGCAGCAACGTTCTCCTGGTTTCATAATGAATCCTTGAGCATAATACCCATGTTCTATGAGTCATAAGTAACATCTGAGCTCCGTTATTATGAAATGATTGGTACTCTTTTACATAAAGAAGGTGGCATTTGCTGGTGTTTTAATTTTTTTTTGCAATTTTACATATTTACTGTTTAATATTATATAATATTTTGCTTGTACTGGTTCATGCTTATTTATGACACGGTGTAGGCTAACCTATTGGCTATACTCACAACCAATAGGAATGGTTAATGGCTGAACTCTTGTGTGTGGCCCAGCAGGGTTTATCCACTCTTAGAGCAGAGATTACCCAGATTACGCAGGATTCTCCTCTTGTCTCTTGATCACACAATCCCTCGAGAACAAAGTTGTGCTGTCAGAGCTACTCACACTTCACACCACGTTGCCTCTATAATAAGGCTTGTTAATGAAGCAGGAGCATGCAGGTTGCATTCTGTTAAGAGCTTCACTCCTCCAAACACACACACCCACATTGGCTCATTGTACATGCTTTACGTCAGGTATGTCCACATAGACTTTGTGGTTTTCCAAATGCTTTGAAGTTTATCGAGTTCAGACTAAGAGCATGGGATTAAAGGTCACTTATATTTCAAATAATTGCTGTTTTAAGAGGTTTTGTAGCCATTTGAAGATTCCTCATCTCAAAATATGAGGCTTTATTGAAAGTGGAGTGTGTGTTAAAGACAGAAGTGTTATTTCAAGAAAATTAAATGGGGGGGGGAAAATGTAGGTGACTTAATTGTCACCTTCATTCTGAGAGGCAGATAAGGAAATGTGCCGGGTGAAATTTCGAACTCATTTCAGGGAATGCATTTTAATGTCACCCTGAGTGACCCTGATTTTCATACGGACCTACAGGCAAGCGAACTCTCCTACTATAATTGGTTAAAAAATACTCCAGACCCCTGGTAAAGGACTTCAAATTTAGGACGTGCATACAAACGAGGCCGATTTTCTCTGAATATGTTATTCTCACGGAGTCTTTAATGGCATTTCAACAGTTTGGAAAATACATTTCCCTTGTGTGATTGATTTTTATTTCTGCTTATTTTGAAGCACCTAAATTTGGCTCTAATTTAAGAAAGCTGCAGTCCTAATTGCACTGCGCATTAAGAGTGTGAACTCCCCAGAAGCAGTTTGATCGTTCTCATATTCACTAAATGGAGCGCATCCTATTCTCTGCACGCTTTTACCACTGAATTATAGCACATATTCCTTTGGGATGAAATGTGACCCTGGATGCATGTTCTTAAGTGCTGCAGATGTACAGTGGGTATAAAACTAAAGCGTTTTCATTATGTTTATTACATAATTTCCACTTGCTGTCACATTTTACTTTCTTCACCGATTACTCATAGATTCCCACAGGGAATAATGAGTAAGATTCTGTGATATTTGTGGAAGTCTAATAAAACTGTAAGCTCTTTGTGCCCATGTGATGATGATGTGTTCTATACATTCAGAATAGTCATTGTACACTGGTTAAATGGAGACATCAACACTTAGGCCCCGTTAACACTAGTGTGGTTTTGTTTTAAAACGCATAACTTTTGCTACGGTTACGCCTGTCGTTTACACTACTCCACCGTTTTCGACCCTTGAAAATGGAGACTTTTGAAAATGCTGCAGAGCCCGTTTTAGTTTGAAAACGCTGGGGTTGTGTTTCAGTGTAAACGGACCAAAATGGAGACTTTTGAAAACGATGGCGTGGCTGCCCACGTTCGCTCTGTGTATCCTTTTGGTCGTGTAGTGTAGACAGAGGTCGTTTCTAAAATGCAGTGGAAATGCTAGTGTAGACGAGGATCGTTTTCATTTTAAAACGAAAATGCACTAGTGTAAACGGGGCTTTAGGAGCTTATTTTAGGGTATTATTTGGGGATATTCAACTCTCCATAATATATTCTGTTCAAGGTATAGCACTGGGTGATACTGTTAAAAATACATTTCTAAGAAATAGTGTTGTCAAAAATACCGACTTCGATACCAAGTCGGTACTGAAATTTTAAAAATGTAACACTTTGAGCTCTGTTGAGCGGATTCGTAAACACCTCTGATTGGCCATTGTGTTCATGTGCTCAACAGATATGTCTGTGATTGGCTACAATAATCAATGCACGGGAGCGTTTGAAAGCACACAGAAGTGTTTGGATTTGAAAGCGGGAGCGTTTGAAAGCAGGCCTGCTTTCAAGCACTCCCGTGTGTATCTGTGTAAGCGCTCGGTGAAGAGCGTCATTGGTGTCTATTTACAACATGTTTTTGAAGCTTTGATCATTGTAGCCAATCACTGACATATCTGTTGAGCACGTGAACACAATGGCCAATCAGAGGTGTTTACGAATCTGCTCGACAGCGCTCAAAGCGTCACATTTTTAAAATTTCAGTAGTAGTACTGACTTTTGTTACCGAACTCGGTACTTTTGACAACACTACTAAGAAAATGAAATTTCAATTTTTTTCCCCAGCATTTTAAAGATATAATATATAACTGAACTTTTATGTATTTGCCTTGTATGGATTTTTTTAATTTTTTTTTTTACAGTCTAAAGCACTATTATTTAAACCAAAACACCATTGTAGACAATTCAAAATATTTATTGCAAAATGTATAACACGGTAAAAAAAAAAAAGACAATATTTCTACTAAATTAACACTTTATTTTCATGTTATTTTTGAGTATATATTTTCATTAATTAAAAAAAAATATATATATTTCTTTTGGAAAAAACAGCAAATATTAGAAATAAGCAAGCAATATTAACAGTCATATTGTTTAACTAAAACAGTTGTAAAATGTCAGATGGCGACTGCATCTGAGTTTTAAATTTTAATACTGTTAAATTAGTAATACATTAGTGTCATGATCTTTAGGAAACTTAATGACAAATAAAGAGCATGTTAAAATAATTGTGATATTCATGATGTTACTTAATTTTATATTACCTGTTTAAAAAACGTAAACCTATTGCGAATATTTTATGTATCATTCAGACCAAATTCCAGTATTAAAAAACAACAGCATTTTTGTAAAACCCAAACATCGACGCTGGTAGAGCGTGAACAGACCAGCCTTTCGAGGAATATTGCTTTTTAATCCCTCTATTTCATCAAAGGAAGAGCTACACCTTGCCTTGTTTGTTACATTATAGTGAAGGCATACATTTGTTACATAATCCAGATCTTTTTGCCTCAAAAGGTCAGTGAATGTGTTACAGCATAATAGTTTCTTTTAAAAAATCAGCGTTTTATGAAATAGGTCGCCCTTTATTGGACGTACATGGGTGGTCTCGGTCCTGCTGGGAAAATGGTGTTTGTTTAATCTAAATGGCAGGGCTTACGCTAAGACCAAAGCATCTCTAATATGGCGCTGTTGTGTGGATTAAAGATTATTCTAGATCCATAAAGTTTATTTAGTGTGGCATAAGAGGATTAGTCCTTTACACCATGTTCCACAATGTCTTAGTGCCGACCACATATGATTATTACTTTACAAAGCATCTTGCTTGAAAAACCCATAAGGATCCTTTTGGAGAAAATGGTTTGAGAAGAATTATAAGAAAGAAAGTCTAAAACTGAGATTTATTCTGCATAAAGCTTTATAGAGTAAATCTGATAGTTGTATGGCTAGTAAGCTGCCTATATAGGTGGCATTTTAAAGTGCTCCTATTATTTGCTTTTTTCGGATAATACCTTTAATACCTGTGTAGCTGTTTGTGAATGTAAAAGGTCTGCAAAGTTTCAAATATCAAAGTGCACGATAAATGGAGTTATTGTCTCCCAAAAGAAAGAACCGATTCTGAACTGTCTGAAATGAGTCATCAGTAATTGTCTTACTTCCTGCATGTCTACTTACTTATTAGAATTTTGTGTTGTTAGCTTACATTTATGTATTTAGCAGATGGTTTTATCCAAAAGAGGAATGAAAAAAGCAATTAATCAAATAGCCAACAACTAGGGGTGGGCGATAGAGATTTTGATATCGGTTATGCTCACATGACGTTGCTGTGCTCCGCGTTCACACAAGCTTCTCAGCATGCGTTTTTAAGCATTGTGGTTTAAAAACAACAGTTGAAGCACAGTAAGCAGTGAATGACAACTCATTTTGCTACTATATGTGCGCATTGTCAGAGAGATGGTTTCTGAGCGCTGCCTGAGAGACGCGCACATGATGTTGCTGCTATAGAGCGTGCAAGTACTGAACTGAGTTCTTTTTGCCACCTAATTGAACTTGAAAGGTTAAATACACATACTTATTTGTCAAAGTGACCATGTCTTTGCAAGTGAACACACTCATTTATGTTTTAAGTGAACGTAAATAGTTGAAAAAGAAAATGCATGTGTATGTTGGATCCATGCAGTCGGTCTTATAGTGACAGCAGCCTAATATACCTGTTGTCGTATGTGTCATTAATGTGAATCAAACAACAAAAAAGAGAAAATCTCTCAGTGCTCTTGACTGAATCACTTTTGTATCTTTAATAAGAATATATAATTAATGTACAAAGAGAAGACTATGCAGTATTTTTTATACATTTGATTACTTTATACAATTTATGTAGTATTTCTTATTTCTAGCTTGAAGTTTTTCAAGTAGGTCTATTTCATTTGTTTTCTTTCTATTGTAGTTTGTTTTCCAATATGCTTGTAATTAGTTTCTTTGTTCTTTCTTTTTCACTGTACTTGTCTTTGGTAAGCTTGAGAGTTTTTTTTTTTTTAAGTAGGCTAGTAGGCTATTAGTTTTTTGTGATATTCAAAATGTTGACAGGAATTATGAAATTTCAATGGTATCAAAATGTTTATATCATAAAAAATCTTATTTAAAGCAAAACTATATTGTGATATACAGCATATTGTTATCGTGAAATAAAATTACTCATATCGTGACATAACATTTTGGTCATATCGCCCACCCCTACCAACAATATTCATAATATACAATGCCAGGTTTGCATATATGTATATATATATATATATGATATATAATATTACATATACTGTGCTTTGTATACTTAAGGCTGAACAGAATGACCTCAAAACTTTTCAGGCGTCTCTTCAGCAAGAGGATGAAAATATTAATACTCTGACAATACCAACTGAAAGAGGTCAGCTAACTTCGCATCCCTGCTGTGGATGTCTTTCTGAACCCTCTAGAGCAGAATGAAAGAGACCGGCGGTGTTCACCTAGAGAAAACAGGCCCTGAGCACCTCAACAATACACATTCAAGAGGTCTTCTTTCATCTTTGTGAAGCAACACTCAGAGAATTGAATGAAATGGACTCTGTGTTTGTAAGTGCAGTGACATTTAGTTGGCCGATAGCCATTGTTCCTGTGAATAATTGAGCAAAGAATGTAAAGCTGTGAATTCTCCTGCAGTTTGGTATCTCTGGTGTTGGATACTCATAAAATACAATAATGCTTTATATTCATGAATGATTCCTGACAACAATGTGTTACGGTTTCCACAAAAACATGAAGCAGCACAACTGCACAACATTGATAATAATAAGAAATGTTTTTTGAGCAGCAAATCAGCATTAGGATTTCTGAATGATCATGTGACACTGAAGACTGGAGTAATGATGCTAAAAATTCAGCTTTTTCATCACAAGAATAAATTATATTTTAAAATATATTACAATAGAAAACAATTATTTAAAATTGTTATAATATTTCACAATATTACTGTTTTAACTGTATTTCTGATCAATGAAATGAAGCCTTGGTAAGCACAAAAATCCTACCAAACCCAAACTTTTGAATGGTAGTGTATGTCTTTGCTTTCTTCCTCTGGGTTAGCTAATGGTTAGGGTTAGGTACAGGGTTTGGATTATCAGGTTATATTGTTCCAGGAGCTGATTTGATGTGATTTCACATAAACTGCTCCCAGCTTTGTGCCCAGATTGCTTCAGTAAACACACTCGGCAGAACTTTCCCCCGAATGTGTTCAGTTTGTCTCTCACTACAGATAATCATGTTTGACAGGCTCTTGGATGTGAGAGAACAGGCAGGTGGTCAGGCCGTCTCCTTTACCCTTCTGAGCTTTTCTAGTCTTTGGTGTACAATATCAAACCATCCATTCATTCATACTTTACAGAGGAACATTTTATTGCTCAGAGGTTGCTCTCTCAGAGACTTAAAGGGTTAGTTCACCCAAAAATGACATTTCTGTCATTAATTACTCACCCTCATGTCGTCCCAAACCCGTAAGACCTTCGTTTGTCTTCGGAACACAAATGAAGATATTTTTGATGAAATCTGAGGGTATCTGATCTGATCCACACATAGGCAGCAACGACATTGCACATTTTGAGGTCCAGAAAGGTACTAAAGACATCGTTAAAACCGTCGACTACAGTGGTTCAACCTTAATATTATGAAGTGACGAGAATACTTTTTGTACAAAAAAAAATAATAATAATAAAAAAAAATAACGACTTTATTCAACAAATTCGTCTGACCCCTGTGATACTGCTACGCTACTTTCATTGTTTCACTCAGTATTGGATGGTTTTGTTTTGTTTATATTTATATATATATATATTTTGTTGTGTGTGTGTATATATATATATAATATATATATATATATATATATATATATATATATATATATATATGGTCACTGTGATTTTGCCAAGCAAGACATGTTCCTGGATCAACATTCCTGTCCGAAAATTTAGTCCTAACCCTATCCCTACCTCTAAACTTAACCCTACCCATAACATCCCTAAAATCAGAGGGAAATGATAGGTGAATAACACTGATATATAAGCACCTAACCCTGCTTATAAGCCTAAACTTGACATTAACTGTAAACTTGTCCCTCAAATCTTATTGGTTGATTGGAATGTTGTTCCAGGATCAACAAAGATGTTGATCCAGGAACATGTTGTACTTGGTGAAATCACGTTCACCATATATATATATATAAAATAAAAAATTTAGTCAGTGCCGATAGCCTCGAGGGCAGCTCGCCGACATATAGCACCGTTGCACTTTGGGTGACCCAAGTTTGAGTCCCGGCACGTGGACCTTTTCCGATCCTGTCCCCCCCTGTCTTTCCCACCTCGCTTCATGTCCACTCTATACTATCCTATCACAATAAAGGCAAAAGTCACCAAAAATAAATCTTTAAAAAAAAATAAAGAAAGAAGTCTCTTATATGCTCACAAATGCTGCATTTATCTGATCAAAAATACAGTAAAACATTAAAGGGTTAGTTCACCCAAAAAGGAAAATTCTGTCATTAATTCATTAATTACTCACCCTCATGTCGTTCCAAACCCCTAAGACCTTTGTTTATCTTCAGAACACAAATTAAGATATTTTTGATGAAATCAGAGGGGTTTTTTATCCCCCATAGACAGCAATTGAACCTGGAAGCGCTGAACGTAAACAGCGTAAAAGAATGACAGAAGGGAAAATATTGTTGAATAAAGTCGTTATTTTTGTTTTGTTTTTGCGCACAAAACGTATTCTCATCGCTTCGTAAGATAAGGTTGTCACGTTGACTATTTTAACAATGTCTTTAGTACCTTTCTGGACTTTGAAAGTGGTGGTTAAATTGCTGTCTATGGACAAGTCATATACCTGAAGGATTTCATCAAAAATATCTTAATTTGTGTTCAGATGATGAACGAAGTTCTTACAGGTTTGGAACGACATGAGGGTGAGTAATTAATGACAGAATTTCCATTTTTGGGTGAACTAACCCTTTAACCAAACTTTTATGAGCTCATATTGAAACATTGTTGAGATGTAATGTGAACCTCTAAAATAGACATGAGGTTTCTCAGCAAGAAAGTCTTGATTCTTAAACGTCCACACCATCTTTTGACTGTGTATTTGAGACTATTGTAAACAGATCTCATTTGTGAATTTCCTGTTGGAATTCATTTGTGATTTTTCACATGGATTCCTTTTTCCTCCTTTCCAATTTTTGTACCATTGTGTAAAACTTGATTTTTACAGTATCTTTTCTCTCCATCCTTCTCTCCTCTCTGATGTGGGTGTTGTTTGTAGTGCCAGTTCTCGTTGTGGCAGCACCTCCACATTTACACCCAGGCACTGACGCCTTCAGATCCTTTGTAAAGGCTCAGCGGGATGAGCTTCATCTCTGTCGCACCTCCCATTACAGTTCACTTCATCTACTGACATGATTCCAATAATAATATGTCTTTCATCTTCTCTAATTACTCAACTTCATTACTTGATACCTGCCTCCCTACAGTTCCACAAGCACCAGAGGAGTGCGCTGACTTTGTGCTGATGAGCTATTGATATTTTCGAGTGCAGTGGGTTGTGGGCTATTATCTATGTGACCCATATGTGTGGGCATATGCTTCATATTCTAGCTTCCAAGAATGAAAATTCTGTCATTATTTACTCTCTCATTATGTCATTCCAAACCCATATGCTGTTATTTTTTTCCTTGGAACATAAAAGGAGAATTTTCATGTAGCTCTTTTTCAGACAATGACAGTTTATAGTGATTCAAGTCTGTAACACATACAAAACAACATTAAAGAACCTTTAAACTTGTGTGCAGTATTGTTAGGGGTTCCCAGACTTTTTGTGAGTTGAACCCCTTTGACATAAAATATGTACTTATTGTCACATCCATTTCTATGTCTTGTGTTCTGTGAGACTTTTATGTTGAAGTTTTTCTCAGTTCCTATTGTTTCAGTGTTCACTTCCTGTGTTTGGTTCCTGTATTGCCTTGTACCTTGTTTGTCACCATAGTTACCCTCATTATATCAAATCACCTACACCTGTCCCTCGTCAGTCCCTTGTTAACCTGTCTATTTAACCTCTGTGCTTCATTTGTTGTTTGTCGGTTGTTACTCCTGTATGTGTGTTCTTGATGGTTTACTTGTGTTCTTGGATTATTTTGTGTTTATGTTTTCTTTAATAAATGGTTGTGCTTGCATTTGGATTCTCGCTCTGACTCATCCTTATGTGCCCGTGACACATATGTTCTAAGTAAATATATTTCCTTTTGATATCAGTTAATGGTCACATGACATGCAAACAAAATATTTCATCCTATTTTAGTCAGGTTTGTTTTATTTGTTTTTATTTTATTTATTTTAATTGTACATTTTATGATTTAGTAATTCGTTTTTCATCCACTCACAAACCCCAGTTTGGGAAACCCTGTTAGAATCGATATGATTAGATAAGAGTTTATTGTCATTCCAGTCATATACAGGTATATAGTGGAACAAAATGCCATTTCACTAGGAGGTGTAGTCAAATTACAATAACTGGTATACTGAAGTCATACAATAACTTACTTTAGTTGGGGACTTTTATTTTGAATGTAGCTTGAGCTCTCAGGTATTTTGGACAGGTGAAAGGTCAGGGGTAAGAGATCAAATAATTCTGGACCGTAGTGTTGTTTCTTGTTTTGAAAATCACCCACTTTCACTTTTTCATTTACTCTGTAGATGGATTAAAATTGAATATTAAAGTTAAAAAATATCACGTCTTCTGAAGACGATTAGTGGGGGAAATAAGATTTGTTAATTGTTCTTTGTTTTAAAATAGGGATTCCCAAACTTTTTTGTCAGCCGAAACCTTTTGACCTAAAAGAATTATTTGAAGCACTGTACCGTCTGAGATTTTAAGTTAACATTTTAAAAATTTTCTGATGTTGGATAATGGTCACACAACATGCAGGTAAACAAATAAAACATTTCATATAGGGTTGTCAAAAGTACTGACTTCGGTACTGAAATTTTAAAAAATGTGATGATACCAGCATTTCCCCCTATCGTTTTGAGCACTGTTGGGAGGATTCTTAAACACCTCTGATTGGCCATTGTGTTCACGTGCTCAACAGATATGTCTGTGGTTGGCTACAATGATCAACGCTTCAAAAACATGTTGCAAATAGACATCTTTGACGCTCTTCACCGAGCGCTTACACAGATACAGATGGGTGAGTTTGAAAGCAGGCGGATTAGTTCACTTCAGAATTAAAATTTCCTGATAATTTACTCACCCCCATGTCATCCGAGATGTTTGTCTTTCTTTCTTCAGTTGAAATGAAATTAAGGTTTTTGAGGAAATCATTCCAGGATTTTTCTCCATATAGTGGACTTCGGGTTGAAGGTCCAAATTGCAGTTTCAGTGCAGCTTCAAAGGACTCTACACAATCCCAGACGAGGGATAAGGGTCTTATTTAGTGAAACGTTTGGCCATTTTCTAAAAAAAATAAAAATGTAGATACTTTTTAACCACAAATGCTCGTCTTGCACTAGCTCTGCGATGCGCCACGCGTTACGTAATCACATTGGAAAGGTCACGTGTGACGTTGGTGGAAGTACAGAAGTTGGAGGAGAAAATGAGATGGAGTCTTTTGCCCTAATGCGGTACTTCCGCCCATGTCACACGTGACCTTTCCAATTTGATCACGTAATGCATGGCACATCGCAGAGCTAGTGCAAGACAAGCATTTGTGGTTAAAAAGTTGGTCAATTTTTTTTCTTTTTAGAAAATGAACAATCGTTTCTCTAGATAAGACCCTTATTTCTCGTCTGGGATCGTGTAGAGCTCTTTGAAGCTGCACTGAAACTGACATTTTGACCTTCAACGCATTGGTAACTGTTGAAGTCCACTATATGGAGAAAAATCCTGGAAAGTTTTCCTCAAAAACCCTAATTTCTTTTCGACTGAAGAAAGAAAGAATAAACTTCTTGGATGACATGATGGGGATGAGTAAATTATCAGGAAATTTTAATTCTGAAGTGAACTAATCCTTTAACTCTACAATAAGTAAATCCACTTCACCAGCTAATTACTCTTTGGCAGCGATGCCATAGAAATATACAGAGCTACTGCAAAAACGGAAGTTCAAACACAAATTCTATAGATGGCTGCGTGCATAAGGTCTATATTGGTGAGCTGGATACTTTGCCCCATCACACTGTCCCTCACCTTCCCACCGGTTCATTCCCTCTCTGTCTAATCACCTTGAAGATGATACAGGACTCGAGTGTGAATTTCTCCTCTGTCAGAGTATTATTCCATGCAACTGGCATCGTTCCACTGTGGTGCCCACGCGCTCCTCTCCCACTCAGTTCACGTCGAGATCTCTGTGCAGTCGGGCTCCTATGAAGACTGTGTTTTGCAGCGAGGGGATTGGATTACATTGTTGTCACAGCTGTCAGTCATGGCACGAGCCCTCTGTGCCATGCTGACAACTGCAGCCATAGCAACCACGCCGTGACGACGGTCTTATATTAAGCATAGCATCGTTTTGAGCTTCTTTCTTCTGGTACCCTGCATCTGCTTTCTTTGAGTGTGTTTCCACAGTGTATCCTGACACGAGCTTCTGTTAAACTGAGAGTGTCACACAGTTTCCTTATGTGGAGGAAGCACATCGTTATTAGGGGTGGGCGGCATGACTAAAATCTTGTGTGAGTCATTTTATATGACTGTAACAGTATATATCACAACAGGGTTGTTTTATTTCTATAGCACTTTCTAGTGATATACAAATCATTCCACAGCAGAATATGTGGTGCTATAGCAACAGCAAAGTCATGGGTTTGATTCTCATAGATTGCATGGATTAATTAAGTTTATGAATTGAATACAATGAAAGTGTGAAAATGAAAGGTGTTTAATCAAATTTAATAATTTTCTCTTTTTGTTTGTTTGGAACTTGATGGATGTAAACCAAAAGATATGACTAAAAGATCACACTTTAGATTAGGATCCAATTCTCACTATTAATTAACTATTAACTACAACTTTGGTCTCAATAAACTCCAAATTACTGCTTATTAAAAGTTAGTAAGATAGTTGTTGTAGCATTTAAGATTAGGTATAGGGTAGGATTGTGGGATATAGAATATGGTCATGCAGAATAAGGCATTAATATCTGCTTTATAAGTACTAATAATTAGCCAATATCCTAGTAATAATATGCATGCTAATAAGCAACTAGTTAGTAGTGAGAATTGCACTAAAGTGTTACAGATTAAATACATTTAAAAATAGATTCACATTATGAATATATTGTATATGTATATATAATGTATATATTCATAATGTGATATTATATATTATAAAACATAAATTCTGAATTTTATATTATGTTGCTTTGCAGTTATCGTCCAAACGTTGGTGGTTGGCGAGATTTTTGAATGTTTTTGAAAGAAGTCTCTTCTGCTCACCAAGGCTGCATTTATTTGATCAAAAATACAATTAAAACGGTAATATTGTGAAATATTATTACAATTTAAATAATAATAATATGTTTTAAAATGTAATTTATTCCTGTGATGTCAAAGCTGAATTTTCAGCATCTTTACTCCATTCTTCAGTGTCACATGATCCTTCAGAAATCATTCTAATATGCTGATGTGCTCAATAAACATTTCTTATTATTATCCATGTTGAAAGGAGTTGTGCTGCTTAATATTTTGTGGAAACTATAGTACTTTTTTTTCAGGATTGATTTGTTTGCATCCTTGCTGAATAAAAGTATTCATTTAAAAAAAGATATCTTACTGACCCCAACATTTTGAATGCTCTGTTTATTTTTTTGTCACATTTTTACTTGTCTTGACTTGTTTTTGACATCGTGCCCTGTATTTTCACATTACACTGTTTCTTACCAGTGTTGGGGAAAGTTACTTTTAAATGTAATGCATTACAATATTGCGTTACTCCCTAAAAAAAGTAACTAATTGCGTTAGTTTCTTTTAATGGAAAGTAATGTATGTTATTTTTGCGATACTTTTTCTCATCTGGGCTGGGCTGTTTGTTTGTTTGTTGTTCTATTTTTGGCAAATGTAAAGGCCCTTTCACACCAAAAGTGAAATGAATAAGCCTCAGGCTGAAGGAAATGTAAATTCACTCCTGTACAGTAGAGGGCGCAGCTCAAACAAACAATTCTTTCAGCTGTGCTGCCATTCTGGAATACAGAAGAGAAGAAGTAAATGTATCTTCACATTTAGCCTGCGTTCCATTCGGAAGGGCTCATCCCTATGCCCTAATCCCTTCAAAAGTTTTACCCTCCGGAGTGAGAGCTTCGAAGGGATGAAGGGTGTAGGGGTCAAAAAAACTATTTTTTTTGGAACGCACTTCTGCGTCATCTTAACGAGACAATCAAGGAGGCGCCGTCTTCGCACATTTTGTACGCTGGTTGACCCCCCAAAAAACGGGCTTTGAACGATGAGTAGATTGTGCAAGCTGCGCCTTTTGTTTAACGTTAGTTTATTTATTTATTTATTTATTTTTTGGTTTATCGCACCAAGGCCTTTTATGTTAAATATATTGTATATTGTGTCTATGTATTTGAAACATTTGAATGGACTGATAAAGGTATCTTTTTTTTGAAGTACAATGTCGTTTTGACCATAATAATGTACCAAATCTAAATATTACAGTAATATAGAAAAATACTATACATAGATTTATAGGTAAAATCGAACTCCGAGCCTCCTGTACCCATTCTGTGACGCAAAACAACTTCCCTGTGCAAATGATCATGGGGGCCCGAAGTGTCCATCAGTTGTACCCTTCGAAATACTTCATTCCGAAGGGCCCATTGAAGTGGCCAGTTTTGAGCACTTTGGTTTGGAACGACCCTTCAATATGGCGGCCATGATTGTTTTCACTCTGAAGTGCCCTTCGGAGGGCGATATATCCCGTTTGGAACGCACTGTCTAGAACTAGTCTAGAATAACCATCATGTTTACACAGCACACACAACCTCTAGGCACTTGCTCCCGATTTCTCACAACATGTGGACAGGAGAGGTGTCAGTCAATAAATGGGAAAACAAAGTAACTTGCGTTACTTATTTGAAGTAACTCAGATATTTTGTTGTAAATTTAAAAGCAATGCGTTACTTTACTAGTTACTTGAAAAAAGTAATCTGATTACATAACTCGCGTTACTTGTAATGCGTTACCACCAACACTGTTTCTTACATGCATGATAATATAAATGAATAGCTGTGCAAACTTTGGCATTAAGGTTACAGGGAAATCTACCTGTCTGACACATTTCTACCATTGTACTGTACCAAACCGGACTGCACTAGTGCATCCTGACACAAGCTCTTGTTAAACTGAGCCTGTTAAAGTTTCCTTACATGGAGGAATCACATTGTTATGCTGAAAACAATGTGGCTGCTGTTCCCGTTCGCTCCAGGCCTCTCCGTTTTTCCCTGACAACATGCTGTAGCTCATACATGAAACCACATGGCTCTAGGTGTTTTTTTTTTAATGCGTGGAGTATTTGCAGTAGTGGAGCCATGTGTCTGAGTGTGAGAGAGTGTGTATGCTTGTACTGTATGTAGGTCAGTACGATCTCTGATAAACCTCGGCATCACTCGCCTTGTGCTATCTCTGCTGGCCAGTGTAACTTGTGGAAAAAAAGCTATGCATTGACAGTTTTTGAAAGATTAATATCATTAAAGCTTTGAATTTGCCATCATGTGACTGCCGTGGAGTGTGTGGGTGTGTATTGCCATGGATCCGAGAACCTAGGCAGCTGGTATTTACATGATCACAGATTGGCCAGCAGAGACCATGCGGAGGGACGAGACAGGAGTGATTTTTTTTTCTTCTTTTTTTTCAATCCGTCCATTCAGCTTGCTGTCAGACCGCAATCATGCGTGAAGAAAAGTTTGTCTGTAAAGTTTGATGGGACTATGATGCATATTTGAAGTCTTTGTTGGCTGATAATTGTAAATGTAAATGCCAACATTTTGGCTTTGTTAAAATATAGCAGCCTCTAGTACCTGACATTGACAAATTAGATACACTACTGTTCAAATGAGACATTTTGTTTTTGAAGGAAATTAATGCATTTATTCAGCCGGGATGCAGTAAATTGATCAAAAGTGACAGTAAAGACATTTATAATGTTACAAAAGATTTCTATTTTATATAAATACTGTTCTTTTGAACTTTATATTCATCAAAGAATCCTGAAAAAAAATGTATGATGATTTTCACAAAAATATTGAGCAGCACAACTGTTTTCAACATTGAATAATAATAAATGTGCAGCTATAATCAGCAAATTAATGATTTCTGAAGGATCATGTGACTCTGAAGACTGGAGTAAATTCACAGGAATAAATTACATTTAAAAAAAATTCTATTATAATATTTCAGAGTATTACAGTTTTTACTGTATTTTTGAGCACAAGAGACTTCTTTCTTTCAAAAACATTTTTATAATCTGACCCAAACCTTTATAGTTAAATTTATAGGCTACAGGATTTTATTTTATTTTATTTTATTTTATTTTATTTTATTTTATTTTATTTTATTTTATTTTATTTTATTTTATTTTATTTTATTTTATTTTATTTTATTTTATTTTGGAAGCCTCTGTAAAAATTACAGAAGTTTGAATAAAAAAATATACATTATTTATTACAGTGAAATACACAAGCAATGTCTTAAATGCCTGTATAATTTATTAAATATGTACAATTATCATATGGCCCAATGCATTTCTGTGATGGAAACTTTTTTCTGGAAACAATTTTAGCAGTTCCGTTGGTGTAAAGGCAAATTACATGAGCAAAATTTTCAAAATGTCATCAATTTCTCACATTACTTGATGATCACTGAATCCACATCAGACCAAAAGAATAAAAAAGCTTCATGTTTTTCCAATTCGCCGTGTTTTGTCTAGAGGGTCCGTCAGTGTTTGATCTGGAGAAAACATGCTCTTTGGAACAGGGGCGGCGTTTGAGTCCTTTTGATGCGCTTCCTGCTGGGGTGGTCTTTGAACACAAGCTCTTTGGATTTAAGTCTGCTGACCCGTCAGAGCCGAGGTCGCATCCACCAGTCGGTCTCGCTTCAGAGATAAACTCCACAAACTGTGTCTGAGCAATTCCAGTGACAGAATGGATGAGCTCCATCTCCTGCTGCAGATAAACTGTCCTGGCAATAGCTAATACTCCCTAATCATCTGCAGGATCTTCAGGCTTCAAATGGGAAGACATGTTTCACTTTCATTGTTTTGGGCTGGTAATTACATTCCAAGCTGTTATATATTTTCGAAAAACATCTTTATCTGCAGTGTTTCTTTTAAAATTCCTCAGAAAAAAACCCACAATTGGTATACACAGAGTATAAAGATAAAATGGATGTGGGTATTAGCACGGATAACTTGATCTTTGAAGAATTTGATGAGAAATATCATATTATGATCTTTGACTTTGTATATTTTAAGCAAAAGTCTTCGATTTATGTCTTCAAGAAGCAACTGAGGCATTCGTTTCATTTATGCTTTTCCTTCTTAATGTTTTTGCTTGTTCTTTCAAAGTCCAGAAGACTTAATAAGATTTTCAATTTGGTATTTATACACAACTGAGACTATTTTAGGCATTTAGAAACAAATGAGACAATTATTGAGATAATTTGGTCTTGGGAAAATTTGATGAAAAATGTTAGAGCTCCTTGATCTTTGACTTTTGGTTGCAGGATTGTATCTTGGCAAATCCAAGCAAAATTTGAGACAGTTTAAGGACAGTGACACAATATGAGTTTTCTTGAAAAGATTTGTCTTTTACCTGATTTGTGTCTTCCTACCCATCCCAGGGCCCCTCCTATAGCGATTACAGCTCTAATCCCAACAGGGTGGATTCAGCAAATACTCATTCAACCTTTAAGCGTGATTAAATGGGAAAAATGACGGAAAGGTCCAGATGTTGGGAGGGCTGTAGAGGAAGTGAGGTGTGTGTTTGTTGAGATAAATCCCTGTTTTTCCACCACTGAGCTTCATTGATTGCCTCTTTCTCTCTCTGCTTGCTCGATGTGCTGGGTCAGATTACCTTGTTTGATCACAGGCAACTCGCAGCATTTGAGTCCAGAATTTTTACGAGGATCCTGGATTGAATTTAATTTACGGGAAGTATCACAATCCCGTTGATCTATTTTAGGGCTCCGTTTAGATTATTTAAAGTGTGTTGGGAACTGAGACTCGATACTTATTTTGAATCAGTGTCATTTATATATATATATATATAATATAAGGAATTGTCTGTTAGAAAACCAGTGTTGTCTGATTCATTAACAAATGACTCTAATGAGTCGAGTCTTTTTTAATGAATCTGTCAAAAAGACTTACCAAATCATTTGGAGTGGTTCATGAGTCACACACTGAACCTTAAAGGGTTAGTTTACCCTAAAATGAAATTTCTGTCATTAATTACTCACCCTCATGTCATTCCAAACCTGTAAAACCTTCGTTCATCTTCAGAACACATATTTTTGATGAAATCCGAAGGTTTCTGAACCACACATAGACAGCAATATCATTCCACTTTTCAAGGCCCAGAAAGGTACTAAAGACATTGTTAAAATAGTCCACGTGACTACAGTGGTTCAACCTTAATATTATGAAGCGACGAGAATAGTTTTTGTGTGCAAAAACAAAAATATCGACTTTATTATTTCTTCTCTTCCCTGTCAGTCTTCTACGCAGTTGACGTTGTAGACAGTGCAGAGCTTCCAGGTTCTACGTCAGAACGCAGACTCGTGGTTTGGCGTGGTAAAGAGTATGACGATGTTAATGTGTTTGGTCTTGTTTTGTATAAGCATACATGAATCACCCCTGTAGCAGATCTATACAGGTGGAGCTGGGGAAGGTGGAGGGTTTCTGAAAGCATGCTCCAAACAATAGGCAAGAATTTGAATGTTGAGCATCAAGCTCATAGGCCAAATCCTTACTGGACGAGAGGAGGAGCTTGGGGATGGAGTAGGGTAATTAGCTCTTGAGCAACGTAATAGCTGCTGATAATACTGATGGACAATGGATGCTGTGATAGGCGTTGTATTTCGATCAGCTAAGAGTCAGCTGATGCGAGCTTGACTGACTTCACCTGCCAGAACTAATGCTACGCTTGATATTTCTTTTGAACTATCTATTCATCAAAGAATCCTGAAAAAATATATGATAAATTGGTGGAGAACATGGTGGAAAGTAGTTAAATTAGAGTCAAGCTAAAAATTAAGTCAATTGTGTTTCTGAGCAGCTTCATTTACATAAACCGTCTGAAAAAACTGGTTCAATAAAATGAATTGGACTTCCCAATGCAACATATGAGAGCAGGCGTGGGATTATTGCCTCAGTTTTCTTGCAGAAGAGCTGCGTGTGCAGTACAGTGTGCCGAATCACAATTTTTTTTTTAGCTTGTAGTATTTTTCTTTTTAGTGTAATTATCTTCTGCTCACTTCAGGGCATAAATAATTTACCAAACCAGTGATTCCATATGCAACAAACTGGCCTGTTATCTGCTCCAACTCTGTCTTTATTTTCATCATACATGTTTGCCCAGGCTCAGAGAGAAGAGCAATCACAGGGCAGGGGAAAAAAAGAGAAGTGTGATCATTCATCTTGCCCTCCTGCTAATAGAAAACGGCAGTCTTCATTGTGCCTCTGCCTGCTGTGATCAGAGCCCAGTGGCCGTGTCATCTCAGAGGAGGGCCGAGCTTCACTCTGGGCTCCAGGCGAGCTGCACACGTGTCTCTTTGGAGCTCAGGACATTTGACTTTAAAGCTAGGATGTCTGAAGAAAATGTGTGAGTGGTGTTGTGGGTAATTGCCAGAGCATTGCTATTTGGCCGCTAAAGTGTTTTGAGTGGTTTTTAGTGGGTTGCTATGCGGTTGCTAGGGTGTTTTGAATTATTAGGTGATTGTTTTCTGCTCAAAAAAACAAACAAACAAAAAAAACGGCTCAAGTCCTACCTAGTTTTTTGCCCATTTTATCATTTGACGTTCATAAATACCCTGCAGTTTAAAAAATGATGTTTAACTAAAATATAGTCAAAAGGGGTTGGACACTACGGAGAAAAAAAATGGTATATCGTAGCCACGAATTAACATTACGTCAGCACGTTTTACTAATTATTTCCCTCGTTTTAAGTAAATCGTGTGCACGATATAATAATTTGCTCCCTCATTTTACTAAATCTTGGCTAAAGTTAAACCAAAACGAGGGAACAAATTAGTTCAACGTGGCCACAATTTACTAAAACAAGTGAACAAAATTCTTAATAAGGGTCAAAATAATGTTAAACATTTTATGGACCCTGTTGTATACCGCACATTTGTTGGTAAACTGCATATTTTTTCAAGATCCCGCCTTGCCTCTTGCACCTTTTTACACTTTGAAATATATCAGATTATTAATATAGGTTGCTTACGGCATTTCATGTTGACTTTGTTGTACATAATCTGGAATATTCCTTCAATTTGTCACACCCACATTGAACATGATCTGAGACAAGACAAGATGATGAATGGGACAAAATCTAATGCAATCTAATGACTGAAGCTCGTAGAATCAAAGGAAGTCAGGAGGAGGAGTTTGATGGTGCAGCCAAAATATAATGAAGATGCACAAGTGATTATGAGCCTCCTTCTGATGTAATAATCTCATTATCTAATGCAAGATTCGTTTTAGTGCAGCGAAGAGGAAAAACAAAGCGCTTTGTTTATGATAGTGTGAAACTCCTGTGCGTGAGAAACATCCCTATACTGACCCTTTTCAAATGTAAATCACGCTGATGTTGAAATCTGGCTGATTTAAACTTGAAAGTTGCATATAAATCATTTGATGTGAACGAACACATTTGAAGGCGTGCGTTTTATGAACCTGAGATCTCCCACAACATGTCTGTTCTCTCTTTTAAGTTGTTCCCTCGCAGCACTTGAAAGGCTTACGTATCCATTAGTGTGTTTCAGCTACAGTGACTCGAGTTGTGCTCGATTTGAAGCGCTGCGTCAGTCTACCGTGAACACAGTCTGTTTTAGAGTTCCAGTATCTTTCTTTTCCTGGATATATTGTATTTTTTGGAGTATCAGTTTCAAAGCAGGATGTAACTATATTCATTTACCCTTTGACTTTGTCCTTACTGGATTACAATGGTCATTGAAAACCTTTCAGGATATTTTAACCCAGTAAGGATATGTTGACTTTGTACATAATCATATTTACTGTGTGTGTGTGTGTGTGTGTGTGTGTGTGTATGGGTCATTGACGAATAAGGTTTTTAAAAGTGTAAAAAAAAAACATAATGGAGATATAATTAATTTTGAAGTTTTAAGTGTTATCAATGAGATTATGTGGTTTTTACAATCAATTAACACTGCTTTTGTCATTTTTTACAAGATGGACAAAATTTGTCACCAAAAAAGTTTAACCAAAATTTCGGTTTTACCGAATGACACTTTTGGTTATACCGAATGACGATATTTTCAAAAAATGCTAACAGGCTGATATCTAGCTAGCTTTTAAACATTTTATATTTAGTACAAGTTTTTAAAATATTACAACATTTTCCATGTTTTATAGCACTTGTACCGAATGATCTGATGTATGAGCAAGTGAAAACATTAATTTTTCAAATAGTTAAGAGAGAGCTAGTTACTTTGCTTCACGACCATGTGGTCCTTTGCAGGTGTCTGAATGATGTCACATCCTGTCACATGATACTAACCATATGACTTGATCCAAAATGGTCCCTTTATATTGGTTACTCCGAATGACATCAATGAAATTCATTTTTTCAGACATTCTTTCTCATAACAAAGCAACGACTTCTACACATAATTTTAATACCATTTTGCACTATGTTGATATATGATGTTATAAAATCATGCCAGAATAAAAAAAATATATATACATTTATTACATTTTAAGATATTTTAATCACAAATGAAATGGCTGTATTGGCCTTTGGACGGTTAAACCGAATGACCTTTTGACACTTCAAAATCTTTAAAATACCTTTTATATGTAGCAAAATATAATTAAAACCTTTTGGATTTGATAAAAGCGATCTAGTTGTACTACCTTACATATTTTGGATGTAATATCTTTGTTTTTTATTATTATTAAGGCCTTTGGACAAAAAAATGACCCGTCACATCATTGACCCACACACACACACACATATATATATATATATATATATATATATACACCTAACCCTCATATATATACACATTGTGACTGCAATTTCTATAGCATTATTTAAAAAAAATAAAAAAACGAAATTGGGAATAACTGAATGTCATGCCTTTTTCAAAAGTGCATATAATTAAATAGGTGCCACTGAATCAATTTGTATATAATTACAAGTGCATTCCCTCCCCGCAAATGTTACATGTCCCGAAATGTAGTTCTTCCAGGCCGAGCAACCAATCAGAATTAGCATTAGGTGGTCAGGTGATCATAAACGTGTATTTCCAGCTCTATCCACCTTATTTTTCACGTAAGAGCCGGTGGGGTCACCATGATTTTGCCAAGTAAGACATGTTCCTGGATCAGCATATTTTGTTGATCCTGGAACAACATCCCTGTCTGAAAATGTAGTCCTATCCCTATTCCTAAACCTAACCCCACCCATAACTTATCCCTAAAATCAGAGGGAAATGATAGGTGAATAACACTGATGTAGAAGCACCTAACCCCGCTTGTTGACATAAATTGTCCCTCAAATCTGATTGGAATGTCGTTCCAGGTTCAACAAAGATGTTGATCCTGGAACATGTTGTACTTGTGCAGCCATTTGTAAATTGAACGTGTCTGTCTTCCGGTGTCATCTGCTTCCAGTTATTTTTTAGCTGTACAAAAAAGCTTGTTATGCTGCTTGATATTGCAAACTGGTATTTCTTACCATATTATTTATTGTCGTAATTATAACCACACTGGTTTGTAGCACAAATAGATTTACTGCACTTTGTTATTCTTAGTTATTTCCCTATAGAAAGTCTTGCACATTCACAGAAGATATAGCTTACTTCCATCTTGAAAAATAAGGAGGATACATAGGAGACAAATGAATAGGTTTGTGCGTGGACTGAAAGGGCTCTGCGAGCGTCTGTCAGCGTTTCTGATCAGCCCTTCAGTCCCATTAGAAGAGAGGAGGTGAGGACAGGGCTAAAGACACACCAGATCTCCACCTCGCTGTCTTAACACCAGACGCTCCCCAGAGAGGCTATTTTTATCTGCTCTGCTTATCACAGGCCTGTCATGCACTTCAATCTCATTTCTACTGAGCTCCCCAAAGATAAAAGAAACATGCGTGTGGGGTTTTTTTTTGAGCATGACGCTTGTCTTAATTTAGCTCAGATCACCAGATGCGCTGCGTTCGAAGTTCGCAGTTTCATTTGACACATAAACACGTTCTGGATTTAAATTAGCAGGAGCATTTAACATTTCACTCCTGCAAGGAACAAGCTGTATTTCATGGCATTTTTTGGTGTTTTCATTTATTATTTCTTGGTGAGCGTGAGCATAAACAAATCAATGTTCGTTTATGCTCACACTCTTCTAAGCTTAAGTGATTGATTTTTTTTAATCTAGTTGATCTAGATGTAAGGGTGGTAAATCTGTTTCAAACAAGCTTAAAGTCAACATGAAATAAAAACTGACCCTTAGTATTGACTTTCAAAATGTTTCATTTTTATTTCTCATTTTAATGATACATTGTTCTAAACTTTTGAGAGTTCTATGAAATAATGAGTCAATAAAAGGATGTTAAAAATTGTGACTGATATTACTTGCAATTGCATTCGTCACGCCAGGAATGGGAAGATACATAGAGCACATTGCATTGTGGGATACAGTATGTGACTCATATCTTGGCTAATGTAGTAGATCATCCATTCTGTGCGTATAGAAAATTTGCATTCTATGCACAATGTGCATACTGCAGAAATAGTAGAGCAATATGGTAGAAACAATTACTTTATGAATGCATGTTTCTTGTCTTATTATACATGATTTATTAGTGCACTTTATTTGAAAAGAAAAAAAAAGCCTAATTCTTGTATTTAATGCCCACTTTTTTATGATCCAGTCATTTTTTTGATAAATAAAATCAACAATCAAATACTTTATTTCTTTTGAATGTTCTATTTTATTCATAAATACAACATATTACAGGAGTTAAACAACATGTTGTCTTTAAACCTTCCGTCCTCTTTATGTATCTAAACATTGTTTGCACTTTCTGCCATAGTTTTACTCGTCATCCCAGAACTCATGAGCTATAGAAACGGCAGCTCTCAATTATGAATTATTCACCCATTGTGTCCAGTTTCAGTGTTTGACATGAATTTATTGCACCATGGTCCTCTGTGTCTCCTGTTACTGATGCTGTTCAGAATAACAAACTCTGTGCAGGTTGGTGGTTGGTTTATTTCTTCCCACAATGTGAGAGATTACGCATAGTTCTCATACTATTCTTGCAATATGCACTTTGTACAGAATGCAGTTTATCTGTTTGCAGGGAATATGACCTACTACAAATACCAAAAGGTTCAATATATAACTGAGCACACTGGATTCCCACAATGCATTGCTATATACTGTGCATTGCCTTCTTTGAAAATAGTACGTGAAACAGAACGCATTATGCAGCAACAAACATTTCAAACAGTTGCTGCTTTCACACCATGTCATAATTACCATAATTTCGAGATGACAACATCTACTCGGAGCTGTTCACGTCCTCCTTGGCCTGGGAATTATTGCGTTTCTTTGGCAACACTGTCAACGCCTAAATTAATCTGCAGCAGTCAGGTGATACCAGAAAATCCCCAGCTTACAAGTTAATTACGAGCTCTACAAGGATGTGAATGCTTTTTGCAAGTTGAAATTTCGTAATTATGGTAATCACAACATGGCGTGAACTCACTTAGTAGTATACATCATTGTCACATGACCTCATTGCATACATTTTCAAATCAGTGAGTTGAATATACTTTGCATTTTAAATCCAGTTTTGTGTAAAAAAATACCTTAAAGTTCACCCAAAAATGAAAATTCTGTCAGTATTTACTCACCCTCATGTCGTTCCAAACCCGTAAGACTTTATTCATCTTCGGAACACAAATGAAGATATTTTAGATGAAATCTGAGCGATTTCTGTCCCTCCATTGACAGCTACGTAAAACTAATCCATATGAATTGAGTGGTTTAGTCCCAATTTTCTGAAGAGTCTCTTTATATGATGAAAAGATTGAATTTAGGCTTTTATTCACATATAAACATTGATCAGCGAACATAAACAGAAGCTCAACCGAACATGATTGACGTGCAAGAACAAACTCTTGCAGAAGCTCAAACATGCTGCGTAACATGAGAATGAACCTGATTGGTTCTTGCATGTCAAGCAAACATGCTTGAGCTTCTGTTTACCACAACTGATGTGTGAGCTGATGCATATTATTATGTGAATAAAAGCCTAAATTCAATCTGTTCATCATATAAAGTGATTGAGTCTCTTCAGAAAATTTGGACTAAACCACTCAATTCATATGGATTAGTTTTACGATCTCTTTATGAACTTTTTAAAGCATCAAAGTGTCAGTTGTGTAGACTGTCTATGGAGGGACAGAAAGTTCTCAGATTTCATTAAAAATATCTTCATTTGTGTTCTGAAGATGAACGAAAGTCTTACGGGTTTGTAACGACATGAGGGTGAGTAAATGATGACAGAATTTTCATTTTTGGGTGAACTAACCCTTTAATTCGACCAATCAAATGATGAATCATGAACTGGAAATGGAAGGTTAAGTTTATTGCATTACATCATGGGATTCCTCACAATGTGCTCTGTTGGGTACTGCGTTTTTAATTTTTTATTTTTTGAGAAAAGTATTAGATCATTCAGTAGATGCATACAGAAATTTGTGAACCATGCACTGTATACAGCAGAAGAACTATGAGTACTATGGGAGCCATTTTTTATAAAATTGCATTAAGATGCCAAATAACTGCATGTGAGTTGTCTCGCATATAAATACAATGTAGTGAGGCCAGCAGTGTAGCATACTAGTGCTTTATACATTTATTGTTCCACACTGCATATACAGTTTCACAAATTATTTAAAAAAAAAATAATAGACAGGATAAAGTAAGCACTATGCTAGTACTTCATGATGAACATAATATTCTAGTTAGAATAGAAAGAAAATGCATTCAAAGAATGTTTTTCTTCAAAGCAAGTGTGACTAATGATTGCACCAATGCAAGAAGACGTGGTCTATATTTCAATATGAATTTATAAACAATTGTCTTAGTATGTGAATGATGCACTGTATGGCATCTGTTTATATAATCATATTCACACAGCTAGTGGGCCAATATGACATGATGTGGGATTTTGTTTTTAATATTATGTAGATGTAAATGTAAAGTCACAGACTGAAATGCATAACCTTTAAATGTGTTGCTCAAAGGCACAAAGTGTCTTCAGTAATCCCTGTGAGCCTCTATTACTGCCGGTGTGATTGTCTCTGTTTGAGTGGGAAAGCTTGGGAAATGTTGCCTTATCTCACTGATGAGTGACTAATCCTTAAATTACTGTAATTTCCCTTATAATTTAGACTATTTGAAGTGATAAAAGTAAAATATTTCACATAAATACATTTTTGCAAAGCT
This sequence comes from Mylopharyngodon piceus, assembly GCA_039654765.1. Taxonomy (NCBI): domain Eukaryota; kingdom Metazoa; phylum Chordata; class Actinopteri; order Cypriniformes; family Xenocyprididae; genus Mylopharyngodon; species Mylopharyngodon piceus. The sequence continues at coordinate 15,072,871 of CM077445.1, forward strand.
ATTTAGACTTTTCAGAAGTCTAACATGGAGTGTTTTTGTCTTTGTGTCTCATTGTATGAATTATGTAACCCTTTTTTTTTGTTCAAAATTAACAAAATTTAAAGGGGACCTATTATGTAAAATTCACTTTTACGTGGTGTTTGAACATAAATGTGTGTTTGCAGTGTGTGTACACAACCACCCTATAATGATAAAAATCCACCCACTACTATTTTTAATCCCCATAAAACCTCTAAAGTCTCATAGAACAAGCCGTTTTCATTTTTTGTACAATGTGATGTCACATTATACAGGCCCCGCCCACGACTGCTGACGGACTCTGCTATTATAGTGAGAAATCGAGTCCCCCCAGGAATCGGGTCTCCTTTAGGACCCCGAGTGATCCCATTGGTTTAACAGACTTTTAATGGGTAGTATTTTTAGCACTTGATTGTAATTCCTGCAAAATCACGTTATGATTTATACTGTTTAAAATGCGTTATAATGACCATTATTGTCTTTTACATTACATGGTTCATGTAATGGGTCCTAAATAAGACCCGATTCCAGGGGGGATTCGATTTCTCATGACATCGTATTAGCATAGTTGTACACTGAGCGAGTTGTACACTGTCCGTCATTGTCTTGACACCGGAACAGCTGTAGCGACAAGAATGTCTCAAAAGCGATTGAGTTGTTTTGTTGTTGGATGTAAGAGTGAACATAACAGTCTTCATTTACTCCTGACATCCGAGCCGCTAATATCATACATGCGATTTCTGTCCCTGCTGTTTACGTTCACAGACACAACCGACTGTGTTTGTGAACTTTGTGTGTTTTTGACATAACCTTGTGTGTATTTGACAGTTTAAACACAATAAGACATGAAAGAGTAGTTTAATACTCACGAGACATGCCGTCTGACAGCCAGCTTTCTGTGCGTGTGCTTTAGATGTGTGCGTTTAGAAAACCATATATCAGAAGTTTAAACTGATATAGCTTTAAAACGCATGTAGATAATAAACTTTCATGATGAAGAAGAACTGCAATGTCCGTGAGTGTGATTGCGATATAGATGATAATCAAAACCAAGCAGATGTTTTGTTAGTATTTGGCAGAGTATCCGATTGCAGGCAGGAGCTGTTGAAGGAAGCGCTTTCCTAGAAAGGGGGCGGGGAGCAGCAGCTCATTTGCATTTAAAGGCACATGCACAAAAATAGCATGTTTTTGAAAGCACTCAAAACTGGGCATTTATAACATGGTATAATAAATGATCTGTGGGGTATTTTGAGCTGAAACTTCATAGACACATTCTGGGGATACCCGAGACAAAATTGAAAAAAGGGGCATAATAGGTCCCCTTTAAATAATGAGTCGATATGTCATCAATCCTTCCAAAACGTGTTTTTGTCTTACCCTAATTCACTATAGTAAGTCTATATTATAAGTGTTTATATTTTAGACCTGTCGGGATGGTTTTTGCGGGAAATTGCACACATACATCACTCACCCGTGCATGTCTCATCTAGAGATGGGCGCTTTCGAAACCTTTATGAATCTTTTGTTTCGAATCAGTGGTTCGGAGCATGTATCAAACTGCCAAAGTCACATGATTTCAGTAAACAAGGCTTCGTTATGTCACATCAGTTTCGAAATGTTTCAAAATTTCAATGGTTCAACGCTGGGGGGGGTGTACCAATCATGCTGATTTACTGAGATCAATTGAACAAGTGTCTATGGTTTTAACCTGATCTCTGATAGACGTTTTAATAGTCTCTTATTGGCCTGTTTAGCTGAGCCACATATTACACAGACACTTAATAATTAATGGTATTAGAATCCAGATTTTTTTTTTTTTAAAGCGAAGAAGGGACGAGTCGAAATTATTAACATTATGTTGCAAATGCTGTCCATTGAGCTTAACTTGTATTAAACCCAGAATATTCCTTAAATATACTATGGTCCGAAAAAAGAATTTGGAAATCATTAACAAGCAGCCCAGAAATATCTCTATGTGCTGTTTTTACAGCAACGCTGCATATTAAATTGCCCCAAATCCTATTTAGACATATAAGTCACACTTCAAAATTTATTAAAGTTGCAAGTGGCATTTATTTTAAAGAAAGGTAGCACAAGCACACTTTTCAAGAAAAAAATTCACAAAATCCATTTTTGGGGGCCACTGTGTGTCGAGATTCACATTTTTGGTCTGGTTTATGAATGATCTTCCCCCGAAATGTCATGTTACATCCGCACTGTAAATCAAACAGTGGCTGATGTGAAGTGTCAGTCGATCAGAGAAGTTCAGCCTGCAGCTGTGATTGTTTCGGTCTAATCGGATGCGATCGGCCCCTCCATCTTGACCCACATTGCGCCTCTGGCTTTATGTCCCGACAGTTTGAGAACACTACACCAGTCCTGGGGTGTTTCTCAACTTCCATCCATTCTCACATCCCTGTCGGTGGTTCTGCATTGCAGCCGAGCAGATTTCCCCGCTGGCCTGAAGACTGCAGCACAAACCCTGCGAGTCTCATTCTTAGTCAGCAGTGCCCTATTTACAGACACTGTCACTGAGGTTGTGTATTTTCTCGTTTATTGCGGTGTGCTGTATTGTTACAGATAAAAAAGCAGGATTAAGAATATTTGCAAATGCCAAGGAATATATTAGACTTAAATTACTGATGTACGTTTTACTGCTCTGTAATAAAAATGGCAGCATTATACAAGATTATTTGCAAATGCCAGGGTGTGTGCGTATATGTGTGCATACTGTAAGTCAGCGATGCGTTTATGCTGAGAAGGGAATCACATTGATGCTAAAAAATTGTGTGATCTCAGTAAAAGCAGGTCAGAGTGAATTACACAGTCTTTTGTCATATCTTTTAGGCCAGAAACATACTTTGCACAAGTACAAAACTAGAAATAAACAGATACTTTATTTGGTCAAGTTTTTTTAATAGAGAAACGCTTGATTTTTGCTTTTTAAAGGGATAGTTCATCCAAAAATGACAGTTCTGTAATCAATTACTCACCCTCATGACATTTCTTCGTCTTCGGAACATAAATGAAGATATTTTTAATGAAATCTGATAGATTTCTGTCCCTCCATTGAAAGTCTGTTCACCCAAATTATTGATCAAAGTACATACATAGATGATGCTGGTCATTTCAGCATGCAGTGAAGTATGATATCTAGGTTGTGTTGAAGTACTTGTGTAGAGTGTGTTTTGGGCCTTTTGTAATCTGCATGTGCTGTAGACCCCTCTGTCCTTAGTGTTTATGTCAGCTCTAATTAGCTCTGAATCATAAGCCACCGTCCTGCGTGACCTTTGATTAGGTGTTAGACCTCAGCATTTAAGCATTATGCTGGAATTTCAGGAGTTTTAATGAAGCAAGGTTTCCTGACATCTGTCAGATACGCTCTGGAAGTACACTAAATTACCTGAAAGTATACCTGCTCTGTGTGTTTGGTGTGTTATGGTTGTCTTTAAGAGGTCCATGGTAATGTCTCCAGAGGGAATTCTCTCTTCTTATTTAGACAACCCCAAAGCTGCTTTTACCAGCTGTCATGTGGTCTTTGAGGTGAATAACCTGAGCAGACAGGAGACCTCCATATGCTTGACTGCTTTATCCTTGCTTTAACCTCTTGAAGGCACATCGGGAACACGTAAATCAGGCTAGCAGGTGAAATGGCTGGTTTTAATCTTTATAACAGGTGCTGGAGAAGAGGTAGCTGGTGATCTGTTGGTTTTATTGTGTGTTTGATGTCAAGTGTTAAATCAGGTTTTGTTTTGCTCTTGAGGTCTGGATTGAGCTTTAAGGTGAACCACTTGCGTCACCAGATGGAATTGGAAAAATAATGACATTTTCAAACAGGTCTCTTGAACAAACTCACTCCATTAGTTGAGCGAGTGTTGATGTGCCAGCATAGTCGGATGGTAAACAAACTAAAGCCTCAGTCTGTGCATTTTTTGGGGAAATGAACCTTATTTATATTAACCTTGAAAAAAATATACATTTAGATTTTGATAAATATATTACACAAGATTCATTTTTAAGGGATGGATGATAAATCAGTACAAAATTGGTTATAAGTGAGTATGGATATTGAGTGGATATGCACTGACTGTTATTTATTTGAATTTTTACATGTTTACTGCCTTTGAAGTTAAAGGGGTCATATAATGCCACTTTTACAAGATGTAAAATAAGTCTCTGATGTCCCCAGAGTGTGTATGTGAAGTTTTAGCTCAAAATACCCCACAGATCATTTATTATAGCATGTTAAATTTGTCACTTTTTGAGGGTGAGCAATAACGCTCCGTTTTTGTGTGTGTCCCTTTAAATGCAAATGAGCTGCTGCTCTCAAGAAGAGGGCGGAGTTTCAGGAGCTTGTGTTAGCAACTCCTATTAATGTTACCTCACACAGACTCACTGAAAATGTCAGAAACTGTTCAGCCTTTTATGTTCAAACCGGAGTCGGACAATGATGGAGAGACTCAAGAAGAAGTGACAACATGTAGAATGCAACAGGACGTTTCTGAATGGTTATTTGATGAATTTATGTAGCTGATGTGGAGTTAACTATCTTTAAAGTCATTAATTAGCATATTCTGTTATGATAATCTATAAATCGCTCGTGTGGATCTATTGTAAGATGCCTACAGAGCCAGAGAATATATGATGCATGAAGATAGAACAGGTATAGTTTAGTTTAATTACGGTTATAACTTCTCATGTTGTCATATTGCTTTTATGACATGCTATTGCATTTGTGTTAAGTACTGTACTGCAATAACATGGCCTCACCCCTTTGTTGCGTGTTCTCGGGGGCGGGGTTTATGTACATTTTAAGGTTAGTGATGTCACCAACCCAGGAAGAGCCTCGTTGTAGTTCCTACCAGCTGTTTGTTGTAGTCCTTAAACAGAATTCTTTAAAAGAAAATATCTGTCTTTGCATTGAACTTTGAAGCGTCGAAACTTTGCAGATGTTGTTTATGCCCAAACAGCAACATTATACACTAACTAAAGTTTAAAAAAGTGAAATCATAATCAACCACCCCTTTAATACAAATAATTTTAAACATTGTTAAATGGAATCTGTTGCAAATCTCTAAATCAATATTTATCTTTCATAATTTTAATTATAATGCAATGCTAAAATGTACTAATTCCAGCATTTAAAATATTTTTTATTTTGAATTTTAATAGTGTCTCTGTGTGTAATATATATATATATATATATATATATATATATATATATATATTTGTTATTAAGTAAATAGGATGCAGTCATATTTGTTTAACATATACGCATTATATTTCATAAATGTATTATTAACCTATCAATTAACATAAAATTAATAGTCATGCACAGAAATTCTGGTTGATACAAAGCAGTTAAGTTTATATATATATGTGTAATAAATATATATATATATATATATATATATATATACTATTTATTGAAAATAAATTAAATAAACTGTATTAAAAATAAATAAAAAAAAATACATTTGATGCAGCTTATTGAATTTGTTATTAGTATTATTATTATTATATTTTTGTTCTTTGTTTAACTACTTTGTTTATTTAAAATATGTGAATGAGTACTTAATATAGCTGGGACCATTTTTCAATTTCATATTTAAGTAAATCCAACATTTTTGAAGTTCATCAGCACTCACAGTCGTCATGCTCAGCGCCCGGTAAAGTTTCTGCCACCTTGTCCTTATATAGCTGCAGGTTTTTCTTTATATACAGTAGATGCAACATTCTCCCCCCAGAACAGCATCTCACCGTTTACGACCCAAAGCCACTCACGGTCCAGACCCCAGACTTAATGTCTTTTATCTAAAGGGCACATTGCTCGAGTCTGGCTCTTCTGTGGCACTAAAACCTCTTTTCGCTTCCCAGCCGCCTCAAGGGAGGTTCCTCATGAAGGTGGCATGTCAGATCGGCATCAACAAAGCGCTGCACACAGGCTCCGTATTAATATTTACAGCTGTACGGAGGGGTGCGTGGTCCTGCTGTGACTTCTCATCTCTGCCTGTGGGGAAAATAAAGAAAAACAGCATTAAAATGTTTATGCCTGAAACGAATTAAACTCTAATATTCGTTTTTGGTATTAATGTGATTTTTTTCCACAAGCTATGATTCATGTTCTCAACATGGGTCATGCTTCAATTGCACTGCTCATGTTCCTCCATATTGATCTACAGCCTCAAGAACAGAGGGCCTCTTTGATGTTGTTTTAATGTTTCTTGTTATTGAGCATTTCTACTCATCAAAGAGCAAAAATGAGCGTAGATTTTCACCTGCTGAGTATGGATTCGTAGCCATGCTGAATAAATGAATTTTCCTCAGAGAGCTTTGGAAGAGCCTGAAGGAACTGATCTCCTCTTTGCTGACTTTCCCACATCGACATGATATACTTGCTTCATCCTTTCTCCTTTTGTAATTTCCGTTTAAGGCTGAAGCTGAGTGAATAATGAAAAAATGAGATGTTTCTCAGGACAGGAGTGTTGTAGGGGGTGTCCCGCTACCCTAATGCTTACTACTTGAAATCTTTTGACTTGCAACATAAAGTCTGGTCCACTTTACAGCTTATTCTTGGTGATTAAATTATCTCATAATTATTGCTGCTGCTACTGCAGAGCAAGTACGGGACTTGCTACTGCCAATACATACGCAACACGCTGCTGTGAGCAAGTAAGACATGCTGCTGCTGTACAATATAGCTTAAATGAATTACCCGTAGCAGATCTATACAGGTGGAGCTGGGGAAGGTGGAGGGTTTATGAAAACGCGTTGCACTGCTAAGGCAAATGCTAAAGTATTTGAAGGTTGAGCACGCAAGCGCATTGGCTGCTGATACAGCAGGAACCAATCAGCCCTTTTAGATAACGATGTGATTACGAGCAGGTTGAGTTAAAGGACCTTTTAGCCTTTGCCATCTAGAGTTTCATGACAGAACTTTGTATTTTTTACAGTGTAACCAGGCAGACTTTTTTCCAGTAGCATAAAGCCAACCAGTCGGATTTTAAATGGTGATTTGTAGCTATTTTTTTTTCTATCTAAATCCAGCAGACACTTTGCATCTACATCCCCAGCTTCAGTTTCATCACAACATGTGCTGTAGAACACATTGGATTGTATAAATCTTTCATTGAGACCGGAGAGATGTGGTGAAGGTTGGTGTTGCTCACAGTGTTCACTAGATACATCAATGTGGCATATTATACTATCGTCTGTCAAAACTGTAATATTTGCTTGCTGCCCTGAGCAGTACAATCTGATCTTGATTGCTCATGAAAGCAACACTTACAATATGGGGCCAGGAATGCAGCTGTTATAATGTAGTGACCTAGATTGTTGTAGTCTGTGTGGCTCAATAGTTTATAACAGGGGGGTTCAAACTGGGGTTCACAAGTGGGAGTCTGTGGACAGTTTGAGAGAAAATATTACAAAATGTGTTTAATATTAGTTTGCAAACATTTATTTATTAGGTCAGTAAGGTTTAAAATAATAATAATAATACTTTAGCAAGGATGCAATTGTTTAAAAGTAAAAGTAAAGACATTTATAATGTTACAAAAATTGTCAAATAAGTTTTTATTAATCAAGTAGTGATTAATGTTAATCACTGTTAATCAAGTAGTGATTAAACAGTTTTCAACAATTAAGCAGCACAACTGTTTTCAACATTGATGATATTAATAAAATGTTTCTTTGAGCATCAAATCAGCATATTAAAATGACACTGAATACTGGAGTAATGATGCTGAAAATTCAGCTTCACCATCACAAGAATATATTACATTTTAAAATATATTCAAATAGAAATGTCAAATTGTAATATTTCACAATATTACAGTTTTACTGTATTATTAATAAATACAAAATAAATGCAGCTTTGGTGAGCATAAGAGACTTCTTTATTAATATATATATAAACATTTACTGACCCTTAAAACTTTTGCACGGTATACATTTAGGCTTATAGGGAGTTTTCCTCACTCCTCACTACTGTATTCATAGTGCTTGCTGGTTATAAAGCCTTATTTTTAATAAAGCTACTTTAAAATATTATTTATTGTGAAAAGCTATAAATACATTTTAATTTTATTGAAATATATTTACTGTAATATTAGGTAGAAAAAAGATTTTTAACATAACCAATACAGTATATGAAAATGTATAGCTGTTTTATATTGTAGACAAAGTTTGAAAGCCCTTGTTTATTGAAGGACTTTGTTCAGAGTAGTGAAATTATGTTATGATGTTCTCCCATTGTGCGCACTTCCTGGGAACTCGCTTTACAACCCTGCTGAGTGCACAGAGACAAAATGTTATTCGCTGACCTTTTGATATTTCACTGCTGGAGTGCCGATCATGAAATATTGTATGTGAAAGTGTGAAAAATACAGAGTTCCTAATGTAAATTATCAGCCTTGCCCCTGAGCTTTTTCTCTTTTTTTTTTTCCCTTGCAGGTAAGTGTTTTTAGAGATATTTAGTACCCAAAAATAGTCACATTGTAAAATTTAATGGGAACACAGTATCTTACACTCTTAAAAATAAAGTTTCTAAAAGAGAGTTTTCATAGTGATGCAATAGAAAAACCATTTTAGGTTCCCCAAACAACCTTTCAGTGAATAGTTTCTAAAGGGGACCTATAATGCCCCTTTTACAAGATGTAATATAAGGTGTCCCCGGAATGTGAAGTTTCAGCGTAAAATACCCCACAGATCATTTATTATAGCTTGTCAAATTTGCCCCTATTTGGGTCTGAGCAAAAACACGCCGTTTTGTGTGAGTCCCTTTAAATGCAAATGAGCTGCTGCTCCCGGCCCCCTTTCCAGAAGAGGGTGGAGCTTTAACAGCTCGCGCTTCGGTTGCTCAACAACAACAAAGCTGGAGAATCTCACGCAGCCAAAATGAGGATTGTCAGTAACGGTGTTCAGCCTTACATTGTTCAAACCGGAGTCGGACACTGATGGAGAGACTCAGGAAGAAGTTACAACTTTTAGAATGAAACTGGACGTTTCTGAATGGTTAGTGGATAAATTTCTGTAGTTGCTGTGGAGTTGATTCAACTCATCGACTAGCATGTGCCGTCATGTTAATCTTTTGTGCAAATCCAGTGTTTAATTGACCCTCGTTTGTGAAGCAGTCCGGTGTAAAATGATGGCATGGTAACAATACTCTACTACAACAACTCTTCCTCCTCTCTAAAGCAGCACAACATGGCCTCACCCCCTTTGTTGCGTGTTTTCGGGGGCAGGGTTTATGTAAATTTTAGGGTTAGTAATGTCACCAACCTGGGAAGAAGCTCGTTGTAGTCACTACCAGCCATTTGTTGTAGTCCTTAAAAAGCGATTTCTGTAAAAGAAAATATCTCCTATTGCATTGAACTTTGAGCGTTGTAAATTTGCAGATGTTGTTTATGCTCAAACAGCAACATTACACACTAACTAAAGTTAAAAAAGTGAAATCATAATCAAGAACCATTTTTTCTTAGTGTGAAGATTTTAAAAATCTAAAGAAACTTTTCCTGCTGTAAAGACACTTCTGTGCATTGGAAAGGTTCCAATAAAGAACTTTATTGGCATTGAGTGACTCAAAAACGTTCATGTGACTAGTAATGTGTTGATGTTTAATGCAGTTATGAGATGGATTGGCGTGATGTGACACAACAGAAGTACAAAATGTTGCATGTTGTTGCAAAAAACTCATGTTAAATGAACATGGAAGAGAGCTTTCATGGCTTGTCGCATCTTGTGTGAGAGCCTTTGGAACCTTTGGTGCATCACTATCGGACTATTCTGGTGGAAATTAACTCTGAAATCTGCAAAAGCAGAGATGTTGAAAGGCTGAAGGCACATGGCTGACTGGATTTATCTTCAGAATGTCCTAAGAAGTTCACAGTTTGCTTATGAATTTAATGGTCTTTGCCTGGGGTCAGTTTTCTCAGATTTGATTGACTCACTTCTGAAGCTGACTGGAACAGGGAAGAATAAACGTATGTATCTTTTTCATTTCGACATGCAAAAAAGCAGTTGATCTGGGGAATATATTAATGTAAAGTGATTTGACTTTATCAGAAGGGTCTAGTGCAAGTGCAAGTGCATTATACAAATCAAGTGGGTTTTTTGATGAAGGATGCTCATCTTTAACATTAATCGCATGCTGTTTTTTTGAGTGTCTTTGAAATAGTGATTCATTGCAATGAAACACTATATTTTTTTGAAGCATCATACAAAAGCATCACATCACAGAGCTGTTAATGAAGGCCTGTTCTTATTCAACAGACGGATCAGAAGACAACTGATGAAAGATTCTGAACTCAGGAGATTTCATGGAGTTCTCAGTTGTGGTTAATTTATGCATTAACTTCGTCACAGATTCCTTTCTGAAAGGAACGAAAATGTTTAAATTGTTGACTATAGAGTATAAAAGTCCAGAGCTATAAAATTATTGTGGATAGCATAGCTCAGATCATTTGAACTTGAGAGAATTAGAAGAGAAAGATCTATCTATCTAGCTATCTGTCTGTCTGTCTGTCTAGTATCTGTCTATCTATTTTTAGATGCTGAGATCTCTTGAAACTTTAGAAGAGAAACATACAAGGCTTACTGGGGTCATTTAAAAAAATGTCTGCATTTGCTCTAAATTTCATCTCTTTGTAGTTTAGGAGACACATTTGAGATATTAAAGAGAGTTCATTTTGATTTTTTGTCTCTAGAGGGTCAACACTTCTGCAGTAGATAATCAACCAGATGTACTTGTGGAATCTAAAAGCTCTTGTTTTCCGTAATTGCTAAAATAGTTGAACCATTAATTGTATCAATGGTGCTTCAAGTGATTTTAACCATTTCACTTGCACTTTCTTCAAAACCCAGCCCTCCAAATCCAGTGATTGACTGGCAAAGAGTGTTTCTGATTGGCTAAAAAAGAGCAAGTCTTTCTTCTGTGCCTCTTATTTGACTCTTTTGTGCTAACTTTTGCAGCACCATTAAAACTAGGTTATTTTGTTGTTTTTAACAATCTCTATCAGATGCATGTTATTACTGTTAAAAGCCGTGATGTATTGCCACTGAATATTCTCTCTATGAACTGGACTGTGGGTCTGTTTGACTGACAGTCTGAATTGTCTGCACTCTGTTTCACACACACCTGTCAGACGCTGATGGACCAGCACTTTGTCAGCCAGAATTACCTTTTATCATGACAGCTGGCGTCTCCTCTGAGCACAGGAGATAATGATGTGTGAGATACTGATCAATCCTGACCTGCTGCAGGCCTGATCCTCTAGCAATGACCCCCAGTGTGCATGACCAAAATCTCATCACAAATATATCACAAATTAGTTTTTTTTTTTTTAATTCAAGGGAAAAATATTTAGACTCTAATTCAATTTCATTGAATTTCTTTTATAGTAATGAAAAAGCATGTCACCATTAACCCTATAAAGCCTACTGTTTAATATTTGATACCCCAATTCAAAACTTGTAAACAATCTTTTACATGCTTCTGTTTTCTGATTGTCCACCTTCAGTTCGTGGTCCACGTGTCTTTTTGCTGTGAAATCTTTAATGATTTTCAAGTAAAATTTAGAATTACGATTGAATTAAGATGAACACTTACCGAAGCAACGTGATTATCCATAGTTTGATTATTATAGTTTACTTGATTAACCATACATCAGATGAGAGTATGAAATATGATACATCAGGCTTTTAAGGAACATTTATTTGTACATCTCTCAATCATCGGTCACCCTGATTTTGCTAAGACATGCTCCTGAATCAACATGTTTTGTTGATCCTGGAAAAACATTCCTATCCGAACATTTAGTCCATATCCCTACCTACCCATAACTTATCCCTAAAATCAGAGATAAATGATGAATAACACTGATGTAGAAGCACATAACCCTGGTTGTAAGCCTAAAATTGACATAAACCGTAAACTTGTCCCTCAAAACTGATTGGTTGATTGGAATGTTGTTCCAGGATCAAAAAAGATGTTGATCCAGGAACGTGTTGTACGTTCCCATATTCATCCTCAAGGATCATCATGCATTTCATTATATGTTTTGCCCTGCACAATAAAAACTACAGACCTTTGATCATAAAACTAATTATTTAAATATATATTATTGCCAGATATAGAGTGACAACTGATATTTAGATGCATTTTATGTAAGTAGTCTGTTTTACTGTTATAAACATCTCACTGATTTACATGGCAAGCCATCAGAATTTCAAAAAAAAAATTTAATTGAGGCATTTTCTTGAGTATGAGATCCATATTCTCACTATATCATACTATATGAGCCATAAAAGCCTGATGCATCAAATATATGATAAAAAAAAAATATTAAAAAAGTGCAAACTTTTTAAAAAATTTGTCTTAAGGTTTAATAAACTGTTCCATAAAAAACAAAAAAAACAAAAAACAAATCTCTGATTATTATTTCATATGTCAGGCTTTACAGGGTTAAAAGTGCTTTAAATGATCCCAGACATTTTGTTAATTTAATTACACCTGCTTTTTTTAGGCCAATACCCTTTTTTCTTCCCAATTTTTTATGGTTTGTGGAGTCTAGATAATTCACGTAGAAGGGTTTTCACAAGACACCAATTTCAGATTGAACAAACATTTTATGCATGCTATTTTTAAAAATTGCTTACTGCACCTTTAATTTTGCATATTTCAGAGAGCTTTTCATCTCACACCTCTCCCGTTAGCAGACCACCAGTCTCGAAATCCTCTTTATAAACCTGTGGGGGAGTTGAGAGACATAAAGGAGAAATCTTTTGTTGTTTTCGGGGAAACAATTGTATAGGGATTGTGTTTATTCTTGCTTTTCCCAAAGACGATTAGCCTTAGGAAGCCACAGCAGTTCTGCTCCCTCCCACCATTGGAGGAAGCACATCACGCAGTCATTAAGTCTGTGGCATTAATGGAGAAATGTATGCTGCGATATATCTCTCTCTGTAGCTTTATGAACAGTGTTTGCTGGTATATTTGCAATAAATTATATTAAATGTTCATTTTGACTCTGCATACACCACTGTAGTTCTCTTCCTAAACATAGTGAGCTACCTTGCTGTTTAGAGACGGCTACCTTCTAAGGCAATGTGCAAACTGTAGTGAAACCACATATTGACCGATTTGAAACGCTCTACATGATTAGAGAAACTTTCAGACGCAGCACAAATAGCACTCTGAGAAAATCATCTCGCTGTAGATTACAATACACACAACAGTGACTGATCAATTTTCTTCATACAGAACTGGTAACTGGAGTTCATGATTGGACTTTCTTTAAAAGTTCAGATGTTATTGTTAATTTCTCTATGGAGAAAATAAGTGGGATTTTTACCACCAGAACCCTGTTTTGCTCTAGTCACACAAATATTGAATAAAATATTCAATTTTTTATTACATTTAACTGTTTTCAGTATTTTTCAGTGTTAAATGCATTTCTTTTGACTCCAACACATTCAATGATTTCATGGTGCTTGTTGCAGTGCATTCTGGGATTAAATTACCCTCAAATCAAGATCAAGATCAGATCAAGGTGTCTTTGAAGGCAACATAATTTGTTGCTTATAGTGCTCTTGTAATGCCAATGCTATCTATATAGGCAACTCACTAGGTTTGTTAGTATTATTTATATACAGCATTTATTATCTAGCATATTAAATAGTATTTATTTATTATCTATTATAGCATTTATTAATATTTTTAGATAATAATATGAATAATTAATATTATTATATTATAAAATAATATTTTTTTACAATAATATTAAAATACTTTTATATTGTTAGTTTTTATTTTAATTTAACTAAATTTTTAAAGTTTTAGTAATTTTATGTAGCTACATTTCACATTATTATTTGTTTTAGTTTTTTAGATTTCTATATAGCTTTAATTTATTTTTTATTTCAGATTTAGTAATTTTAGTAATTTAAGTTTTTCATTTTATTTCACTCATTTGATTTATTTTATTTTATTTCAACTTTATATTTTTTTCAATAGTTTTAGTTAACTGTTGTGATGTTCTCCTTGCCTTTCAAATCCATAAAGAAGTGTTATTAGTGGTGTTTGTTAAGACAGTCTTTTTCATCTATTAGTTTTTCCAATGGGAACTAATGATACTGTCAAATTGCATTGCGGAGACGATGGACAAATTTTACCTGACAGGTGATAAAACTGGCAAAAAACAGACAACCAGAGGCTATGACTTGGGCTAGTAAGTAACCGCATAGCAGTACACTGGTATTGGAAAATCTTGTCAAATACTTTTTTTACTGTGCTTTACAAAAGCTCCCTTTCCCCTGCTCTTGTTTAACACGATGAGGTCTGATGGGCCACGTTTGCAGCAAAACCCTCTCAGATGGATTATTATTGGCCCTCATTACAGGGGTGACTATTTATCATGCAGGAGGTGCTGAATGTGAGATGGAAACTCGGTTATGGTGACACAGCTAATGTAATACAGTGAAAATTAATGGTAATAAAGCCTCATTTTCTAATGTGGCTGTGAGATTGAGCCCCTGAAGCACAATCACAGTTCTTCTTGTCTTTACAGATCTCTATTTATCATGCTTTGCTGTCTATGTTTGCTGAATTTTTGGTTTAAGCTGAAAAAAAAAAATCTTGAGACATGGGCCAAAACTGTATAATTCACTTTCATTTGCTTTCGTTACATTTATTATCACAGCAATAAAACTGGTAAATTGATATTAGTCACAACTGTCATAAAAAATAAAAAGGAGATACTGAAAGCTTTTGGAGGGAAAATTAATTTAATTACACTTTAATTGCACTAACGTAGGTTTGTTTTCAACTGTGGTTGCCATGATAAAATTAAGGGAATACTGATAGAAAAAGTTCCAGTTGTGACTTAAAAGTAGAAAAGGGATTATTTAGAAACTCACTTTGACTTCAGACTTACTTATTATTACAGCTACATTAATTCTTAAATATTTTCTTAATTAAGGTCTAACATTACTATACATTCTAAAAATGAATAGTCCAGCCTCAAATGTGAACATGAGCATGTTAAAAATATCAATCCAAAATAATTCCTTGATGCATATCCCATTGGACCTATTTTTGCCTGATGGTTAGCATTTATTCTCTAAGATCACATTCTGTTTAGTATGTTTGGTAATAATTCCATCACTTAGTTGCGTTTGTTGTTATCCAAAAATTAGAGCCTGGAAGGCTCTTGCTGCTGCTTCTCTTCTCATTCTCCATTTAGAGTTTGATGTTCATTATTGCCGTGCTGTCAGCAGTAGCAGTAGGTACTGATTAACTAATTTTGACTGTCTAATTGCTTCACAGTCAAATAGTTTAATTAGGCCAAAACATTTAGATTATCACCTTAAGGATCAGTCAGGTACAAAAGTTAACCTATTCAAATTTCAAAGTGTGTAAACCTGACGCAGTGGCTACGTTCCAATAGGCCACCTGCCTATTGCTTCTAAGGCAGCATGGGGGCAGTCGTGAAAAGGTTGTGGGTTCGAGTCTCAATACTGGCAGGAAATGACTGTGGTGCCCTTGGCTGCAAAATGGCTGCCCACTGCTCTGAGTGTGACTCCGGGTTTGCAGTGTGTGTGTGTCCTAATGTGTGTGCACTAACTTGGATGTGTTAATTGCAGAGGACAAATTCCGAGTATGGGTTACCATACTTGTCCTTCACATGTCACTTTATACTTTATACATCTAAACCCAGTTTGATACCTCATATGTGAGATACCAATGATTTGGAAAGTTGCACAGATAGGCAGCAACTCACAAACAGCACTTCACACATGCTGTATCCGAAATCGAATACTTCTCTACTATATAGTATGTGAAAAACAGTATGTGAACAGAGTAGTATGTCCGAATTCATAGTATTCGAAAAACAGTAGGCGAAAAGTACCTGGATGACTTACTACTTCCGGCGAGATTCTGAAGTGCGCATACTTTACTATCCCATGAGGCCACGGGAGAGCACTTGTGAATGGAGTTCAAGGGACATAACTGATGCTGGTAGGTCATGTGACAGTAACAACATGGCGGATGTAGTACGTCCGAATTCATTCATACTACACGCATTCGTACTATATAGAACATACTTTTTCAATGGTCATGAAGTAAATTTAAATTCAAATGTAGTACCCATTCAACAGTATGCGATTTAGGACGCAGCTGCATAGTTTGGCTTTAGCATGTTGCTAAGCTAACAAAGTGGCAGTCTAATAAGCATAAAAACTATAACACATAAATATAGTTTTTTTTTTTTTTTATTAATCTATATATTTTAATGTATACTTTTTAGGGCTGCAACAACTAAGCGATAAAATCTATAATAATCGATAATGAAAATCGTCGACAACTAATGTCATTATCAATTAGTCGCGTCTGCCCACTATACAAGGAAAACTTCCGCCAGTCGCGTCAAATTACAGCACTGAATAACGCATTTATTGTGGACAAAATGCATCTAAAAATAGTGGAGGAAACAGAATGAGGTGCTGCGGGAAAGGTACGTGATCCAAGCTGCCCAAAACATGAGAATTCTTTATTTTAAGCTTCAAGCTAATGCATTAGCGTAATGTTTGACATGGCTTGCTCTGTCAGGCGCTTTGACAGATGCGTGTGCTGTTTAATGTGTGATACGTTTCCTCAGCGCAAAACTTTAATTTTACCGTTACATCCTTATCTGTAAGTGTTACAGATTCCATTTTGCATGAAGGCTCGTCCTGACAGTCTGTGTTAAACTTGAAACTTTGCTGAAATCAAATAGACGGGACGCATTAGAGAGGGAGACAATATTCGGCGCAATAAATATCCATTTTGCTGAAATATCTGTTGTTGGACTTAAAATTTGGGTTTAAAAGTCAACATGTTTTTCAAGCATTTCGTGAAAGGGATAACTGCGTGTACTTTAATATAAATGTAAGACGTTTCTTACATTTACAGGATAACGAAATGACACTAACAGGTTAATGTGTCCAGAGTGAATGTCTGTGTTCCTCTTATCTGCTAACACTGAGTTTGTGTTTTTGTTTTTCTTTATTATCTTTATTATTATCTTCATTTTTAATGTAGGTATCTTTGTTTTTGCTTTATAGCTCTTTTGCATATAGCATAGATAGATATATTCACTATATATGTTTTCATAGCATTCATTTGGCACGTTTGTTTTTATCTGTTTAATTGAAGAAATAATCGAACAACCAATCGATTATCAAAATAATCGTTAGTTGCAGCCCTAATACATTTACTTATGTAAACAGGCGTATTGAAATGAATGAATAAATAAAAATAGAAAAAATCCTGAAAGAAATGTATAATGATTTCCACAAAAAAATATTAAGCAACTGTTTTCAACACTGATAATCAGAAATGTTTCTTGAGCAGCAAATCAGCATATTAGAATGATTTCTGAAGGATCATGTGACACTGAAGACTGGAGTAATGAGGCTGAAAATTCAGCTTTGATCACAGGAATAAATTACATTTTAAAATATATTCAAATAGAAAACAGTTCTTCTAAATTATAATATTTCACAATATTTCTGTTTTTACTGTATTTTTGATCTAATAAATGCAGCCTTGGTGAGCAGAAGAAACTTCAGTAACACTTTATTTTAAGGTGACGTAGTTACACGTTACTACATGTACTTACTATAGTAATAACAGTAAATTATGCATAATTACAAGTAACTAACCCTAAACCTAACCCTAACTGTAACTCTATAGTAAGTACATGAGGTTAATTAATATTACTCAGTACTTATTTGAGTAAGTACAATGTAACTATGTCACCTTAAAATAAAGTGTAGCTGAAACTTCTTTCAAAAACATAAAAAAATACACAATTTACATTAATAATTTATAATTTACAGAAATTACAATAAGAATTTGCAATAATACAGAATATATAAAATCAACTTCACAGTGCATTATGGCATAATCTTAAAGACCCCCTGTGGTGAAAATCAAGCTTTTAATGTTGTTTATATGTCTATGTGGTGTTTTTAATGTGCTTTAAGACAAACCATGTGCAAATTCATAAGTCAACACCATTGCTGAGTATTTTCTCCTTAAAACTGCAGTGATCTATTGACAGTTTCAAAAATGCGGTTTGAAATCGACGGTGTTTCTGATGTCACAAACTACCTTGTGACCAATCACGTCAATGTGTGATCGTCAACGAGTGGATCTCTGAACTGGTGTGAGAGGAGGCGGGGCTAATTTGCATATTCATAGAACCATGTATACTAAATGAGGCAAGAATGTAGAGTTACATTCAAGCTATTTTAAATCATGAAAGCATGAAGAATTTTTTTTCAAGGAAAAAAACTTTTAAATATGGCATTTTGGTGATCAGAGATGAGTTTTAAGGGACATGAATGACAGGGGGACTTTAAGGGTATCTTATGAGGTGGCATAATTATGTTGCATTTGCTTTATAATTTCCACTAATTCATATGGTGTTTTTCTCAGGTCCATGGGGAAGATGTATGGGCAGCGAGTGTGGTCCAGGCGGGAGTCAGAGTCGAGCGGTGTGGTGCGCTCATGTGGAAGGCTGGACGACCCTTCACACAAACTGCCTTCAGTCCACACGGCCAGCCAACCAGCAGAGCTGCTTCCGCGTCTGCGACTGGCACAAGGACCTGTACGACTGGCGACTAGGCGCGTGGAACCAGTGCGTTCCCATATCACTGCGGACTGGCCGCACAGGTGTTTGCTTGCAGGGCGAAGAGGGCATCCAGACGCGGGAGGTGAACTGTGCGCTCAGGGCGGATGGCTCGGCGGCCGACGACGCCATCTGTGAGTACTTTGAGCCCAAACCCCGGCAGGAACAGGCCTGTCTCATTCCCTGCCCTCAAGACTGTGTGGTGACCGAGTTCACCCCCTGGACCACGTGCTCCAAGACCTGCGGGCTGGGCCTGCAGAACCGTGTCCGCTCCGTAGAGGCGCCGCCGCTTTTCGGTGGGCTTCCTTGCCCCAATTTGACGGAGTTCCAGACGTGTGCGCCAAGGGCCTGCGAGGGCAGAGAGACGGTGTTCAATCTGAGAGTGGGCGGCTGGAGCGAGTGCAAGCTGCCTTCTTTACCACCACCACCACCACCGGAGCCGACCTCCTCTGCCACCCCCGCACGCACTGTACGCCAAGCCCGGCGGCGGAAAGGCAAAGAAAGGAAAGGAAACAGAGACCCAGAGATGCGTGAGCTTATCAAGAACAAAAGGAACCGCAACAGGCTGAATCGACTAGTGGACGACCTCTGGAATATCGAAGTAGGCTACCAGTCTCGGCAAGTGGTTTGTGTACATCGAAACGGAAGTATGGTATCACTGAGGTTAGTGACTTTTCCCATTAGAATTAAAGATCTAGTAGACTTATTTTGTCATGAATAAAAATGAGGTTGTGTGGGATTGAAGTGCGATCCGTTCAGTACCATATAATTG
Source organism: Mylopharyngodon piceus (assembly GCA_039654765.1). Classification (NCBI taxonomy): domain Eukaryota; kingdom Metazoa; phylum Chordata; class Actinopteri; order Cypriniformes; family Xenocyprididae; genus Mylopharyngodon; species Mylopharyngodon piceus. The sequence goes on from CM077445.1 coordinate 15,092,335, forward strand.
TAAAATAACGAAATGACCAAGTAACCCATTTATATAAATATATATATATATATATACTGTATATATATAAATTTTGTTTGAAAAACTGACACTTTAGTAAATAAGTTAAGTGTTAAAGTTAACTTTGGTAAAGTTAAGAGTTAAAACTCTTCAGAATACTCAAAACGTTTAAGTAAACTAACTCATTTTGTTAAGTTAGTAGAACTTAAAATTTTTGTAACAAGTGGGACGGGTGCACAGTGTGGTGCACAGGTGTGTCTCATTAACAATCACGTCACCGGCATCCCTTTGCTCCCACACTTCTCAGCCTCACCCAACTCATCATAATGTTAATTACATACAGTTCATTTACATAAACATCACATTCAGATCTTCATGGTTAAATGATAGATAAATAAATAACACATGATATTATAACTATCAAAGAGACTATCATTATATATTTGCATGTATATAATCAAACAACATACAGTATATATGGTCTTAAAAGTTTTGCAGCCTCAACCTAACCACAGGCTCTACTCTTCACCACAATGGTAACACTACAAAACTAACATAACAGAACCCCTGTAAATCCCAACATAACACAATATTAAACACTAACTCATGTGTCCCTATGTTAATCTTGTGCAAAAAAACACAAAATAACACTTAATTGCAACATTTATTTTCCTTATACAGTCTGACACAAAGCATGCTGGGAATAAGAAATCTGCTGCAACACAATCGTATTAAGTTCAACTTAATACAATCAAATTTTGAGTTTACGCAACTTTTTTCTATTAAGTACAATGAACTTTCATTATTATTTGAGTGAAACAAACTCATTTCATTTAATGTATTTCACTGTTCAGTTTTACAGTGTATTAATACCTTATTTATTAATATTAATAATAATAATTCAAAATACATTAAAAATGCAATTTGTACAAAACATTTTCTATGATGAGCATGTTTGCAATTTCTTAATTATTAATATTTATTTAAATATTTTATTTTCATTAGTTCATGTTGTAAAATGTCTTGTGGTGCAACTCAATATAATTAATTTGTTATTAATTAATATTAATTATTTTTTATTTATTTTCTAAATTTTTTTTTAAATAATAATTAATTGATAATTGTTTGATTAGATTTGAATAGATATTTATATTATAGATATTTTCATACTCACATGTATCCAAGGTGTTAGAAAATATTACTTGATGGTTACACCACAATTTAGTTTTCCATGGACACACTCTTATGTCATTGACCTTGACATCAATTTTTATATGGTGTCTAATAAGGGTGGTTGATTCTTATAAGCAACTTATGTGCTTATATTATGCTTGAGGCTTTCTCAATCTACAGCATGTCCATTAATATTAAACAAACACAGGTCATTTTTATGTCTACATGAAAAGGGAATCCATTATGCATCACTTTCTCTTGAGCTGCATCTCTTTTGTTGTAGTGCTAATAGTTCTCAGGCTAATAGCAGTTAAATGAGTCCTAAAACTCGGGATTCCGGCATATTTCAGCACTCCGTCAGCCGCTGACAGTAAGAGGATGACGGCTGCGTGACTCGTCTGGGTCTCCGCTGTGCTGTCAAAGCACTCCCACGCTTGATGTCTATTTTCAACTGTGGAAATGACAACTGTATATTCCCCAGCAGCAGATTGTGTGACACGGCAGGAGTCTATGCCAGCACTTTCAACCAAGTATTAAATGTTCAAGAGTTTTGTAGTTATTTAAAAAGTTTTGGTGCAGCCTTATAGGTTGTGTATCTCAGGCGTACAGTGTTTGGCCTTTGATATTTGCTCAAGCTCAGGAACATGGGAAGAGTTGAAAGAAAAACATTCAGAGTGTTCCAGCCTGAGGTTTCTCCAGGTAATGTTAAGTTTACGGAAACAACTGAATAGCCAACATCGAGGATAAAGCAATTCATTACATTGCTTTTGTCAGTATAGTGAACCCAGCCTTTCTTGGTGTAATATCTTGCAAGACATCTCATGTGTTGTACTAGCTCTTTGTGTGTGTGACTTTACACAAACACTCTAAGACTGTACATCATATACCTTTTCTCAATGTTGCCAAAATGTTATGCATACACTCGCATTGTTCAATTTAGAATTTCCTGCTAATTTTATTTAGGATTTGATGGACTTCTTCATAATACTCCTGCTGCTGCACCGAGGTTCTCCTGAATTCCCACAATTGAGTTATTCTTACATTAAAGGAGAAACATCATTCTCATTTAAATGGAAATGATGGTGTCCTCATTCCATCAACAAGCTATAAACAACAGCTCACCAAAAATGTGCTACCGTGTTTATAAACAATGCATGTTAGTAATATTGGTAAGTGCAGCAATGCACATTTTAGCAGATCAACACAGTTTGATTGATACCAATTTGACGCTCAAGAAAACTCAAATACAGCCCTTTTTTTCTTGTTGAATATCTTGTTAAACATTTATGTAGATAAAATGGTTTGCAAGCTTTATTAATTTGAACTTCTTTAGCAGACATGGTGTTGTTTGATTCATTTCCGTTCATCAGTTCAAACTGTCAATTTCAGAGTTGATTCGAGACTGATTCAGTGATTCATTTGCATCATTACTCAAAAATATTCTCAGATCAGAAGTCTCTGTGTGCTGTATTTCTTATATTATAACAATTAAAAGTTTTAAAATATAACTATATTTTATCAACATATTTAGGCTGTTTATTTCATATGGAAGCTTGTTTTCACCATGAAATAAAAAATAAAAAAGGTAATTGTGACTTTTTATCTCACAATTTGTCTTTTTCCTTAGAATTACGAGATATAAACTCACAATTGCGAGTTATAAAGTTAGAATTGTGTGATATAAAGTCAGAATTGTGAGTTATAAAGTCAGAATTTCGTTATATAAAGTCAGAATTGTGAGATATAAAGTCAGAATTGCGTGTTATAAAGTCAGAATTGCGTGATATAAAGTCAGAATTGTGAGATATAAAGTCAGAATTGCGAGATATAAAGTCAGAATTGCGTGATATAAAGTTATAAGGTCAGAATTGTGTGATATAAAGTCAGAATTGCGTGTTATAAAGTCAGAATTGCGTGATATAAAGTCAGAATTGCGTGATATAAAGTTATAAGGTCAGAATTGCGAGATATAAAGTCAGAATTGCGTGTTATAAAGTCAGAATTGCGTGATATAAAGTCAGAATTGCGTGATATAAAGTCAGAATTGCGAGATATAAAGTTATAAGGTCAGAATTGTGTGATATAAAGTCAGAATTGCGTGATATAAAGTTATATGGTCAGAATTGTGTGATATAAAGTCAGAATTGTGTGATATAAAGTCATAAGGTCAGAATTGTGTGATATAAAGTCAGAATTGCATGTTATAAAGTCAGAATTGTGTGATATAAAGTCATAAGGTCAGAATTGTGTGATATAAAGTCAGAATTGCATGTTATAAAGTCAGAATTGCATGTTATAAAGTCAGAATTGCGTGATATAAAGTCAGAATTGCATGATATAAAGTCGGAATTGCATGATATAAAGTCAGAATTGCATGATATAAAGTCGGCATTGCGTGATATAAAGTTATAAGGTCAGAATTGCATGTTATAAAGTCAGAATTGCGTGTTATAATGTCAGAATTGTGTGATATAAGTTCAGAATTGTGAGATATAAACTCGGAATTCTGAGGAAAAAAAGTCAGAATTGCGAGTTTATATCTCACAGTTCTAACTTTATAAGATGCAATTACGAGTTTATATCTCACAATTCTGACTTTATTACTCGCAATTGTGAGAAAAAAGTCAGAATTTTTTAACTTTATAAGATGCAATTTCAAGTTTTTATCACGCAACTCTGACTTTATATCTCACAATTCTGACTTTATAACACAATTGCGAGTTTAAAAAAAAGAAAAAAAGTCGCAATTACCTTTTTTAATTTTTTATTTAGTGGCAAAAACAAGCTTCCATAATTTCAGGCATTATTGTTGTATTGGTGAATAGAGATTAAACTTAACTATCATTCTTCCTTGTTAATTAATTATTAATTAATTTTTGCCCAACCCTAGTCACAATTTTGACGGTAGCCTTGTTTATTTTATAGCACATAATCGCTATTCCAGCCACAGACTGGCATACTCTCCATTTCTGCCAAATACAGTTTACCTACGGCTACTATCGGTTTTATACCTCAGGAAGTTATTGTGCTGCAATATGGTGTCATTATGTTGCCAGATTTTTAAATGATTTCGAGACATCTTAATCTGGGTTTAAAGTGGGTGGAAAACAGTGCCAGCTTTGAAGTTTATGTGTTTAAGAGTCCGTGCTGCCCTGAGGTGAGTTTGGCAGCCGCGGCACCTAAATGAGCGGTTGCTAAATGAAGCTACGCTGGAAAGGAAGCAGCCTGTAATTAGCTGTAATAGCTCGTCAGCTGCATTGCTTACTGAGAAAATAAGAGACCAGGAGAAATTGCTGCATTTACACTGTTCAGCATTAAGTTACAGGCCATTGAAAGTTACAAAAGCTGTTCAACTGCAAATTGAGTTAAGTTAACAAAAACATGTTATTAAAGTATTCAAAGATAAAGTGCTGTTGTGGTACTATAGTACAGTGATGATATCAGGGATTCCAGACTTTTTATTTGTCGGTTGAACAAAAATAACAAAAGTTGCCATACATTACATACATTTCTTCAATCATTTCAACAATACATGACAAAATTATAAACCTATGTAAGCTTTAAAATACAATTATCTATACTACCGAGGAGAAAGCTGACCATTTTCAGGTTATTATTTTATTTTATTTTATTTTATTTTATTTCCCCCAGACATTTCAATGTTTTAATGTTTCAGTAAATAGCATGAAACATAAAGTAATTAAAATAATTTATTTATCTATCAATCATATTAATATTAATAATATCATATTATTTGTTATGGTTTTTTTTTAAATCTAACATATTTTATTATTAAATAAAAAAAATGTAAAAAAAAAAAATTGTATATATTGTAATAAAGCGTATATAATATGCGTATTATAACATTTATATTTTTTGTTATTTATTTTGGTATAATTCTCATCACTCATAAAATAGTTCATAAAACGATTTATTCTATTCTATTTCTAAGAAACAAATATATATATTTTTTTTTGTCTAATTTGAGTATAAGGGTTTTAATTCCATTGAAATGTGTACTTCTTAACTGTAAAATAATTATTATCTTGTCATTTTGACTGACCAGTCTTTCTACACCTCTGTCCTGTATCAGCCAGTGTCCCCACTGGAGTCTTCCGGAGACTTACCAGTCCTGCCTGATGCCTAAAGACTGTGTGGTCAGTGAATGGAGCATGTGGGGCTCCTGCACCAAGACCTGCTCGGACCCCAGGGTTCCTCAGGGCACACGCTCCCGCAGCAGACAGCTGGTACGGCTTCCTACTGGAGGAGGGTCCGAGTGCCCCAACCTGGAGGAAAGTCAGACCTGTGAACCTGAAGGAAACGGGGTGCCACCCTGCGCTGCGTAAGTACCATGGACATGCTAGTACTGTTCTCGGTAGCACTTTATTTTACAGTCCTGTTCCCTATGTACAACATTTTAAAAATGTTACTAACCCCAAACTTTTGAACAATAGTGTATATACATAATTGAACGATGATACTGTATTCTGTAAGAAGTGATGTGACAGCATAGATCTCATACTATTTTTTTCTCCTCAGTTTTCATTACAGACTGTTGACAGCGCATAATTCAGTGGATTTACAATAATAGCTGTCAGTGTATAATGTTTTGCACCTGTCCATCTTTGCATATGCCTGCAGTCTCCAGCAAAAGCAGTTAGTCGACTAGCTTTTTTACACCCCCTCCCCCCCCACACACACAACTTATCAACTTTTGCTAGAAACTTACAGCATATGCAGAGATGGACTGATATAAAAACATTTATATGCTATTTTGTTATTCATTACTGCCGCGGGCCAGTAAAAACGTTGGCAGGGCATGTAAAACTCTGCTAGTACTACTAGCTCAACAGGGTCAGCAGGAAAAAAATCCATATTGTTGATTCTGTGATATCTGTATGCAACAGTCAGTATGAGTGCTTTTGAATTTCAGATATAACACTTTCTTATTTAGACATGACAGCCAGCATCAGTGTGCTCTCCTATCACTGCTTGGGATCAAAGGTTTTCATTTAGATGGTTTTGTGTCTGTAAAAATGCATCACATCATTGGAGTGATGATATGATGCGATATATGGCAACAAATTGATGTCATCTTGTCATATCTCATTATGTGTCAGCCCAAAGGAAACATTGTTGCTAGAGTTGCTATTTCGTAGCTCAAAAGATTTAATGTGGTTCCTAGTAAGCCTGTCATTGAAGTTTCAAGATGTTTCTCCTTCGTAGAAATCAGAGTAGTAACAAATGAGACAATTATTGGCGTACAGTAAAAGTACAGAGCAATAAAATACATAGGCTCATTGAAAAATCATGCCTCTACCTACGTTTTTGCAAAACTCTAAAAACCTTTTATACAATTCACTGCAGTTTACAGCTGGAATGAACACGAGCGGCAGTAAAACACCAACAACTTGTATTCCTATTCACACAAATTATGATATATAACCAGTGCATGATTTTTAAACGAATACATTTTGACGTTGGCATCACATACGTACACATCACATAACGTAGTAAACTTACTCAGTATGTCACCTGTTACAGCATTGCACTTGTGATGCAGCGCTCTCTGACATGAGCGTGATAAAAGAACTCAAAGACTTGTTGATGAATGACAGATGAATGTGAATCTGGCAACGTTTTATTACGTTGGTTGTGAACATGAATCTGACAATGTTTTAGTGCACTGGTTGTTTTAAGTATCGTGGTACTTAGTAAATGAAATGTCTGAACTGAACTTTTTTAGCACCACTCACCTGACATTTAATTTCCTTGATATGTACAACAACCCGCGTAATAAAATGCCGCCAGATTCACATTCATCTGTTTCGGATAAAACTGAATGCGCTATAGCGGCACACACTTGACATGTCACAAATCATGCAAGAAGCGTAATATAGGGCGAATTCCAAGCGGCGTTTACGCTCCCTTGAAAGGCACTCCGGGAAGGGGACGCCATTTGTAAGGGCGTTCCAAACAAAAGTGAACAACTGAATCCATTCACGAAGGGCCATTCCACAAGTCCGTTAGCGAAGGGTAGATACGATGGTCACTCAAGGAAGTGATTTCATGCTGTGTTCACACCATGTCGTAATTACCTTAATTTCAAGATGACAACACGTGACGTTCTACTCGGAACTGTTCACGTCTCCGGACTGGGAATTATGCGTTTCTTTGGCTACACTATCAACGCCTAAATGAATCTGCAGCGGTCAGGTAGGACGTGAACACTTTTCACAAGTTGAAATTACGACATGGTGTGAATGCAACTTTATCGTTTATGGTCATGTGACCTAGGGTGGCGAATCCCTGCAATGAATTTTTAAGCTAGATGGTGGGAGAGTTCGAGTTAACATATAAACAGAATAATTAGGGCCCGAGCACCGATGGTGTGAGGACCCTATTGTAATTGCTCAGTCAATTATTCTTCTTCTCCGAAATGAATCGCATTTTTGAGGGCCTAAACATGCTCGAAATCTTATGAAACTTTGCACACGCATCAGAAGTGGTGAAAATTTATGTCTGAAATGGGTTTCAGAATTAGGTGTGCCAAAATGGCTCGATAGCACCACCTACAAAATTTCAATTAAGCGCCCTTCGCGCTACGTTTTACGTACAGGTATGAAATTCGGTAGACACATGTAACAGCCCAATCCCTACAAAAAAGTCCCTGGGTGCAAAATCTGAAAACCCAACAGGAAGTGAGATATTTTGAATTTTCTCTGCAAAATTTTTGCAGTTTTTGCCATTTCCAGACGTTGTACTTTAATGAACTCCTCCTAGAGATTTAATCAGATTTAATAAATTGTGAAGATCTTGACTAGAGTTTTCCTTGAAGGGCGTGTCTGTGGCGGCCTGACAAAGTTCGATGTTTCGCCATGAAACAGGAAGTTGTTGTAACTCGGGCATACAATGTCAGACCTGCCCCAAACTTCACATGTTTTATTAGAGTCCTGGCTTGAAGACATTTACAAGGCAATATTCATTTACAGTCATAGCGCCACCTGCGGGCAACAGGAAATGACATGTTTTACACTGTGATTAACTCCTCATAGAGATTTAACCAGAACGACATCATACATGGTCAGTCTAATCTTAGCAATGTTAAATTGCAAAGATCTTGAGTTTTCGCTGAAGGGCATGTCTGTGGCGGCCTGACAAATTCTGATGTTTCGCCATGAAAGAGGAAGCTGTTGTAACTCAGGCATACAATGTCCGATGTGCCCCAAACTTCACATGTATGATGAGAGTCCTGGCCTGAAGACATCTACATGGCAATATTCAGTTATGGTCAAAGCGCCACCTGTTGTCAGCAGGAAGTGTGGCACTTTGAAATGACTTTGCCATAATTCTCCTGTATTTACTCGCTTATGTTCTTACATGTCGCCCACTGTTCACTGTTTTCCTAAGGCCACCGGGTGGCGGTGAGCCCGGGTGCGGGGGCCCTTTCATCGCTGCTTGCAGCTTTAATTCAGGTTGTTTTGTTTGTGATATTACACATTTTTTGTCATACATTTCATATGAAGTTTAAATAAGTTTCATGGGTAAGAAATTTATTTAATAGTAGATATGAAGAGTTCAGATGCAAAAACCTCTAAGTCTGTCTGACATGTTTTCTTTTAAATGAGCATTTTTTTTACCAGGCTTATATGTTTAGGTTCAGTAATTTCACTTTAATGGCAATGAAAAGCTTATTAGTCAGTTATTGAACTGCCTTATTTTCAAAAATGTCACTTTAGTCAATTCATTGGTATTTAACAAATTTGACTTTCTTTTGCTGCAAAACCAGCTAAGTCCACCTCTTTTGACAACAAGACATAGTAAAACCTACAGGCAAGTCCATTTCTGTCAGTTTTACAGTAACAGCAGCAAAAGGAACACTGTTGTGTTTACTTGCTACTCGCGAAATCCTGTCACTGCCACTGAAATGATGGACAAAACATGATAAAAACTTGCAGCTTGGCAATTGAAAGCCAGCTCATACACACATCATCATTCATCTTGAAATCATATGATTCAATTTGCGTCTTCCGATTGGTTCTTCTGTGGACTTAGAGGCTTTTGCTGACAAAGGGAAGTGGCGTTTAGCGGTTTCTGCCAATGAACTGGTATTTCTGAATGGGCTGAGGCTGGGATTTAGCGGATTTGAAGCGAAAGTATTTGATGAACGTATAATATGTGCGGAGAGCATTCGCTAAATCTCATTATCTTTTTTTTTGATTGAGGTGGTGTTTAGCGGCTTTTGCATCTGAACTCTTCATATGTTAGGTAAATACACTGCCCGGCCAAAAAAAAAAAAAAGTCGCTGTTTGGATTTTAATAGGCAAATACTTAAGAATCTATGAATGGATCATTATTACAGTGATTATTATGTTTATTGTGTTTCTAGCATATGTTTGGCAACGGTTCTTTTAACCCTTAAAGATGGAGTGTGTAGCTTTTCATTTCTTAAACAACCATGTAGGAAGACACATTATGGCCATATTCCAGGATGACAATGTCAAATTCACCAGGGTTAAAATTGTGAAAGAATGGTTCAGAGAGCATGAAGAATCATTTTCACACATGAATTGGCACCTCTGAGTCCAGACCTTCATTTCATTGAAAGTCTTTGGGATGTGCTGGAGTAGACTTTACAGAGTGTTCATCTTTTGCATTGTCATTACAAGATCTTGACCAAGAATTGATGCACCTCTTGATGGAAATAACATCACAACATTTATTTCCATTGACAGTTGCATAATTTTTTGGTCAAGAACACTCTGTAAAGTCTCCTCCAGCATATCCCAAAAACCTACATTGAGGTTAAGGTCAGTGCCAATTCATGTGTGAAAATGATTCTTCATGCTCCCTCCCAACAATTCTTTCACAATTTGAGCCTGATGAATTGACATTGTCATCCTGGAATATGGCCATGATACATCTTAATACATGGTTGATTAAGAAATGAAAAGCTACACACTCCATCTTTAAGGGTTAAAAGAACCGTTGCCAAACATATAACATGCTAGAAAAATAATAATCACTGTAATAATGATCCATCCATAGACTCTTAAGTATTTGCCTATTAAAATCCAAACAGACTTTTTTTTTGGGCCGGGCAGTGTATAACAACATGCAGCGTCCAAAGAAGAGACGGCTGAAGAGAGCATACACGCATATATAATGCAAAAGCACATCTAATGATGTGATGGACGCCACGCTGCATTGTCATGGTAACATTTCAGTTGAAGATAATGAGGAAATTACGTTGCCTTTCATTGCTTCATTATGACACGCAAGTGCCCTGCTTCCTCCAAAGTCCCCACTTCAAGTGCTCTTCCCTTTGGAGTGAGTAGGGCATAGGGATGCTCACTTCCGATTGGAATTCGCCCATAACATCATTATGCAGAAATGTCGCCACAGGCACATTTCTCCAATGAGCTTGGGTTGAGAATGAAGCACAGATCATTTGGTCTGTTAGAATTTGATGAGAAATGTTTGAGCTCACATTAAAATCTTTCACTTTGGCATCTTGGCAAATCTGAGCACAGTTCTCTAGAGCAGTGGTTTTCAAAACGGTCCTGCAAGCACCCCCAGCACTGCACATTTTGTATGTCTCCCTCATCTATCACACCTGATTCAACTCATGAGCTCATTAGTAGACACTGCAAGACCTGAAATGGGTGTGTCAGATAAGAGAGACTTACAAAATGTGCAGTGCTGGGGGTGCTCGCAGGACCGGTTTGAAAACCACTGCTCTAGAGGAATATAGTCTTTTTCTCTGGTGGAGAATCTGAGAAGCAAGAGAACTGTGTAACTGAAAAATATTATTTTAAGCTAATTTGCGATCAATTTAATCTTTGCCGTCAAGGAGACGCAATTGAGATATTAAATAGATCTCATGTGGGATTTTCCTATCCTACGGGCATGTACATGAAACAAGCACTAAAAACAGCAGTCACTTCTCAGCATGGCCAACTGTAATGCGTTCATGCTCTTCATGGAGAAATGCCGGCGTGGAGCAGGAGGCCCTGTCGGGAGGCGGTTGACCCCTGCTCTGCGTGAGCGGTGGTGCCAGTGAGAGTCAGCACATGAGCATATGGAAACGGGGTGAGACGGATCGGGCTGGTCTGTGGTCCCAAGCCAAGAGAAATGCACTGACAAATGGAAGTGATCTTAAGAGCTCGGTGACGCTGCTCTAATCTCGTTCTCTCACAGATGGCCCACACTGGCACATCGTCACAGGACACACAGCGCTTTCTGAGTCTCCCACGTATTGTGAATAGGTAGCTCGAAAAGATAATGTTTTTCAGTTCTGTTTCGCACTATTACGAAAGTAGGAAAGAGAAACCACAAATGACATCTGTTTAATATCTCAATTTTTTTCTCAAGACAGCAATAGTATTAAATGGAGGTCAAACTGAGATTCTGAAGTCTTCTGCATCTCAGATTATGAAAGAGCCTAGTTACAGTATAATACTGTATGTTTTTTTTTCTCTAAGGTTTTAGAAGACATTTCAATTGTTGTGTCCCTTTCCAAATGCTTTTATATTCCAGTTAAATTCCTGAATTTGATTTTTTTTTAATTCAGGTTTTTCATCTGATATTTATATTTTATTTCGGTTTTATTTCAATTACTGAAAATGAACTTAACTGCTAAAAGTTAAGTAAAGTGTTTACTTTACTTAACACTGCTGCATGTCTTATCAAATTCTTCCAAGATCCATTTTTTAAGCATTCAACCATTTGTTTGGAGGCTCTTTGTTTATCATTTGTAATGTCTCTTGCTACAGTACATGACAGTGACGCATAACCCAAATGTATGAATGTTGTTTTTTTTGGTGAAGATTTATTACAGCTACAGTATGTGTGACCCAAAGCACAGATTTAGGACATAATAGCCTGTCTAATGTGTTTCATGTTAATTTTAGTTATGCCTGGAGGACCACAGAATGGAGTGAATGTCGCGTTGACGCGCTCCTCAGCCAGCAGGACCGGCGGCGTGGGAATCAGACTGGACTGTGTGGTGGAGGTGTGCAGAGCAGGGAAGTGTACTGCGTCCAGGCCAATGCAGAACTTCTCAGTTACATCAATAACAACAAAGACAAACAAGGTACAGGCTTCTATTTGACAGTGTAAAATTACACAAGTATGCCATTTTTACTCACAGACATACAAAAGTTTTTTTTGAGCCACTTACCTGTGATTGGCTGATGGCACAACAAGAATGTGTTCAGTCCCAAACCATGAAAACCGCGAAGACTGACTATCCTGAGCTGTGATAAACAATAATAATAATAATAATAATAATATTGATTGATTGATTGATTGATTGATTGAATGATTGATCCAAAAATTGGTCGCTAGCAACACATCTACTATAATAACATTAAATTTTGTGATTTATATGTTGCAAAAAAATTTTTAAAAAAAGTATTTTTGTTTTATTTGATGCCATGAACAAATCTTTATAAGTTTTTATGAATCCATTAGAGAATCTTTATAATTTCCATTTGATTCCATAAGGGAATTTTTATAAGTGTCATATGGTGCTGATAATGTAAATGGTTCTTCATGAGAAGAGAGGCTTTTGCTAAAGTGCTGCCAAAAATCCATAGACTTCCTTCCTTCCTTCCTTCCTTCCTTCCTTCCTTCATCCTTCCTACTTTCCTTTCTTTCTTCCTTCCTTCGTACCTTCCTTCCTTCCTACCATCTTTCCTTCCTTCTTTCCTCTTTCCTTCCTACCATCTTTCCTTCCTTCCTTTCTTCCTTCCTTCCCACCTACCTTCCTTCCTTACTTCTGTCTTTCCTACCTTCCTTCCTACCATCCTTCCTTCCTTCCTTCCTTCCTTCCCACCTACCTTCCTTCCTTCCTTCATTCCATCTTTCCTTCCTTCCTTCCCACCTACCTTCCTTCCTTTCTTCTTTCCTCTTTCCTTCCTACCAGATTTTCCTTCCTTCCTTCCTTCCTTCCTCCAAAAAAAAAATAAGTCACTAGTAAATTTACTAAAAAAAAAAAAAAAAATTAAATTTTGTAATTTACATGTTGCTTTGCAAAAATGTTTGTCTAACCTCTAAGAACAATGTAATTACTAGAATACAGCACATGGATCTATCTCTTATGTTCTTTCTCTTTCCCTGCCTTCATCCATTGATTTCCTTCCTTCCTTCCTGTCTGCCTGCCTTCCTTCCTTCCTTCCTTCCTTTGTTTCTTCCTTCATTCCGTCCTTCCAACCTTAGTTCCTACCTACCTTCCTGACTTCCTTCATTCCTTTGTTCCTTCCTTCATTCCGACCTTCCCACCTACCTTCCTGACTTCCTTCCTTTGTTCCTTCTTTCATTTCTTCCTTCTGACCATCCTACCTTCCGTCCGTCGGTCCTCCAAAAATAGGTCACTAGTAAAATTACTATTTATTTGTTGCTTTGCAGAAATGTTTATACCACTAAAAACAATGTAAATACTAGAATACAGTACATGGATCTATCTCTTATGTTCTTTTTCTTTCCCTGCCTTCTCTGTCCGTCACCCACATGCACATATGCTTGTAAATCTCTTACTCTGTTGTATATATTGCATCAGCATTTCTTTGCATGCTCCACACACACACACACCATCACTTGATTAGTGGCCCACCCATCTTCATAGAAAATACCTTTTTTATCTCTCTCCCTCCTGCTCGCTCTTTTGATGCTCAGAACTGTATGGTGAGCACATTGAAACTTATCGTAATGCACATGTCCCCGCACATTAGAGCAGATGAGCGCTGACTGCATGAAAAGCTCTGGTTAAAGAACCGCTATTAAAACAGGCCACTGGTGGAGCTGCGTATGGTGGGAAATCTGTGTCCTTATCAGCGTGGTGCAGGAGATGCCTTGCTTCACTGGGGGGTAATCTGCACCGCTGACAGCAGATACATGAACGCAGACGGTGCAGAAAGTTGAAGGGAAAATGTGCTGGAGCGTTAGTCAACTGATGGAGTCATGATGTTCTCTCCCTGGGAGGATGTTGTCAGCTTCAAGATTCTTTGATGTGATGAAACCTTCATCAAATCTATCTGGAAGTGATGCTCATTTACATTTTCTTCTAAGAATACAACATTGCACTCGTAGCACGAACAGAATGTTATTTCCCACAGGTGGCCTCACTGTCTTAAAATCAAGAGTTTCCAAAAGGATTTTAAAGCGAATGACATAGGATAACTTTTCTTACAATTTGATTCCATAAAGGAACCCTTAAAAGTTTCATTTGATACCATAAGCAAATATTTATAAGTTCCATTTGATTCCATATTAGAATCTTTATCAGTTCCATTTGAAACCATAAGAGAATCTTTATAAGATTCATATGATGCCATAAGTGACTTTTTATTACTTCAATTTGATTCCAAAAGAGAATAATTATGTTCCTTTTGGTTCCATAAGAAAATCTTTATAAATTTCCTATGATGCCATACGTAAATCTTTATAAGTTCCATTTGATTCTATAACAGGATCTTTTTACTGTAAGTTTCATATGATGGCATGTCTTTATAAGTTTCATTTGAATCTTTATAAGTTCAATTTGATGCTATAAGGGAATCATTATACTTTAAGCTTTATTTTATGCCATTAGTAAATCTTTATACGTTCCATTTGATTCCATAAGAGAATCTTTATAAGATCCATATGAAGCTATAAGATAATAGTTGTAAGTTCCTTATGATGCCATAAATGAATCTTAATAATCTTCATAAGAGAATCTTAATAAGTTCCATTTGATTTCTCAGTATAATCAGTTTTAAGTTCTATATGATGCTATAGGAGAATATTTAAGTTTAATATAATGTCATAAGAGAATCCTTGAGTTCCATATAATGCAGAAAATGAAAATAGTTCTTGATGAGAAGAGAATTCCTTGCTAAGTGCTACAAAAATCCATTGAAGAAGCTTGATTTTTGAGAGTGTAGGAGGAATCCTGTGGCTTTTGACTGTCTGAGATTTGGGCACAAGTAAAAGCTAACCGGCTTATAACTCACATTATCACATTACTGTCTGAATGAAAGTCAATGAAGGCGATGCCTTAGTACTCTGAATAAATTGCCACGACATTTGATTGGATTTGGAGTCTACTTTGAAAAAATGTCTGTTTTATAAGGGAACTCAACCAAATGTGACAGAAACCAAAAAGTTTGGCATGGACTGTTTGGCACTTCTGGTAAATGGCATAACCGGAGTTGACGGATAATAGACAATGCTTTCTGTTGTTTTGACAGATATAAAAATAAGTTGTCTGGTCGATTGCATTTCATAAAAAAAATTGAGAAAATAAAAGGTAAAAAGAGAGGTGTGAGTGAAGATTTAAGGAGAGAAACAAGAGTTTTTAATATTCTACTGACAGATAAGAGTAGAGCATGATGGAAAATTTACAACCTAGTCCATCCAAATGACAGAAAATCTTTATTTCTAAGACAACCCCTGAGCGTAACCATGCCTTTATGCTGCTAAAAAGTATATTTTTTGATGACCATTCAAAAGTGGCTGTGCATTGTGATTAAATGGATATAATTTTATTTGTAGTGTATTTTTTCGAGGGCTCTTAAATGGTTGAATGGGCTTATATTTTCCCTTATCTTCTGCATTTGACGTCACAGCTCAGGATAGTTAAAGCTAACCAGCTTATGCCTTGCATTATCCCTTTAGAGCTGTAATATTCTGTAAATAGTCACAGTATAGAGCTCATAGTGATAGTATTTGTATTTGTTCCTTCTAAATGATGCTTATTAGCAGTAGTTCGCTAGAGTTGGTGTTCGTGTGTTTTGTAGAAGGTCAGTCTCCAAATGGCCAGACGCCTAGTGTCCCTCCTCTCCTGTCTATCACCTTTGAGATCTCAGGTAAGATTTTTAACACCTTTAAAGGAATATTTTGGGTATCTTTCATGTACCAATATTGTTTTGGAAGTATAACCAACACTTAAGCACAATGATTGACTGTAATTATCAAAAGCATGCCACAGATGAAGTACATGGACATTTAGTTGAAAAAAAATTAATTGAATTAAATTTTATCTTATTTTACTCTTCCTTTTCCTTTCTGTATCTGAAATGATGGTCTTTGTTTGATCAAATCTCTTTGCCTGAGGCATGTTTACATATTTTGTTTGCTTAGTCTGTTTATTTTCTGTATTTTTGTAAGTGTTTGTGTCCATAGAGAGCTCATTACAAGCGTATGTACTGATGCAACAGCCTGTGTTTTAGTCAACGCTCTCCTCTGGGCACCAGACAAGTGACAGAGATTGATTGCCAATGACTGTCCTGCTGACAGCTCCGTACTGTACGCTCTTCCTCAAAAGAAATGAAGAAGCGTTTTGTTTGTATTTGTAAGTGCAATAGGGCCTTTTAAACTAGACCATTCTACCTTAGGTTTCATGGCCTTTATACCATGGGGCGAAACCAGACTGCAGTTATTTTACTAATCGTGCATATATCGATATGTACAATACCGTTCAAAAGTTTAGGATCAGTAAGATTTTTTTAAAAAAATGAATACTTTTATTCAGCAAGAACACATTAAATTAATCAACAGTGACATTAAAGATATTTATAATGTTACAAAAGATTTCCATTTTAAATATTTATCGATCAGGCATAACATTATGACCACTGACAGGTGATTATAACACTGATTATCTCTTCATCACGGCACCTGTTAGTGGGTGGGATATATTAGGCAGCAAGTGAACATTTTTTCCTCACAGTTGATGTGTTAGAAGCAGGAAAAATGGGCAGTCTCCAAAACTGCAGCTCTTGTGGGGTGTTCCCGGTCTGCAGTGGTCAGCATCTATCAAAAGTGGTCCAAGGAAGGAACAGTGGTGAACCGGCGATAGGGTCATGGGCGGCCAAGGCTCATTGATGCACGTGGGGAGCGAAGGCTGGCCTGTGTGATTCAGTCCAACAGATGAGCTACTGTAGCTCAAATTGCTCAAGAAGTTAATGCTGGTTCTGATAGAAAGGTGTCAGAATACACAGTGCATCACAGTTTGTTGCGTATGGGGCTGCATAGCCGCAGACCAGTCAGGGTGCCCATGCTGACCCCTGTCCACCGCCGAAAGCGCTAACAGTGGGCACGTGAGCATCAGAACTGGACCACAGAGCAATGGAAGAAGGTGGCCTGGTCTGATGAATCACATTTTCTTTTACATCACGTGGATGGCCAGGTGCGTCGCTTACCTGGGGAACACATGGAACCAGGATGCACTATGTGAATAAGGCAAGCCGGCGGAGGCAGTGTGATGCTTTGGGCAATGTTCTGCTGGGAAACCTTGGGTTCTGCCATCCATGTGGATGTTACTTTAACACTTACCACCTACCTAAGCATTATTGCAGACCATGTACACCCTTTCATGGAAACGGTATTCCCTGGTGGCTGTGGCCTCTTTCATTAGGATAATGCGTCCTGCCACAAAGCAAAAATGGTTCAGGAATGGTTTGAGGAGCACAACAACGAGTTTGAGGTGTTGACTTGGCCTCCAAATTCCCCAGCTCTCAATCCAATCGAGCATCTGTGGGATGTGCTGAACAAACAAGTCCGATCCATGGAGGCCCCAACCACACAACTTACAGGACTTAAAGGATCTGCTGCTAACATCTTTGTGCCAGATACCACAGCACACCTTCAGAGGTCTAGTGGAGTCCATGCCTCGACGGGTCAGGGCTGTTTTAGCAGCAAAAGGGGAACCAACACAATATTAGGAAGGTGGTCATAATGTAATGCCTGATCGGTGTATGCTGTTCTTTTGACCTTTCTATTCAAAGAATTCTTACAAATGTGTCAAAAATAGGAAACAGCACGATGTTTTCAACATTCATAATAATAAGAAATGTTTCTTGAGCAGCAAATCTGCATATTAGAATGATTTCTGAAGAATCATGTGACACTGAAGACTGTAGTAATGATGCTAAAAATTCAGCTTTGCATCACAGGAATAAATTACATTTTTAAATATATTTGAATAGAAAACAATTATTTTAAATGGTAATAATATTTCACACTATTACTGTTTTTACTGTATTATTGATCAAATAAATGCAGCATTGGTGAACATAAGAGACTTCTTTTAAAAACGTTTTTTCTTTTCAATCTTACCAACATCAAACTTTTGTACGGTATCAATAAATCGCAAGGCCACCTCAGGTTTTTCATCTATTTTCAAACAGCTACCGAATACCAAATCATTCTCATGCTTGAAGCTAAGCCTGTCCACCTGGGTTTATCAAAGCAGGCACAGACCGCAAACTTTGATTAGACAGAAAGTTTGCGCAGAAGGTCTAGACCATCTGGCACATAAACAAGGACAACCTGTGCAGTGTTATGCTAACTTAGATGATGGTGCATTACACTGAAATCTGTCTCTCTATTAATTTCGGGAACATGCAGCACTAGAACAGTTGAATGGGGTGAACTTTTATTCCCCATGCTCGTTTTCCAGAGTTCAATCAATTTTTGTTTTTTTGAAGGTCTGTGGCGCAGTCAATCTTCTTGTACTTTTTAGCTCACAATCTGTGCATGTGGAGAACATTTCATTTTGGAAATCTCTAGAGAGCAGAACTCACCACATATCAGTATGTGAGAGCTCCACGAGAAGAGTTTACCTCGCTTTGATACCAATGCAGCAGTCATGTCACCTGTCACCCATCAAGCCGACAGGAAAATCCTGTGTTAAAACATTAATGCATCACTGTTGTTTATGTTTTGAGTTTGGATTTTATAGTTTCACACTGAGACCAGACAGGATTTACGGATTTGGTTCACATTGATTATCCCAGGTGATATCCCAGGTGAATAGGGCTAAAAATGGATATAACCACATTCCACCCATGGATTGATTGATTGATTGATTGATTGATTGATTGATTGATTATTGATTATCCATCCATCCATCTATCTATCCATCTATCCATCTATCTATCTATCTATCATATATATCCATCCATCCATCCATCCATCCATCCAAGGTGAATACGGTAAAAACAATAACTAATAGATATCACCATATTTCAATGATGAATTGATTACATTAGTGTTACATATGCAAATGAGGCATTAACTAATTAAATGGGCACTAATTTTCATAAATGTTCAAACCAGAACTCTGAACATTGGATAAAGCCAGGTTCAAAATTGTTTCATTTTGTTGACATAATACTACTGAAGTGGAGATTTCTGGCTCAGTACAGGAGAAAAAACTCATTTCGAGAAAACAGCATTTGAAGATATGTATTGTCTTTGCAATCTACAGATGCGAATACATAAAGTGCAGTAAAATAAACGCTTAAGTCTATTTTAGATGTTTTCTTTCCACTGGTCTGAAACAACACGTTGTGAAAAGCCAAATAGCCCAAAATCTCAAAATTGACCAGTGCATCAATAAACAACGTTTTTGCCTGTCTTATTATTTTATTATTATTATTATTATTTTATTTTTCAGAATTATTTTATTTCATTTTATCATTTATTTTTAGAATTGTTGATAACTGGAAACATGATCAAATTAGTCAAAATAAACAAAAAAAAAAAGTGCATTTAAATTATGATAAAATCTGTGGAGATTCTGGTTTTCTCCTGTTTTTCCTTTGCTAAGATGCAACTGGGAATGGATATTCTTTGGAGCGTGTTAAATGTGACCATTTGTTGTTTCCTGCAGTTACATAAACCTAATTGTCCGCCATGTGTCGTCCCCATGTGCGAGTCTTATTGCAGTGTTTTAATGCGTGTGTTTGCGTTATAGCATCACAACCCGTAGACATTCGACTCTGCAAGGGAACGTCTCCAAGTACCACACAGCTGTGTCACATCCCGTGCCCTGTGGAGTGTGAACTGTCCCCGTGGGGCGCCTGGGGGCCCTGCACCTTTGAGAATTGTGATGAACGGGTCGTGAAAAAAGGTAAACATGACTAAAACAATAATATATTCACAGAAAAAAAGTTGACTTGTCAAATACTGAGACACAATATTTTTAAAGAGCTATTTTGCAGTTTATGTTTTGCTGAATATCGTCTGACTGGGAGACTCAGATACAATATTTCCTTTTGATTTCACCATTATCTTAAATTATTGGTGCAGGATGCTGCATTGCAGCATATCAGCAGCAATCATGCAACATAAATGTCTTAAAATTTCGATTATAACAGTACATACCCAATGCACACAGATGACCTTGAGTCTAAACACAAAAGGTAGACCTCAGTACAAGAGCTAACATGTGAATCTCACAAAACCATAATAGATGAAGGTAACACTTATTTCAATGGTCCACTTTAGACATTCTACCAACTATAAGTAACTTTGCAACTACATGTCAACTTACAGTATTCTACTAACCCGAACCCTAACACCTAACAGTCTACTAGTCTACTAATACTCTAATGAGAGTTAGTTGACATATAGTAGCAAAGTTACTTATAGTTAGTAGAATGTCTAAAGTGGACCATCAAAATAAAGTGTAACATACAGTCAAACCAAAAATTATTCAGACATTTTTGATATTTTTGATATATTTTTACTAGTGGGTGCAGGACACTATAGTTCATTTATGTAAGTGAGGATAGCAAATAAAGTAAACTGTGACATATTATACCCAAAAATTCTTCATATAGTGGACTACCAGTAAAATTGATAAAAATTTGGAACCAAAAATTATTCAGACACTTTGACCTGACCATGTTTTGTTTAAGTGTTATCTGACGTAATTAAGATTAACATTTTCTGACACAGTTTAACTCTGAGATCTTGTCATATTTTATTACCATTTTTTAAACTATTGTGAATAAACTATATTAATAAAGTGTTCAAGGTGTCTGAATAAATTTTGGTTTGACTGTAGATAAAAGTCACTTTGGCTGAAAAACAAAAAACACAGAGACCTATGGCTATTAAAGTTTGAATTTACTGAACTTTGCCTCTATTAATCTAAGTAAATCTCACAAAAGAACATGTCCAGATAATATTTCACCCAAAACCAATAAAACCCCCACAAAAAATTAAGCCCCATTCATGGCCTATATTTTAATGTTTTATTTTTAATTTAAAGTCTAAGTTTAAATAACAGGCCCATTTTTAATGCCATAATATATTTTTCTATTGCAGCAATATTTTGACATATTTATGACAATTAGGCACATTTGCCCCACATTTTCTTATATATTATATGTATTTCTTATGTATTTATAGTAAAAAAAAAAAAAAAAAAAATGTGATTTGCTTTTCTTTTTTTTAAATCGGCATTATTTAAAAGTTGAAGTAATTAAATACTTTGTAATTTAATTTATTAAAATATAATTTATTTTCCTTTTAAATTTGGACTGAAATGTGAATTGAATACATTCTTGAGAGTTTTGTAGGAACCACTCTAAAAAATCAATTTACTGAAAGATCACATATCCACCAAAAATCACCTTTTAGGATGAGTTGATTCAAATGAACTGGGGAAAATGTCTCAGAAAAAATGACATTAGATGCCACATAGTTTGAAATTTTGTCCTAATTCAGTGACATTTTAAAGTATGGACTAAAGTGTCCAAATACCATTAGGGATTGAGACATTTAATAGACTTTTTCCATCATGTTTATTTGCAGGTTTCAAGTTCAGACGACGTACAATAACTAATGACCCCACGGGTGGTGAGGGGAACTGTCCTCACCTGGTGGAGGCCATCCCATGTGATGATCCCAGCTGTTTTAACTGGCAGCTGGTCAAGCTAGAGGAGTGTATCCCTGAAGAAGACATGGACTGCGGAGAGGGAACTCAGATTCCACAGGTCCGCTGCGTCAACAATGAAGGTATTAAACACTGTTGTCTTTTGCAAAATGCCAGGTTTACTAAACCGCTATTAAGATGAGATTACCTTCCTAAACAACATTTGAGTTACAATTATTATCACAGGATATCTGTCATTGGGGATTGGGATCTCTGTAGTAGTGATGTTCGATTCTTGAACAAATCATTCTTTTAAGCTGGTAACCGGTCGAGACGGTTCATGGAATCGAATAATGAACGAATCAAACTGAATCGAACTTTAGTTCCGGGCTGATGATGACGCAAAACACACACACTCATTGTGCAGCACCGAATTAGCCAATAAGCATGTCCAAATGGGTTTATTAAACCATAGAACCGGTTCGAAATGAATGAATCAAATCTACAGGAAGAGTCATGTCTGACTCAAAAAGCAACCAAATGTGATGGTTCTAACTGTCAAAGTTTTCTGAGGTACTCCTATTGATTCCTATTATCCTCTTCCTGTATATTGAGTTCTTTTTGTGTTTGTTCTTTTTTTATTCATTCATTTCAAACCCTTTTTGGTTCAATAACCCATCTGGACATGCTTATTGGCTCATTTGGTGCTGCACAAGGAGCATGCGTGCTACAACAGATGTGCGTCTTATATCATCAGCCCAGAGCCAAAGTTCGATTCAGTTAGATTCTGTGAACCAGCTCGTCTGGTTGCTGGCTTATAAGAACGATTAGTTCAAGAATCGAACATCATGTGTATACATGCATCATGAAACGTATTCAGTCACGTATCAAATATGTCTGTGAAACTACAGTATAACTAGTCCCATATGAATAGAGCTTAAGAAAACTGTAACTGGAGCAACTGGTTCTTATTGCAAAAATGCCAAAATAATCTCTTGCGTGAAGCTTGCCAGGTGATTATACTGCCAGTAGATTCTCACTTGTGTTCAGACTGCTTCTGTGGCGGAAATCAAAAGTAGGATTGATTTTGAATCCGGTAATTACCCTGTGGGAATTCAAGCTCTATGCTGGAGGAGGGCATCCGTATCTAGTCTCTCAGCTGGCATGTCCGGAACATTTCCCTTCTCAGCTGGAGCTATTTACAGGGTTAATGCTGCAGAGAGCAGAGGAGTGTAAACATGATGCTAATGGTGATCGTGTCCTCCTCCAGCTCAGCTGCTCAATAAAGACAATCTCAGATGACTGGAGAGACACTTGTATATTTGACCGGCTAAAGACTTGCACTTGCTCATAAACTGTCATTCTCTTCAACAACAGCATACCCTAAGGAGATACCCTTATCAGTGTTTCCTGCACCAATATTTAGGAATATACTGTACACCCTTCAAAGGTTTGGGGTTGGTACGATTTTTGAAAGAAGTCTCTAATGCTCACCATTTTTAAGTATCATTACTCCAGTCTTCAGTGTCACATGATCCTTCAGAAATCATTCTAATATGCTGATTTACTGTACAAGTAATATTTCTTATTATTTTCAATGTTGAAAACAGTTAAGCTGCTTAATATTTGTTTGGATACATTTGTATTTGGTACATTTGATCCATTTTTTAAGGATTTATTTGAAATAGACATTTGTATAACATTAGAAATGTCTTTATTTGATCGATTTTCAATTTATGCATCCTTGCTCAAGAAAAGTATTAAGAGTAAAAAGAGATATATTTTACAGACCCAAACTTTTGAATGATAGTTTATATCGGCAAACTGATCACTAAAAATCAGCTTGGTATAATTCATGCAAAAAAGGCTCCAAAAAGGTCAAACACTTGGTTTGGTATTTTATCTAATGTAGTGAAATTCACAGTGTGCTGTCTGATTTGATTGGTGTGCTTCTTTTTAATGGATTGGTTGAACCGATTGGCAAATCAATTTGAATCAATCTCAGGAGTCTGAATTGGTCATTGGATTTTACCGATACCGATAACTAGGTTGGACCATACTTGCCAATAACCGATTAATCAGCCGATAGTTTTTAAAATGGATACTGGATCAATAATAATAATAAAATAAATAAATAAAATAAAATAAAATAAAATAACACTAAGTAAAACAGTGCTGAACTTTTTATTTAAATAAGTACTGAACCATGAAAATGTGCTAAATTAAATAAATCTAATATAAATATATTAATTATATGAATAAATATTGAAGTAAACAAAAGACATTCAAACTGAAACAAAAAGTAACACTGAAAATGTATTAGTAAATGTTAAAATTAACAAACTATAAATGAACAATACGTCTACAGCATTTATTAACCCTAAGTGTTGCCATTTCAACAGTCATGCTTAAAGATGATCATCTTTACAGAGAGAACTGAAATATTATAAATGTATATTATATGTAGCTTATAGTCTCTTACTTTTATTTGCCTCTATTTTAGAACACTTGATGATCATCTAATCCAAATACCAAAATGTATTGCAGTGATGATAAAGAAATGAAATCGGATGCGTTTCTGATTTGTTTGTTTCTGTCGGCTGCATGAACTTATTTGCTTTCACACGTCGCTTTAAATATGCAGCTTTGCTGGCTAATGAAAGCATAAAAGTGACCAGCTGAATATACACTAGTGCAAATAGATGAAAACAATCGTGACATTAAACATTTGGGTCGGATTTGCGTGCATTTTGTCATATTGTTTCAAACGCTTGAGGAGGTGCTACTAATGTTAGCGT
Source organism: Mylopharyngodon piceus (assembly GCA_039654765.1). NCBI lineage: Eukaryota > Metazoa > Chordata > Actinopteri > Cypriniformes > Xenocyprididae > Mylopharyngodon > Mylopharyngodon piceus. The sequence goes on from CM077445.1 coordinate 15,116,959, forward strand.
CCTCTCAGCCTGATCGCAAACATAGGGTAGCCTAGTTCTGCTGTTCTTTCTCTGCTAATGCAGCATCTAGTCAGCAAATTAATTACTTTTTAATGATATGACAACATGTACTGTAGTGTACTGTATTCATAGTTAGTATTTATTTGGCCTCTAGAGGCCACTATTCTACTGTATGATGACGAGCAGACCCTTTTCAGCCGCTCCAGTCTCCTAATATAGCTCTTGAGACAGACGCAACCCGGAAAAACTATCGGCAAGGATTTTTGCCGATAACCGATTGTTCCACTAATCAACTATAGGTGCCGATTAATCGGCAAAACCGATAAATCGGTCGACCTCTAACTGTTATGTGTACTTTTTAAAAAGTAACTTCAAAAATGCTACTTTGTAAGATTAGTGAAATTTAAATCAATCTTATTACTTGTTGTTCACCTGACAGCACGAAGTCAAAGGTGAAGTGTGTAATTTCTGCACCACAATAAAGACTCCAAATGAAACAATAACTGTTTCCGGACAGGTTTCCTGGGTAAACAGATGGACTCACGCCATTGGTTATGCTAGTGTTGCTGTGTCAGAATGCTAAAACAAACAGAGAAATGTTTTGATAGGCAAGTTCATGAGTTCACACTTACAATAATCAGAGTAAAAAGTATGCATATTTGGTGTGCTGTCCGAGGGGAGGCTCTGAGCTTGGAATTTGGCCGAACCCAGAGTACTGGGTTAGTACTCTGGGTTTCACTGGTTAGTATAGTAACCAGGCGAGTGTGAGGAGACGGGGTGGTGGAGGGATGCAGAAAACTGTCAAGGAACATAGATCAGTTGGCTATGTATATATAGGCCTCCTCTCGTACTGATTGGATAGGCAATTTCAACGTGTTCCTCCCGAACTTTGTTAATAAAACATCATGAGTCACAGTGTTCTGACAGTCTTCTGACAAGTCTGACAAGTTGTCACCCCTGTATCGCAAGTCTAAAACATCTTGTTAGTTTTGCTAAATACTCCATGTTCTCAAAATGTTGACAGCTTCTTGCGTTTTTGTTGTTGCTCATTTTAACTAGTGCAAATGATCTGGGAAAACAGTCATGAATTTGGAGGAAAATAATGTTTGACGGTTAGTTTTCATGTCAAGTCACATTGTCTGAGGTCTTAACAAAGCATTTTTGCAGTTTTTTTGTGGCCAAGAACTGTCTGACTGATGTGTAAAATGACCATTTACAGCTTGATTTTGTTTTTATGTGGCAGATTTATCTGAAATAGCGGATATCGAAGAAATATTTAGTCTCTTTCAAATACTCATTGTTTATAACCTGGTAAAATTTGGCTAATCCAATATTTCTTCCTCTAAAGTGTTCATAGCAATCTGATGTTTTGCAAATCCTTTATTTCTTTGTTGTCAGACTAAAAATATCTGAGGACCATAATGGATGTTTGAATAACAGTGGATGCTTCCAGTAATTGCAATTCTACCACATTAAGGCTCAGTATGTTTATTGAGCAAATGCTGAAGAGTCTGAAAAAGACAGAACCATCACAGACTCGACAAGGAACCATCTGTTGTTTTCAAGAAATCCCACTGTCACGTGACCACTGTCATTCAGAATCTGCTGTGTGGCCGTGTGATATAACTTCTATGAAATAATAATGTGCAATAATGTTCTCTAGCATCTGCCGCGTGAGCAATCGAAAGCCCCCGTCTCGCCATAACTTGCCTCGCTGTAGCCGCACGCTGTGGCAGATTGATTCCATCATGCACTGATTAAAATTGATCTGCTAGTTGTTTTTTATAGGCAGACTTGGCATCTGCTTCACTCCAACAGTCGGAGAGTGACGCGTACAATACTGCCTCACAAATGGCCACGGTTCTGACACAGATCGATGTAAATATTGTATCGCTATCTGCTACAAGGAAAACTTGGAGTGTCCCTGCTTTTGATAGAAATATTTATTGCATGTTTGTGGTTCAGTGCTCAAGCAGAGAGTGTGTTTTTTCTCCCCAGTGTGTCACTGAGCTAAAGCCAAAACCAAGCTGATACTCATCATATTTGGCTCAAAGTAAAAGATATGATAAGAACCCTTGAGAGAGCCTGTGCGTGGTAATGAATGCTGCCAAACACGAACATGCTGACAATTGCACATGTTTTGTATTTGCCTGTCCCTCAGAACCATCTGTATGATTGCTTTCTACTGTTTTTAGGATGGCACGGTTTCAAAATAGGACAACAGATTGTTTTGAAATGCATTAAAAGCTTGTTTGAGTGAATCATATTTTGCATTAAAAAAATGTTGCCTAATTTTAGGTGCATTAACATATTTTGCCTTTTCATGACAGTTAAGTACATTTTATGCCCAAATTTTCATTACCATAATGCATCTGGATGTTTTTTTGTAGCTCCCGTTATTCTCAATGGTGATTCTCATTGGTGTTTTTATTTACTGTATTATGTGACAATATTATTATATCATATACTGCAATATATGATAATATTTTTATATTTTTAATATTGAATATATTTGTATTAGTGTAATTAATGTTCAATTTAATATTTTAATATTTTCAATTTAATTTAATATTTCATTATAATAATTCATTAATATTTAGTATTTTAATAATCGTGAATTAAAGGTTATACAACAAATACTACCTTGATGAATGAATAAATAAGAATTAAAGGTAACGCTTTATTTTAGGGTCTTTTAACTAGTTGCTTATTAGCATGCATATTACTAGAATATTGGCTGTTTATTAGTACTTATTAAGCACATATTAATGCCTTATTCTGCATGATCTTATTCTACATCCCTTAATCCTACCCAATACCTAAACTTAACAACTACTTTACTGACTATTAATAAGCAGTAAATTAGGAGTTTATTGAGGGAAAAGTCATATTTAATAGTTTATATATGTTCCCTATACTAAAGTGTTACCGAATTAAATAATATCTTTTTATTTTTTCGCATTACAGTAATCAGATTTAATTGCATTACAGTGGGTATCATGGGGGGAAATGTCTAATCTAAATCTAAATCTAAAAAGGTTTAAAAATAGGCTTGATTTTCTTGTGCTTGACATGTTACTTGTGCTTCTGCTGTATGAAACCTACGTGTGAGGTCAAATCCACTTACACCAGATGTTACGATAACATAAATTATGAATTTGGAAGTGGAAATTGGTTAAGCCCCCCTGGGAAACTGTATTTATTTTTAAATACTGTTTAAGAATTTAGCTTAAATTCCTGTATAATTTCAACATACACAGATGAAAATATTTTCATCATTTCAACTTGAACAACTTGGCCTGGTTTTCAGATGCATCCACATATCAGTTTTACAGCATCCACAGTAAAAATAATTAAGGTAATGTCATGAAGCCAATTTAATACCATAATGTCATTGAACTATTTCTGGATAATGATTTGCCAATACAAGATTGCAGCCGTGCTGAAATCTACAATATAGTAACAGCTATTATGTTAAAAAACATTTTCACCCGTTTATGTGCAAAGGTCAACTATTAACTGGAGGCACTAGATGAATAGTGCTTAATGAATTTGAAACATATTGTAACCCCACGTTTATGACACCATGTTTTGTGCTTCAGGTACTGAGGTGGAGAAGGAGATGTGTGCGGATGAGGTCTACCCTGCATCTGTGCCCTGTATGGTTCCCTGCCCTAAAGACTGTGCTCTCAGTCTCTGGACTGAATGGTCCACCTGCTCCCAGACCTGCTCCAGCAAAACCGCCGAGGGCAAGCAGATGAGAACCAGAGCCATACTGGCTTACAATGCAGGAGAAGGTACAGAAGATATTACATGGGTACTTGCATGTTCTCATTTCAGCAGTGCTAAACTCACTCAATAAATTCATCCATTGTACTATTGTTTTTAGGCATTGAATAGCACACGTACGTCTGCAAGATGTCTGTTAAAGATCACTTCATCTGGAAAGCATCTGCTGTTTACAAACATCTGATAGACATCTTTAAGATGTCAGTTTTACTTACTTCTAAATCATAAACATCTTAAAGACATCTTCTAAACGTCTATTTGACATCTGACAGGAAACGTCCTATAGACGTATTGCAGATGAGCAAACACTCGTCTTCCAGACGTAAACACGCACATCAAATAGACGTCTCTGAGATGTACGTGTGCTATATATATATATATAATATTGATTTAAATTTTATTTATTTTTTTATTTGTGTTATTTATAATTTATACATTTATTATCAACTTATTAATTGATTATCAACAATTATCAACTTTTTTTCTTGCTTTGTCCACCAAATTAGATTTATTGCCTGTTATTTATTGCCTTCACCACAAGGGATACATGTAATAATACCTTAAAGATGCAATGTGTAAAATTTGGGAGGATCTATTGACAGAAATGCAATGTAATATACATAAATATGTTTTCAGTGGTGTATAAAGACCTTACATAATTAGAATGAGCCATTTCTATCTCATACACCACGGGTCCCCCCTCAAGTCGCCATTATGCGCCAGCATGTTTCTAAAGTAGCCCTAAACAGACAAACACTCTACAGAGCGCGTTTAGTCACTATGTTGTTCTTCTTCTAAATCGTTTGTGTTTTTAGAGGCAGCTTGTATTGTCACTACGTTGAATACGCACAAAGTAGTAGTAGTAGTAGACGTCTGGTTTATTAGAAGCAGAGACCGCTCTTTGTTAGAAATAAGAAGAAACCTCATTGCTTCACACAGGCTACTCTCTGCTTTCTCAGACGACGACATATTTGTCTTGTGTCGGCCAGACGGCCACCGTAGCTTCTCCGAAAGGGAGGGGTGTGCGCCGTTAGTTGCAGTTCACAACCTCACCGCGAGATGTCGCTAAAATTTACACATTGCACCTTTAAATTTGGCCAAAATGTATCTTCAAAGCCAGCTAAATGATCCCTGTGATGCTTTAAAATACTGTCTGAATAGACAGTTCACTATCTTTAGGAACAGAGCATTTGTTTTTGTTTTAATTATACTTAAAGAGAAACTTAATATTAAGGCTTAATATACAGTGGCTCCAAAAAGTATTTGGACACTTAAGTAATGCTAAAAAAATGTCATTTACATTGGAGCAAACAGCATTTATCGTAAAGAAACTTTACAAGCTAAATATTTCACAAAAAGATGTTTAATAGGTTTGAAATCATAAATAAAGAAGACAAAAAGTATATGGTAAATGGAATATTAGTTGAACAAGCAAATATGGCTCTGAAAAGTGAAGTTAGTTCTGAGTAAAGCCCCAGCATCATATATTTGCATATGCCGTGTTCAGGGATATTTTGTATCTGATACAATGACCTTCATATATTTTAAAGTGTGACTTAAGTGTCTAATTACTTTTCTGGGCCACTGTGACAAGATGACATGCAAAAAACTTGTGATTTTCTATGGTCTGTAGTGCATAAGATTAGCCTTAAAAAGCTGACAGGAGACTGTCACGGAAAGACTCACATAAGGGCAGAATTTCTCAACCTAAAACCGTCTGAGATTTTGATGGATGGCTCCTCGCTCTCGCAGCGATGTGCTGTGACATCACCGCGAATCAGTGTTCCAAAACTCTTAAATCCACTTTATCTGTTCCAGCAAGGTTTAGTGTCAGTTTACATGAGTGAGCCACTGAGGTAGATGGTGTTCAAGTCAGTCAAACACAGTTTAGAACCCATTTTACTTCTGCAATCTGATGTATTTCAGAATAAAATTCAACAAATCTGATTATTATCCATCAAGAATTAAAGGATTAGTTCAATTCACAATTCAAATTTCCTGATAATTTTCTCACCCCCATGTCATCCAAGATGTTTATGTCTTTCTTTCTTCATTCGAAAAAAAATTAAGGTTTTTGAGGAAAACATTCCAGGATCTCTATAGATTACTGGGGTACAATGGGTCCAAATTACAGTGTCAGTGCAGCTTCAAAGAGCTCTACACGATCCCAGACGAGGAATAAGGGTCTTATTTAGAGAAACGATCGGTCATTTTCACACACACACACAAAAAAAATATATATATATATACTTTTAAACTTCTTAACCACAAATGCTCGTCTTGCACTGTTCCGCGATGCACCATGCATTACGTAATCACGTTGGAAAGGTCACGTAGACGTAAGTACCACGGTAGGGCGAAAAACTCCATCTCATTTTCTCCTCCAACTTTAAAATCGTCTGACATTGTTGTTTTACCTTTTTTTTGTAAAGGGCGTTTGACTTAGTCTTTGCATTTTCGCTTTGTAAACACTGGATTGGTACTTCCATGACCTTTCCAATGTGATTACGTAATGCGTGGCGCATCGCAGAGCAGTGCAAGACGAGCATTTTTGTTTAAAAAGTACTGTATATACATTTTTATTTATTTTTTTTAAGAAAATGTCCGATCGTTTTGCTAGATAAGACCCTTATTCCTCGTCTGGGGTCGTGTAGAGTCCTTTGAAATGGCACTGAAACTGACATTTGGACCTTAAACCTGTTGGTAACTGTTGAAGTCCACTATATGGAGAAAATCCTGGAATGTTTTCATCAAAAACCTTAATTTCTTTTCAACTGAAGAAAGAAAGATATAAACATATTGGATAACATGGGGGTGAGTAAATTATCAGGAAATTTTAATTCTGAAGTGAACTAATCCTTTAAGCAGGTGTTATATGCCAGAATGGAGGGGGAAAGGTTAAAATATGAATATTTGATTTAATGTTTTTAACCCTGTAAAATCTGACATAAGATATAGTCAAAAAGGTCTTATTTTTTTTTAAATGGAACAGTTTATTGATTATTTAAAAAATAAATAAATAAATAAGGGAAAAAAAGAAATTTGTTGAGTTTCATATTTGATACATCAGGCTTTTATGACTCATATAGTATGATATAGTGAGAATATGGAGCTCACACTTGAGGAGAAAAAACACCTCAGTTTTATTCAGAGGCCAAATCTGAGTAAAAATATGCAATTAGATGCAGTTGCTTATAGTTATATGGTGAGAAAAAATTAAGATGCTATTCGATAGCTTGTAAGTCAATGAGATTTTTATAAACTTATAACAGACTACTTCAATAAAATGCTTATAAATATCAGTCATCACTCTATATCTGCCAATAATATGTCTTAATAAGATGATATTAAATGCTTCGTTTTATGATCAAAGCTCTGTAGTTTTTACATATACAGTAATACAATGGAATGCAATGATGATTGAGAGATGAACAAATAAACTCTCCTCAAAAGCCTGATGGATCATATTTGATACATTTTAACATGATTTTAGCAAAATTTTGATCATGTTGATCATTTAGAGTCCTTATAGATTTGAGTATTAAATATGATACAGCAGACTTTATAGGGTTAAAAATTATGCATTTTCTCTGTTTTCCTCTCATTTGTCATTTCAGTCTATATCCAATTATCGCTGTGCTTTCTCTACAGTGACGTCAATGGTAGTGGCATGGATTACAGTTATGGAGGGTAACACGTCAAAACACCTCATGTTTTTATGGCCTGTATAGTAGTTTCCTGTAGAAGTCATCTTAGATTTGTTTGCATGGTTTGAAGTGAACTCTAAGTCTCTGTTGATTGTTTTACCATTACTCAAATGTGTGTAATGTTAAAACATTTACTTTGTACTAGTCGAGTAGGTCCTGAAATATTTACTCCCTTAAAGAAAAATACAAAGATGCTCATAACTTTTGCTTCATCTCAAGGTCTTACGAGGGTTCCAAAGTTTCCTGAACTCTATGGTACATTTGATTTCTTTTCATCTGTAGAGTGCAGTGTGTAGATTTAGATGTGTTTTTGGAGATTGTGTTATAGAGCTAGAAAGAGCTCTTATATTCTTAGTCTTGTTTTCACAAGTTTAATGTTATACCCGCAAAGAATATAAATGAAGAAAGTGATATCTTTCACTTGAATGAATTTGCTTTGAGCACCATTTTCCACTAAAGTAACTGCTTTCAGTTGAGCGATGGCCTTTGGGAGGCAGATACATTTATCTGACGATGAGTATATGCACCATGTTTTCTGTTCAAGACATCTGCTTGACGTCTGACGTGAGATGCCAAATGCAGCAGTTCATGCAGCAAGACCTTATACATAATGCATGTCCTTGAGAGTCCATTTGTGAAGTCAGCATAATGATGAAACTCATACTGTAAACAGGAAAACAAAATATAGTCCTCTGGGTCTCTTATGAAACTGCTGTAGCACATTGCAAAAGGCCTGAAACATACTCTACAGAAGTACATGAACGCAAACACTTGTGCAAACGTACGCATTGCTGAGTTCTAAAATTCAGAGTATTCACAATGCAGTTCCTAGCGCAGTGTACACATCATATTCTCAGTGTTGCCACACTGCATTACTACATTACTACATTAGTGTAAACTGCTTACTTCTATGGCCAGTTTTTCAGGTCAAAAACCGTCATGGTGGAGCAACATTTTTATCTTAAAGGGTTAGTTCACCCAAAAATGAAAATTCTCTCAGTATTTACTCACCCTCATGTCGTTCCAAACCCGTAAGAATTTCATTCATCTTCGGAACACAAATTAAGATATTTTTGATAAAATCTGAGAGCTTTTTGTCCCTCCATAGACAGCTACAGATCCACCACTTTGATACTTAAAAAGTTCTTAAAGAGATTGTAAAACTAATCCATATGAATTAAGCAGCTTAGTTTAGTTTTCTGAAGAGACTCGATCGCTTTATATGATGAACAGATTGAATTTAGGCTTTTATTCACATATAAACATTCATCAACTCACACATCAGTTGTGGTAAATGGAAGCTCAAGCATGTTTGCTTGACGTGTGAGAACCAATGAGGTTCATTCTCGTGTTACGCAGCATGTTTGAGCTTCTGCAAGAACCAATCAGGTTCATTCTTGTGTTACGCAGCACATTTGAACTTCAGCAAGAACCAATGAGATTTATTCTCGTGTTACGCAGCACGTTTGAGCTTCTGCAAGAACCAATGAGATTTATTCTCGTGTTACGCAGCACGTTTGAGCTTCTGCAAGAACCAATGAGATTTATTCTCGTGTTACGCAGCACGTTTGAGCTTCTGCAAGAACCAATGAGATTTATTCTCGTGTTACGCAGCACGTTTGAGCTTCTGCAAGAACCAATGAGGTTCATTCTTGTGTTACGCAGCACGTTCGAGCTTCTGCAAGAACCAATGAGATTTATTCTCGTGTTACGCAGCACGTTTGAGCTTCTGCAAGAACCAATGAGGTTCATTCTTGTGTTATGCAGTACGTTTGAGCTTCTGCAAGAGGTTTGTTCTTGTGAATTCTTGTGACAAAATTTTCATTTTTGGGTGAACTAACCCTTTAAGTTAGTGAGTTAGTTGAAGTTGACATGTTTTTATCTAGCTACTTGAATAATTACATGCCCAATTTAATGGTCAAGGCATTTGAAGCACTGCTGTAAGGTGGACAAAATTCCTTCTTTGGGTTTTGTTTTGTTTTATTTTATTTTGATTTATTTTATTTTATATGAGCCATTTAAACACGTAAACTAAAACAAACAAAAATGAAAATTCTGTCATTTACTCACCCTCAAATTGTTCCAATCCTGTATGAGTTTCTTTCTTCTGCTGAACACAAAAGAAGATATTTTGAAGAATATGGGTAGCCAAACAGTTAATAGACCCCATTGACTTCCATAGTATGGAAAAAAAATACTATGGAAGACAATGAGGCCCATCAACTGTTTGGTTACACACATTCTTGAGTAAATGATGACATTTTTGGGTGAACTATCCCTTTAGTATTATTTTTTATATCAACAATGAAATGTTTAAGCATTTTTAACATATATTCAAAATTATATAATTTTTTACCTTCTTTTCAGACAACAAATTAGTCAACAAATCCTAACTAGTGTTTTATTTCTGTTCTGTGTTTGCTTTGAGGTTAGCGCCAAAGTAGCACAAAAATGCATATTATGTACCAGCATTACTATATGTACTTTGCGTTGTGTATGTTTCTGGCTTAAAACCTGATCATGAGGTGTCATTTCAGGAAATCAATTCATTAGAAACACCCACAGAAATAAACCAGTGAATGTGCTTCCTTTGATTGCAGAACATCTTCTAAAAGGCTCAACATCAAGATTCTGTGGAGGCGTTCGCAACGCTGCATAGTCAAGCTTCATAGAGACACAAATGTGTTCCTGTGGGAAGACCACAAATATTCATTTGAGCTTTTCACACTTCAGTTTGTTCATTCTTAACCCTGGGTTTTTTGTTCATACTTTATCTTGGGTTATAATTAACGGTAGTAGTCAACAAGGTTTCACGCTGTACATTTGTAAACCCTGGCTTACATTCTTATTTGCATATTTATGAGTTTAATATCATTGATTTAGGAGTTTACTTCGGATGCTGAACAGTTTTACTTACTGCAGCTATAAGGAGTTCATGAATATTTTATGAGCTAACCACTGAGGCAGTTTATGATTGGTTGTCTGTTTCTAAACTGCACTGATTCCATACTTTGTGTGGGTGATTCTTCAGTCCATTAAAATTATCATTATTATTTTTGCATTCTAGATTATAGTAGCTCTAAAAGTATTTAGTTTTATTCACTCTAATGAAGTTTTCCTGCTTTTGAAAGGTTAAATTAGCCAAAATCTCTGTCATCTTTTTTTTCTCTTCATCTTTATTTTTATACTTTGTCTAAATGCTTTTATAAGAAAAATACATACTTTCAATCCATTCGCCTTTACTGTCTCAGAAAACAAACTTGTTTTTCCAAAGAAGGTTATATTTTGTTATGATGAACATGAGAAGTGACAGTGGAGCTTTTTGGTGAGATTAAAAATTAGGTGTCATTACAAAACCGCTTAGAGAATTATAGTTTAGAGAAACTGCTTTAACAAATTAAAAGTTATTGACTGCTATCTCTTTTGCTATTTTAGAAAGTTTAAAGCTTACATACTGTAACTTTTTCTCCAAAATGTGAGAAATGTCATCACGAACACAGACAATCTCATATGATACCACATTAATCTTAAAAGCTCATCAAAGCCACGATCAGATCTTTATTCCAGGACGTGATAAATGTTTTAACACAGATGAAACATCATTTGAAGAAATATGATTTTTTTAAAGTGTCACCCATATACCTTTTGCCATCACAATTCAGGGTTCAGGATGACAAGAAACATTGCTTACCCAGGGTTAAACAGTAAAAATAGAGCCAGATTTACTAAACAGGGCAAATTAGCGTGAGCCAGCAATCCCATAAAGTTCTACAGGTGATTTACTGACAATGCGGACATTAAAGGATTAGTTCACTTCAGAATTTAAATTTCCTGATAATTTACTTACCCCATGTCATCCAAGATGTTTATGTCTTTCTTTCTTCAGTCGAAAAGGAATTAAGGTTTTTGAGGAAAACACTGGGGTTCAGCGGGTTGAAGGTCCAAATGTCAGTTTCAGTGCAGCTTCAAAGAGCTCTACACGATCCCAGACGAGGAGCAAGGGTCTTGTCTAGCCAAACGATCGGCCATTTTCTAAAAAAAAAATATATATATATAATTTTTAACCACAAATGCTCATCTTGCACTGCTCTGTGATGCGCCACGCATTACGTAATCACATTGGAAAGGCCACGTGTGACGTAGGCAGAAGTACCGAGCAAGTGTTTACAAAGCGAACTTGCAAAAACTAACGGCTTTTACAAAAAAAAGTAAAACAACGATGTCCGATGATTTTGAAGTTGGATGAGAAAATGAGATGGAATTTTTCGCCCTACCGTGGTACTTCCGCCTACGTCACGCGTGACCTTTCCAACGTGATTACGTAATGCGTGCCGCATCGCATCGCAGTGCAAGATGAGCATTTGTGGTCAAAAAGTATATCAATTTTTATTTTTTTTTAGAAAAAGACCGATCGTTTCGCTAGATAAGACCCTTATTCCTCGTCTGGGATCGTGTAGAGCCCTTTGAAGCTGCACTGAAACTGCAATTTGGACCTTCAACCGTTGAACCCCAGTGAAGTCCACTTTATGGAGAAAAATCCTGGAATGATTTCCTTAAAAAAAACTCAATTTCTTTTCGACTGAAGAAAGAAAGACATAAACATCTTGGATGACATGGAAGTGAGTAAATGATCAGGAAATTTTAATTCTGAAGTGAACTAATCCTTTAAAGATCATAGACACAGCCAGATAATTTCCAAAATGACCAACTCAGTCTATCAAGAGCAGCACAAATTTGTGTAGGGTCACAAACAAGCAAAGCCGATGATAATCAGGTGCGTGTGATCTAACAACTTAGGCGCAAAGTGGCTTAAAGACATGCTTTTTTTGGGTGTTAAATAATGCCGCAAATACCAGTAAATTGACTAGTTCAAATCATGTTGCTTTATTCATTTACTGTAAATACTCTCCTCCCATAAATATTATGTCTGAAAGGGAAACTCCTGCAAATGCATATGCAATCATTTGTGGTCAGCCGCAAAAATACATATGTCCGTGCCTTTTCAGTGCTAATTTCTCACTGTGTGTGTTTTGCAAATCCTGACAGGTAGTTTTTTTTAGTAGTTTTTTAACGCCTAAAGAGGTTAAGCTGTTAGTAAATCTGCCCCATAGTGTGAAAAGCTCTATTATTACCCTTGCCCAATGGAAACATAATAATCACCAATGTAATGGATCTGACAGTCAAAGCCAATAACTTTAATACTGTGCGTGTTATAAAGTTAAAGCAGGCAGACGTATGCGCTCACTTCCTCTCGTAACGCTCTTGCTTTGATTCACAGGCCCACTGGGCTGCTCTGTCATCTGCAAACCTGTAAATGTCAGCAATTATTTAGACACACCGCGCCGCTCTCCACCGACTGCATCGACTTTCTGCCACTTGTGAGGAATTAGGAGGCGGCAATTATGTGGAGTGTTTCGTCTAAATCAATTTAGAACAAGTTTAAGCGACTGGAGACGTTGCTGTTATGTTGAGATTTGAGAAAATGAACACTTGACCTGTCTCGCTCCAAAGGACACAAGCTAGAAAGAAAAAAAACAAGCAATAAATAAGGTCTTCGTATGCATTTGCTGTACTAAAATAGCCTATGCAAAGTTTTTAACATGTACACTATTGTTCACGGTTTTGGGTCAAAAAAGCATGTTGAATTGCACTAATGTAAAAAATGCATTGCATTAACAGTGCTTGCATTTTAATACATTGTATTTTCAGGGCTTGCATTTTTAGGGGGCTGAAATTCAACATGATTGTACTGTATATTTAAGCAGTGAATATTTGAACTGAAAACATTTCACTTTTTTAAAGGGGACCTATAATGCCCCTTTCACAGGATGTAATATAAGTCTCTGGTGTCCCCAGAATGTGTCTGTGAAGTTTCAGCTCAAAATACCCCACAGATCATTTATTATAGCTTGTCAAATTTGCCCCTATTTGGGTATGAGCAAAAACACGCCGTTTTTGTGTGTGTCCCTTTAAATGCAAATGAGCTGCTGCTTTCCTTTCCAGAAGAGGGCGGAGCTTTAACAGCTCACGCTTCAGTTGCTCAACAACAACAAAGCTGGAGAATCTCACGCAGCCAAAATGAGGATTGTCAGTAACGGTGTTCAGCCTTACATTGTTCAAACTGGAGTCGGACACTGATGGAGAGACTCAGGAAGAAGTTACAACTTTTCGAATGAAACTGGACGTTTCTGAATGGTTAGAGGATAAATTTATGTAGCTGCTGTGGAGTTGATTCAACTCATCGACTAGCATGTGCCGTTATGTTAATCTTTTGTTGAATTGACCCTCGATTGTGAAGCAGTCCGGCGTAAAATAACGGCATGGTAACAACACTCTACTACAACAACTCTTCCTCTTCTCTAAAGCAGCCCAACATATATATATATTCAAATAGAAAACTGTTATTTTGAAATTGTAATAATATTTCACAATATTGCTGTTTTAACTGTATTTTTGATCAAATAAATGCAGTTTTGATGAGCATAAGAGACTTATCTTATAGAAGGATAGTGTATTTCTGGTTGCTTTTTATTATTTTCAATGGACTTCACTTTCATTTTACCGTAGCTGAAGTCTTCTCCTGAGTTGACATGCTGCTTCGACGCTTCTAGTGTGGAGAACCTCAAGCTGTCGTAGCGTGACAAGACGCCCGACACGTCTGGTGTAGACACGTGTCAGACCTAATGCATGTCTTCACACTCTTGCAGGAGGTTCCAGCTGTCCGAACACCAGTGCCCTACAGGAGGTGCGGAACTGTAATGAGCATCCTTGCATCGTGTATCACTGGCAGACGGGCCCCTGGGGACAGTGCGTGGAGGACACCACCACATCCACCCTCAATACCTCCTCCAGCGCAGACAAGTCCACCTGCACCATGGGCGTGCAAACGCGCAAGGTCATCTGCGTAAAGGTCAATGTTGGACAGGTGCCACCCAAAAAGTAAGATTTTAAAAGAGTCATTTTGTTTTCCCTTCTCTGAAGAATTCTGTATGTAAATGACCTCTTATATGATTGGCTCACCTGTTTGCATTTGAAATGAGTGACAATGCTTACAGGTGTGGATTTGCTGTTGGGTCCAGTATAGTTGGCATTGCACCATCCTTCAGCAACTTCCTTTTTGCAAAGTTGTTGTAATTGATGGGCTAAGTTTCAGAATACTGAATAGCTGTTGATATGTAAAAATGGGCAGTCATATGTTAATGTGCTCATAATGGCTCATAATATATATATACACACTATATTGCCAAAAGTTTTGGGACGCCTGCCTTTACGTCCACATGAACTTTAATGACATCCCTTTTTTAATCTGTAGGGTTTAATATGGAGTTGGCCCACCCTTTGCAGCTATAACAGCCTCAGCTCTTCTGGGAAGGCTTTCCACAAGGTTTAGGAGTGTGTTTATGGGAATTTTTGACCATTCTTCTAGAAGCTCATTTGTGAGGTCAGGCAGTGATGTTGGCGAGAAGGCCTGGCTCGCAGTCTCCGCTCTAATTCATCCCAAAGGTGTTCTATCGGGTTGAGGTCAGGACTCTGTGCAGGCCAGTCAAGTTCCTCCACACCAAACTCGCTCATCCATGTCTTTATGGACCTTTCTTTGTGCACTGGTGCGCAGTCATGTTGGAACAGGAAGGGGCCATCCCCAAACTGTTCCCACAAAGTTGGGAGCATGAAATTGTCCAAAATGTCTTGTTATGCTGAAGCATTAAGAGTTCCTTTCACTGGAACTAAGGGGCCAAGCCCAACCCCTGAAAAACAACCCCACACCATAATCCCCCCTCCACCAAACTTTACACTTGGCACAATGTAGTCAGGCAAGTACCGTTCTCCTGGCAACCGCCAAACCCAGACTCGTCCATCGGATTGCCAGACAGAGAAGCGCGATTCGTCACTCCAGAGAACACGTCTCCACTGCTCTAGAGTCCAGTGGCGGCGTGCTTTACACCACTGCATCCGACACTTTGCATTGCACTTGGTGATGTAAGGCTTGGATGCAGCTGCTCGGCCATGGAAACCCATTCCATGAAGCTCTCTACGCACTGTTCTTGAGCTAATCTGAAGGCCACACGAAGTTTGGAGGTCTGTAGCTATTGACTCTGCAGAAAGTTGGCGACTTCTGGGCACTGTGTTCCTCAGCATGCGCTGACCCCGCTCTGTGATTTTACGTGGCCTACCACTTTGTGGCTGAGTTGCTGTTGTTCCCAATTGTTATGATACCACTAACAGTTGACCGTGGAATATTTAGTAGTGAGGAAATTTCACAAATGGACTTATTGCACAGGTGGCAACCTATCACAGTACCACGCTTGAATTCACTGAGCTCCTGAGAGCGACCCATTCTTTCACAAATGTTTGTAGAAGCAGTCTGCATGCCTAGGTGCTTGATTTTATACACCTGTGGCCATGGAAGTGATTGGAACACCTGAATTCAATGATTTGGAGGGGTGTCCCAATACTTTTGGCAATATAGTGTGTGTGTGTGTATATATATGTGTGTGTGTATATATATATATATATATATATATATATATATACATATCATATATACACGTGTATGTATGTTTAAATACGTGTGTGTATGTACGGTATATTTTTGTGCCATTGCTTTTATGATACATTAACTTCCAAATTATTGACATTTTACTTTTTTTTGTGATTCCCATAAAATAATACAGTAGCATAAAATAATTACATATAATTCTAAATTTTAAATCAGCTTAAAGGCAGTGCAATAATATTCAGTAGTACCATAATATATATTTTATATATATATATATATATATATAAAATTTATATATATAATTTATTTTTAGGACCATTCCAGGACCAAGATTTCTTGCATTGTGAAATGTAAATGTATAATTTCTTTTGTTGTACTACTTTTGACTTGGGGTGAAATTTGACATGGACATACTCATGAGAGAATTCATGACATAAATGTAATCTTAATTTTGGCCATTTTATTTTGCAATATTAACATCTGTTATAATGATGTAAGCACAAATGGAGTGGATCTTACCTCGAGTTAGTGGTGATGGAGGATTAGTCAGAAGATGGGTTGCTTGTGTTTGAGTGGCAGATTGTAATTGCTCTACAGATGTCTGCGTGCTCACAAACCCTATCATTCCACTGCAGGCAGACGAGGCTGTGGAAAGCTGAATAAACATGGAGTCACAAACAGGCTAATTAGCACAGTCATTTTCAGACTGCCTAATTTCCTATTGATGATAATAGCAGTAATTAAGAGGGCTTGATTCTTTAATGCAATTTAATCACCACTAGATGAGGGGCCTCTTGAGGCTTAGCACAAACAAACCCCCTAAAAATACATCATTGATCCACTTAGACAATGTCCTCCTGACAGTCCTTTGTGGAAACAATAGCAGTGGGTTTTTGGCAAAGACAAATTGTGGCTTAGCTATTATATAGCATTTTCCACTTGCTTTTAACCACTTAAAGGAGTAGACCGTTGTGTTTTAGTCTAGACTGCATA
Organism: Mylopharyngodon piceus; assembly: GCA_039654765.1. Classification (NCBI taxonomy): domain Eukaryota; kingdom Metazoa; phylum Chordata; class Actinopteri; order Cypriniformes; family Xenocyprididae; genus Mylopharyngodon; species Mylopharyngodon piceus. Next base: position 15,133,945 of record CM077445.1, read on the forward strand.
TGATGAAAAGTGCAATGTGATGTAGTGTTGAATTTAAGGATTGCAACATATAATTATAATAATAATAATAATAATAATAATTTTCAAAGACCATTGTGTTTTAAGTCTAGACTGCATAGGGTGAAAAGTGCAATCTGATATAGTGTTGAATTTTAGGATTACAAAAAATTAATAATAATTCTTTTTTTAAACATTCCAGCCATTTTTTGATGTTCAGAATGGGGTAGAAATTGCATTTGTTCTCTGTAAATGTTATGGTTAAGGCCCGTTCACACCAAGAACGATAACTATATTTGCGTCCACACTAACGAACGATAACTGTCTGTTTATTTTAAAGGGGTGGTTCATTGCGATTTTACTTTTTTAACTTTAGTTAGTGTGTAATGTTGCTGTTTGAGCATAAACAACGTCTGCAAAGTTACGACGCTCAAAGTTCAATTCAAAGCAAGATATTTTCTTTTAAAGAATTCTCTGTTTAAGGACTACAACAAACGGCTGGTAGGAACTAGAACAAGCTTCTTCCCAGGTTGGTGACATCACTAACCCTCAAATTTACATAAACCCCGCCCCTGAGAACACACAGCAAAGGGGGTGAGGCCATGTTATTGCAGTACAGTACGTAACACAAATGCAATAGCATGTCCTAAAAGCAATATGACAACATGACAAGTTATAACCGTAATTAAACTAATCTATACCTGTTCTATCTTCATGCATCATATATTCTCTGACTCTGTAGGATCTTACAACAGTTCCCACACGATTCGATTTATAGATTATCATGACAGAATATGCTAATCAATGACTTTAAGATAGTTAACTCCACATCAGCTACATAAATTCATCAACTAACCATTCAGAAACGTCCTGTTGCATTCTACATGTTGTCACTTCTTCTTGAGTCTCTCCATCATTGTCCGATTCCGGTTTGAACATAAAAGGCTGAACAGTTTCTGACATTTTCATTGAGTCTGTGTGAGGTAATCGGCGCTGCTAACATGAGCTCTTGAAACTCCGCCCTCTTCATAGGAGCAGCAGCTCATTTGCATTTAAAGGGATACACACAAAACGGAGCATTATTGCTCACCCTCAAAAAGTGACAAATTTAACATGCTATAAAAAATGATCTGTGGATTATTTTTTAACTAAAACTTCACATACACATTCTGGGGACATCAGAGACTTATTTTACATCTTGTAAAAGTGGCATTATATGACCCCTTTAAGCTCGCGCGCTGCAGTTTCAAAGTATGTACAACATGTCATTGAACATGTTGCATTTACACAGCTTTAACCAGCAGATGTCCTCAGCATGCTATGTTTCAAGTGAATCTAGCTAGTGTAATCGATCTAATCTAACAGTGAATTTAGCTGACCTAGTCAATATAGTGGAATAAAAACAACACCTAGTCTTTTTCCCTGCAACTTCAAAGAAAGTAAGACAATGTTGTCGATACTAGCACTGGATACCTGAGGTAATTTAATGTTACACTGTTTGCTAGCCTGGCATAATGATATCTCCGTTAATACTCAGCATTTATTCCGAGGGTATGACCGATTGTTTTCCATATATCCATTTTCTTTAAAGTATCCTTGAAAAGGGAGTTTGACTTGCCTTACAGTGGTGGGTTTTTATGGACCTCAGCGATTAACTTCTCCGCAATGTCGTCTGCCATTTTAAATGTGCGAGCCCTTCAATTAGAATGGATTCTGATTGGCTGTCAGTGTTTTATCGTTCAACAGCTAGAAAAAAAGTAATTCTGAAATTGATCCCATGATATCGTTCCTCTATATCGTTATCGTTATAGCTGTGGTGAGGACGGTGCTATTCTTTTACTGTATATTTAGAACGATTTTTAGAACTTTATTGTTATATTTATAGTTATCATTCTTAGTGTGAACGGCCTTTAGGCTTCTGTTATGTGATTTTTGTATAGTGAAAAATGAACATTATATATCAGATTGTAGTCATGTGGTTGAATCTAGAGTTGAAAAAGTAAGAGATTCAGAGGTGCCATTGTTACATTTTGATGAAAGATTATGATGACAAGCATATCTATACTTTGGAATAGCATGCAATAAAATGATGAGTTATAATGAAATGAAATTTCGACTTCATTTTTATACAGTTGTCAATGCCAAAACATTGTAGTGTTTATGTGGCTTTAGAGGCATTTGATGTGACTCATAACAAAATCAAAATTCACATCCTCACTCAGACCTGCATTTCATTTTGAATATCTTGTCTAGACTTGCATGCGCTCAGATGTGTTTTTGCCCAGGTCTGGGGCAGGAAGAGCTTAAGCAGGTTTTCCTGCCCTGAGCCACTTTGTGTCACTCACAGCGTCAGATTGAGAGAAAACTCACAATCACACAGACAGCGATGTTAAAGCTCAGGGCCCGGACCTTTGATGCGCCTCGCAGAAACTGACAACTGCTGCTGCAGTTCAAGTTTCATCTCTTGCTCTGACAGTGTTAGTTGTTTTTTTAGGCTTTTTATGATACTTATCTAGACAATATAGTGAAGAATGAGCCGGAAACAAATGTCAAGAGCATTTGCGCTGCCACTGTGTCACGACTGTGATGGTACAAGAAGGAGGAGACTTCATAACACTCAATATTACATGCATAGTTTTCACACTATTCAACATGAGAGCTTTGGTTTCTATCAGATGCCTTTTTGTTCTTTTAGACTTGATTGATTTTAGGTGTGCATTTCATTTGGACTCGTGCAGCCCTAAAATGAGACAGTGATGTTATTGTTGTAACGTATCTAGTGGCTGTAATGAGCGCACGAGGAGTGTAAACACAACAGTCTTTAAATGGGACCTATAATGTCCCTTTTACAAGATGTAATATAAGTCTCTGGTGTCCCCAGAATGTGTCTATGAAGTTTCAGCTCAAAATACCCCACAGATCATTTATTATAGCTTGTCAAATTTGCCCCTATTTGGGTGTGAGCACGCCGTTTTTGTGTGTGTCCCTTTAAATGCAAATGAGCTGCTGCTCCCGGCCCCCTTTCCAAAAGAAACAACAACAAAGCTGAAGAATCTCACGCAGCCAAAATGAGGATTGTCAGTAATGGTGTTCAAACCGGAGTCGGACACTGATGGAGAGACTCAGGAAGAAGTTACAACTTTTAGAATGCAACTGGACATTTCTGAATGGTTAGTGGATAAATTTATGTAGTTGCTGTAGAGTTGATTCAACTCATCAACTAGCATGTGCCGTCATTTTAATCTTTTGTGCAAATCCAGCGTTGAATTGACCCTCGTTTTTGAAGCTGTTTTTTTTCGTCTTCTCTAAAGCAGCCCAACATGGCCTCACCCCCCTTGTTGCATGTTCTCGGGGGCAGAGTTTATGTAAATTTTAGGGTTAGTGATGTCACTAACCCGGGAAGAAGCTCGTTGTAGTCCCTACCAGTCGTTTGTTGTTAAATAGCGAATTCTTTAAAAGAAAATATCTCCCTTTGCATTGAACTCTGAGCGTTGTAACTTTGCAGATGTTGTTTATGCTCAAACATCAACATTACACACTAACTAAAGTTAAATAAAGTTAAGTGAAATCATAATTAACCACCACTTTAGTAAAAGATTCAAACGCAAACACACAGGAGAATAACTGGAAATTAGTATACATAACCACATTTAACAAAAATAAACAAGACTGAACCATGAACAGAGGAAAGTAAGGGCTTAAATACACAGGGTTAGATAATTAACTGGAACAGAAACAGGTGCGTAACTAATCAGAAACCATGGAAACAAACAAGCAAACAGAACTCAGGCAAACCAAAACAGGGAACTGATTGAAAACTAAACTAAAAAACAAAACCAAAAACAGAACTAGAGCGTAGCAATTGTTTAGTGAAATGTTTGGTAATTGAAATGAAATAAAATAAAATACTAAAAATAAATGACTAAACATAAAAATAAAAATAAATAAAAGCTAAATGGAAATATTAAAAAAATAATAAAAATGAGAAAAGCAAAAAAAAAGACAAAAAAAGACTAAAATAACTAAAATTAACATGAAAACTGAAATTATAAAAATAAAAGCTAATTCAAAATATTAATAAATACTATATAATAATAGTATAAAGATAATGCCAACACTAGAATGAGCAAATGCATTATCTGGATCCGCTTGAAAAATCTTTGTTGTCAAAATATAATTGCTGAAGAAAAAGTTTTGAATATTTTGTTTAATTCTCCATTTAAGTAGAAGAAGTTGTCCTTGCATGACTAGCTTCTGGATGTTTTATTCTGCCCACACTACTTGTCAGGTCAAAAATGTTGTACTTTAAAGGAATATCCTATTAGAAGTGATTAACAGAAGCGCAAACAGTGTTATAATAGTTTTTCCAGAAACTCTAATGAGCTACTTCAGTGAAACCTTCAAGGAAATGTGATCCCTCACTTCATGCTGCCGGTTATGACAGCTAATCCTAATTGAAAAATAATGAAAACTTAGAGAGGGCAAGAGAACGATGCGTTTGTTCTTCCTCACTGTTAAATGTATGAACTGTTTTTATTTTTAAATTATGCTATTCGAACATTACCAAGCCCTTTTGCAATTTAATCCTTTCTGTTTGCAACAATAACAGTTCACAACAATTTCGTTTAATTTTTAGTAAGTCATTTCAGTATATGATATTGCAGTTTAACAATTTGCACTCTTAACCAATTGTAGCAGATCAGAATAGCCATTTTAGCCATTAAAATAGTTGAGAATGAGCCATTGTCTGTCTTGAAGTATTGCTAATGCGCTGTCAGAAATTTACCCAATCTCCAGGAGAGCCCTGCACACCCAAACCGGATTTGTTTCCCTGGCAGGATTTACCGCTTCTGCTATTGGTATTACGAATAAATCGGCCTTATATATCTGTTGCTTTATTATATTGTGGCAGCTTTGCAACCCTCATGAAACATGGAGCACATGGCGACTCCCTTCACAGTGGAGGATTTGATCAGAGATCAGATTACTGAATGCCCCTCCGGTGGACTGTTGCATCTCTGTTTATCTTTATCCGTGGGAATTCGACCGAGCCGGAGCAGTGCTTAAAATACAGAAGCAGATTAAAACTAACCCCTGATCTTAAATTGAGGAGCTGTAACAGTGATAAAAGAAGAGTATTACCGAGTGACTGACTACTGTAACAGGATGTGAGGCCTTATCTGCCTCGTCTGGCTGGTACATAATGCAACCATGGAGCAGGGAAAATATGATTGGAAAAAAAGAGGCATTGTTGTGCAACAGATGCTGCTGAGCCTTGCTCAACAAGGATTCTGATGTAATCCATTGTATGGAGTAGGGCTGGGTAATATAGCTAAAACAATCTTGATATTTTTTAGCCTTTTGATGATATATATACAGTATCTTCATATTTACTTAATGCATTTGCTTTGAAATGGCTTAAAGGGAAAGTTCACCCAACAATTAACACCATAAACAAGATATTTTGAAAAATGCCTGTTTTTTGTATTATTTGTCCATACAATGAAAGTCAATGTGGTCCAATGTTGTTTGAACCCCAGTGTTGTTCAAAAAATCTTCTTTTGTGTAGAAAGTCAGTCATACGGGTTTGGATTGGCATAAGTGTGAGTAAATGATGAATTTTTTTAGGTGCACTATACCTTTAAAAAGGCGTGTGGTACCTGTATACCATTATAGTCAAATTATTTCAGACTGTGTATTGTCGCCAGCACAAAAACTACTGTCAGGTTTAACTAAAGACACACAGTGAAAAAATTGGCACTGAAAAGGCATGGACACAGTTATTTTTGCGGCTGATCTCATTGCATATGCATTTATTTAAATGAGTATTTAAATGAACCATGCAAGGTGATTTACTAAGGTTTGCGCTAGTCAGTTTACTGGTATTTGAGCCACTATTTACCGCCCAAAAAAGCACGTCTTAAACCAGACGGTAATTTGCGCTGGTCTTGGTAGATTGCGTTGGTCATTATGGAAATGATCTGGCTGCGTCTGTGTTCTTTATTTTGAGTGTTGTCAGTAGATCATGTGCAGAACTTTCCACTCCCACTTTTTTTTGTAAATCTGGCCCTCTTCAGAAGAGGTTTGAATTGATTCCATTTGAACTGATACAAAAAAATGGCACACACTTCTAATTCTAATGCTGTTTTGCAAATGCAGTTGCGGTCCAGATTATTTTGTGAACCAGTCAGTGTAATGCAGCTTTATAAAGAGGTGTTATTGAAGGATGGAGCTGTTAAAAACTATATTGGACTCAACAGCAAAACTCCAGCTTGTGTAAAACAAAGCACTGTTACTCATTTCACATGCAAAGATAGTGTGTTCTCAGAAATCTTACAGGCACAGCAGTATAAATGGCCTGTTTCATTTGAAGGGTCAGAGAGAGTGGAAAATCCTGTTAAAGCCTAGACTAAAACAGTCGGTGATACTCAGAGGAAAGAAAAAATGCTACAAAAGTGTAGAAAACATCCCGTATAAGAATTTTATTTATTTATTTATTTATTTTTGCACAGGCAACAGAGAAATGTAAAGTGAAAGTGTTTGAATCCTTGTGTGACCTGCAGTAGTTAAGCCTGATATATAAATCTTATTTAGACGATTGGGTCTTTGGTGAAAGTGCGACACAGAGATGTCAGTGTATTCCTGGGCTCTTCGTCCACCTGCTTTATGTGATCAAATAACATGCGAGTCACATTTTCTTGCACTGAGTGTCCTGGTAATAAATCACTGTGTGTGTTTGTTGTCTTAGATGTCCTGAAGCCCCTCGGCCAGAGTCAGTACGACCCTGTCTGCTGCCCTGTAAGAGAGACTGTATAGTGACACCCTTCAGTGAATGGACCGAGTGTCCCACATCCTGTGAAGCAGGTATTCTATCATTCTATTTATCTATCTGTCTATTTATCTATCTGTCTATTTACTGTTCTGTCTACCGTTCTTTCTATCTATCTATCTATCTATCTATCTATCTATCTGTCTGTCTGTCTGTCTGTCTGTCTGTCTGTCTGTCCGTCCGTCCGTCCGTCCGTCCGTCTGTCTGTTGTTCTGTCTATCTATCTGTCCGTCCGTCATTCTATCTATCTATCTGTCCATCCGTCTGTCTGTTGTTCTATCTATCTGTCCGTCCGTCTGTCTGTTGTTCTATCTGTCTGTCTGTCTGTCTGTCCGTCCGTCCGTTCTATTTATCTATCTGTCTATTTACTGGTCTGTCTGTCTCTGTCTGTCCGTCCGTCCGTCCATCTGTCTGTCTGTTGTTCTATCTATCTATCCATCCGTCGTTCTATCTATCTATCTATCTATCTATCTATCTATCTATCTATCTATCCGTCCGTCCATCTGTTGTTCTATCTATCTATCTGTCCGTGCGTCTGTCTGTCTGTTGTTCTATCTATCTATCTATCTGTCCGTCCGTCTGTTGTTCTATCTATCTATCTGTCCGTCCGTCTGTCTGTCTGTTGTTCTATCTATCTATCTATCTATCTATCTATCTATCTATCTGTCTGTCTGTCTGTCCGTCCGTCCGTCCGTCCGTCCGTCCGTCCGTCTGTTGTTCTATCTATCTATCTGTCCGTCCGTCTGTCTGTCTGTTGTTCTATCTATCTATCTATCTATCTATCTATCTATCTATCTATCTATCTGTCTGTCTGTCTGTCTGTCTGTCTGTCTGTCTGTCTGTCCGTTCTATTTATCTATCTGTCTATTTACTGGTCTGTCTGTCTCTGTCTCTGTCTGTCCGTCCGTCTTTCTGTCTGTCTGTTGTTCTATCTATCTATCTATCTGTCTGTCCGTCTGTCTATTTACTGTTCTGTCTACCGTTCTTTCTGTTTATCTATCATTTTGTCTATCTGTCTGTCTGTCCATCCGTCTATCTATCTATCTGACTGTCTGTCTCTGTCCGTCCGTCCGTCTGTCTGTTGTTCTGTCTATCTATCTGTCCGTCCGTCCGTCCGTTCGTTCGTCCGTCGATCTATCTATCTGACTGTCTGTCTGTCTCTGTCCGTCCGTCTGCTGTTGTTCTGTCTAGCTATCTGTCTGTCTGTCCGTTCGTTCGTCTATCTGTCTGTCCGTCCATCCGTCCGTCCGTCTGTCTGTTGTTCTATCTGTCTGTTGTTCTATCTGTCTGTCTGTCTGTCTGTCCATCCGTCCGTCCGTCCGTTCTATTTATCTATCTGTCTATTTACTGGTCTGTCTGTCTGTCTGTCCGCCCGTCCGTCTGTCTGTTGTTCTATCTATCTGTCCGTCTGTCATTCTATCTATCTATCTATCTATCTATCTATCTATCTGTCTGTCTGTCTGTCTATCTGTTGTTTTTTCTATCATTCTATCTATCTTTCGTTCTGTCTATTTATCTTTTGTTCTATCTTTGCAGGTGTGAATGGGCAGAAGAATAAACAGTTTCGATATCGAGTGGTCATCCAGATGCCAGCTAATGGAGGTCAGGAGTGTCCGGACGTCCTTTATGAAGAGAAAGACTGTGCGACTCCATCTGTCTGTCCGGGTTACAGGTACACCTTTACCTACAAGCACTCCGTCTACACTTATCAGTTATTCTGAGCTCTGTTTGACATTTATTGTTGACATTCAGTATAGATTTTTGCTCAAATTGACCTTCTTGAGTAAATGAAGATATGTACACCTATAGGAATAGTCTACCCAGAAATGAAGATTCTGTCATTATTTATTCAACCTCTCGTCATTCAAAACCTGTATGCAGTTCTCAGTTCTCAGTTCTCAAAAGCAAAATGGTTAATTCTGATGAAAAGAATGAAGTCAAGTAAAACTGCTATCAGATTGTGGACAGCTTAATTCAAATGAGTTCATTTTCTAAGGCAGTGGGTTTCCTGATATTTTTTAAAGTTAAGTCAGCTAATTAGGATTTGCAGTGTGCTAACTGATCAACCTCTGCTGATAATTATAATGATATCGCTTTAAAATTGCAGGTGGAAAACACACAAGTGGCGTAAATGTCAGCTGGTCCCATGGAGCATCCGCAGAGACAGTAAAGGAGCTCAGGAGAACTGTGGAGCTGGAGTCCAAACTAGAGGTACGTCAACTGTCATGTACAACATTAATCTCCTGACCTCTGACCTTTCACCTAACCTGACACTTATGCACTCACATGGGCACATTCACCAAACAGTGTTTGGCACACAGTATTCCTGCACATTAACTAAATATCCGCAATCGAGAATTGCATCGTGCAGATTGTGTTCAGCACAGATTTTGTGCATATTTGCATAATTCCTCTAATCAGATGCTCAGCAACTCAGACAATGTGTGCACAATTCATTCTTAGTCAATTCCCCCACACTGTCCAAATACTGTTTCTGTAGCTGTGAAATCTTATGCAATAACCATAATTTTGGTACATTATCTGATCTAAGATCTCCTCTTGAATCTGTGAATTTTTATTGCTTTCTTTCAGAACGGCTGATTTGCATTCTACTTTATTCCTCAGAGTTTGTTGCATTATTATTTGCAGTTTTCCAGTTGAAGTCAGCAAAGTGTTTTCATAATCATTTTATCCACAGTTGTTTTAGGTTCTTTTCATGCCTTTTTGTCACCTCTTTTCTCTCTTAACTCTTTTAGACATTCCAATCACTCATAAGGGAAAGGGAAGACTTTATTATGTATTATACAGGTATAGATATTGGTCTGACAAAGGCTTCCATCACACTAGACTTCACATTTGCCCTTCAGTGCATGTCAAGAGCAGAAGCAATCCTTCAAACTCTTGATCTGATTGCTGTCGACAGTATGGAAGGGCGTCTTTGTGTTGCCGTCATCACTCTATTGAACTCTGTAGTGCCCCAAAGTTTGGCCTAATGGTTCCTGTTTACTCGTCCTCACGTCACTTCCAACGTGACTGTGCGTCTTAATAGATTACACAGCCTCACCAGAATGACAACAGCTTAACAGGCCTGTCTTTACAGATGTAGTAACTCTCTGAACTGTAATAGATTAACCTTGCGGTCTTAATTGTGGTGCATATATTATATGATATGAATATGGACCATATCATTATTGGATTCTAGCTTATTACATTTTTAAGTAATGATTTTTTATTTATTTTTTATTATTTAAAAAATATTTTAATATAATGTATGATTTAAAAAAAAAATTATAAAAATAAGCCTTCTTTTAAAGCTGATAATTTTAGTGCTTGAAGCATTTAAAATTGGATAACATGCTTACATTGTCTATCATGTCTATCATGCGTTTAATGTACTTTTTATGTTAAAAAATATTAATTATCAGGTTTGCATATGAAAAAAAAAAAAACTTTTACACCTAAGGAAAAAGTCATGGCAATTTCTATAGTGAATATAATTGTTTTTTAATTATGTTCCACTATATAATATTTCAGATATTGTCCTATTGGACATTAATAAGTATAATTGCTCAGAACCCCCTACACCCTACTTTTTTAAAATCATATATTATATACATTATATATTATATGCATTTATTATATATTTTAAATTCTACAGTGAATATAAATGGTTTTTAGTTATGCTGTGATATAAAATTTTTAGATATTCCTATACGCAATGTCTTATTGGATCCTAGTAAGTATAATTACATAGAAAAGCCCTCCAAAATCTCTATATATAAATCTTAATAATAATTGAGAACAACTGGGGCAAAATAATTGAATTATATAAAAATTACAGAAATATAATGCATAATTTAAACTGGTTTCTGATCAAAGTGAACAGCATGACTCTCTCTCTCTCTTTCTCTCTCTTGCTTGTCTGTTCTATAAATAACCATCTTCTGTTCACCTGCACCTTTTCTCTCAGTGTCTGGTGCTGTGCCACATCCTCTCTGTAATCAGCAGGAGTCTCACCGCTGTGTTTCTGTGTGTGATCTGCAGCTATCTCATGTAGGCAGCTGGATGGTACAGTGGCTGATGTTGTGCAGTGTCTGAAGTTTGCCAGCAGCATGCCTGTTATGAGCCAGCCCTGCCAGTTACCGTGCCGAGACGACTGCCAGCTCTCCAACTGGTCCAAGTTCTCTCCTTGCAGCTCGGACTGCGTAGGGGTCCGTACACGGAGGAGAGCTCTCGTGGGTAATTAGGACATATGCATCATTAACACTGTGGTTTGAACTCAGGGGGTTGCTGGTTCGATCCCTGGAAGGATTGAGGTATTACTGTACCATTTGTTTCCATGAGCAAAGCACTGAACCAGAGGAAATGTAAATGCTAAATGACTTTTAGCACAAGATTCAAGGGATTATGAGATGATATATTATACTATGATGTATATAGTTTGATATACACCACATTATCATGGTCCAATTTATTTATTTTTTTATGTATTTCTGGGCAATACAATTTTTTTTTTTTTTTTTTTTTACAATATTCAGATTAATCTTAATATTTATAAAATTGTGAGTAAAATACAGTTTAACGATTAAAAGTTTGGGGTCAGTGAGATTTTCTGTTTGTTTGTTTTTGAAAGAAGTCTCTTATTCTCACCAAGGCTGCACTTATTTGATCAAAAATACAATAAAAACGGTAATGAAATTGTGAAATATTATTACAATTTAAAAGAACTATTGTAATATATTTGAAATTGTAATTTATTCCTGAATAAATTTATATATATATATATATATATATATGTATATATATGTATGTATCTGCATCGTTAATCCTTTTGATCTTTTATTTTAAAAATCTACAAAAATCCAACCTTTCATTGGAGAATAAGAATTTTAAATGGGAGAAAAATCTCATTATGAAAGAAATGTTTTTCTCTAATACACATTGCTCACAATTAATCATACCCTTTTATTCAATACTTTTTGCAACCTCCTTTTGCCAAGATAATAGCTCTGAGTCTTCTCCTATAATGCCTGATGAGTTTGGAAAACACCTGACAAGAGATCAGAGACCATTCCTTCATTCAGAATCTCTCCAGATCCTTCAGATTCCCAGCTCCATGTTGGTGCTTCTTCTCTTCAGTTCACTCCACTCATTTTCTTTAGGGTTCAGGTCAGGGGACTGGGACGGCCATGGCAGAAGCTTCATTTTGTGCTCAGGGACACATTTTTGTGTTGGTTTTGATGTTTGTTTTGGATCATTGTCCCGATGGAAGATCCGATCACGGCCCATTATATGACTTCTAGCAGGGACAGTCAGGTTTTGATTTTTTATCTGTTGGTATTTGATAGAATCCATGATGCCATGTATCTGAACAAGATGTCCAGGACCTCCAGCAGAAAAATAGGCCCACAACTTTAAAGATACAGCAGTATATTTCATTGTACACATGGGGTACTTTTTACCCCTGTGTGCACCAAACCCATCTTGAGTGTTTGCTGCTAAAAAGCTCATTTTTTTGTTTCATCTGACCATAGAACATTTGAAAAGTAACTGACACTACTGGAACTTCAAACGGGATGGGTTCTATGGCCTGTTTTTCCGCCGGAGATCCTGGACATCTTGTTCAGATACATGGCATCATGGATTCTATCAAATACCAACAGATAAAAAATCAAAACCTGACCGCTTCTGCTAGAAGTCATATAATGGGCCGTGGTGGATCTTCCAACAGGACAATGATCCAAAACAAACATCAAAACCAACACAAAAATGTGTCCCTGAGCACAAAATGAAGCTTCTGCCATGGCCGTCCCAGTTCCCTGAATAATTTTTGGTTTGACTGTGTGTGTGTGTGTGTGTGTATATATATATTATATATATATATATATATATATATAATCTTTAAAAAGCAGCTTATTTTATTAAAATTAAATAAATAAAATTGTTAGTCATTATGAACAGTTATCTAAAATAAAATAATTAATTACATGTGAATGCATGATTTTTTTTTTTTTACCTTTTTTTTTTTGGTATACAAACCCGTTTTTTTACCCACAGTTATCATGCATATATATTAGGGGTGTAACGGTACACAAACATGACGGTTCGGTACGTACCTCAGTTTTGAAGTCACGGTTCGGTACGGGTTCGGTACAGCAGGGTGAGAAAACAAAACAATGTTTTCCCTTTTTTTTTTTTTTTTATTAAACAATGTTTTACTGAACCAACTGTGTCTCTGTCTTTAAATTTATTCAATTATAATTAAAATTTTCTTAAGGATAACAAAATCTATCTCTGCTAATGCTGTAAACTATTAGGGAGCCCTATTAAAGGTTACAATTAACAACAGAGCCCAAATAATTAAATTCAGTTGCTATTTATTTTTAGACATAATCATCAACACTCAAATAATAATAAAAAAATGTATGTATTGTAAGCATGTAAATTACACATAAGGCAGTTTTTGCATTAACTTCTGTTTCTCCAATTCGTTGTTGAAATAATCATTTACACAGTGGCTGTCATAACTTGTTTTCATGATGGATTTATTTAGGCCTTACATTAACAGGTTAAGTTAAATATAATTAATATATAGGCTAATATAGTGCATTTATTTAGCGAAACAGTTCATTTCTCTAGCGAACTAACAAGCTTTTGACACTCAATGGCTTTTCTGAGGTATATGTAATAGCCTACTACATGACATATTGTTTACAAACTGTTTTACTGACATCTTTCCGCGGTTGAAACGCAGTAAGTTGTACTGTATCTTTCAACATACCTTCATGTTCAATGTGAAGAGGAAGGGATGATGGCGTTCACTCGCGCCCTGCGCTGCCGTTTGAACTGCGATCTGTCACGTCACATCAAAAAGCTTCAAAACGGTATTTATTGTTTGAATTTCGTGATAAAATGAACAGAATTTGAAAGATGGCACTTTGTTTCTTATCGAAAGTAACAAAACACAGAGCTTATTACGATTATTGGTGGTTAATGCTGGTTAAAATAGGTTAGGCTAAAAAGCATTACTCTGCGTGCCCCCTTTTGGATTGGAGTGTGGATCACCTGTATTCGTCGTCATACTGCATAAACCGAACCGTGACGTCCGTACCGTGACGGTTCGGGACAAATACATGTACCGTTACACCCCTAATATATATATATATATATATATATATATATATATATATAGTGTAACTTTACTGTAACTGGTGATCAATTTAATGTTTGCATTAATTTCTTAACAAAATCTCACTTACCTCAAACTTTTGAATCGTACATTTAAAATATGAAAAATAATTAATTACTTATATATTACCAGAAAAAAGCTCACTAATATATCATGAATATTAGATATATCACCCAGTTGATATATATTGCCTGCACAGCATGCTTTTGCCTCATATCATGTCCAAAAATCATGGTAATACCATTGTACCTTTTGTAAGTATTAGTCCAGCTGGTCGTGGAGCTGCAAGACACGGCGAGTCTGGCAAGAGGTTTAGAGGTGACCTCAGTGCTCATGACTCATTCATTAGTGAGCTTAATTAGTGCTGCAATCAACACTTACTTCCTCTGATTACAGGAAAAAGCAAGAAGAAGGATAAGTGTAAGAACAGCCAGATGTACCCGCTGAGCGAGACCCAGTACTGCCCCTGCGACAAATACAACGCCCAGCCGGTGGGCAACTGGTCTGACTGCATCTTGCCCGAGGGCCGCGTGGAAAGCGCTGTGGGCATGAAGGTCCAGGGAGACATTAAGGAGTGTGGGCAGGGCTACCGGTTCCAGGCCATGGTGTGCTACGACCAGGATAACAGGCTCGTGGAGACTTCACGCTGTAACAGTCATGGTAAGAAGTTCATCATGTAACTTTCACCATAGAGTTGACGTCATGACAAGCATTAGGACGTCATTAAAGTTAGCCAACATTGCTAAGTAACCTTCCTGGACTGCGCTAAACTAATTTATATTCATTAGCCAAGCCAAGCCTGGTATAAACTCCCATCCTGTGAAGAATTGACACTTAAATTGTATGTCCTTGCAGACTAGGCACGTTCCCCTCTGATTTTTGAGCCAAGTAGATTTTTAAAATGCAACTTGTCTTTAAAAATGTCTTTGAATAATTATTAAAAGACATTTTTAATAATTTAGAATAATTATTTTATTTTATTTTATTTTATTACCAGACAGTCTGAATATAGTATTTTTTAAATAAGTTTTTAAAGCTAATAATATGAGTGCTTGAAGCATTTAAAACAAGCTTTAGAAATGTGTTTTATTTTATTTTTATTTTAGATAACTGTACATAATGATTAACATAATTTTATTTATTTAATTTTAATAAAATAAGCTGCTTTTTTAATATTTTTAATTATTATGTTTACACAGCAATGGACAACCCAGACAAAATAAAATTGCAATTTTTATGCCTGGAGGTGAATGGAATGGAAAAGAACAAAATCTATTAAAATGGGAACAAATAAAATCTTAAAAGTCATGCTTTAAACTTTTAAAGTATAATTATTGTGTGTAAAAATAATAATAATAATAATAAAAGATGTTTGTATACAAAAAATTATGATAAAAATAAGTACCACAGATGATTTGCTTTATACTGAAAATTCTACTCATCCTCAGTTCGTTTTTAAGTCAAGTCCAAATTGTGTCTTATTTTGGTTAATAACAGCCCACTTAGACAGGAACAGGGCAGTTATTTTATACGACATTTAGGGGCATCTGAATCACACCTTCATTTGAACATGTGTTGTTTCATCCCTGTTCATTCGTCATTTTCTACAACTTCCTCTCTCTAGTGACCTTTCCTCTCTCTGTTAGTGAAGCTTTTGGTGCATTGCTGACTTAATCTTGTTATTTGGATGACGAGCAGGCTGGTAAGAGCGCCAGGCGCTGCTCGGTTGGCTTTGCCCTCTGCCCGAGTGGCTGTTTCACCCTGCTGATCTCCAGGTATAAATCTCGGCCCTCATTAAAGACCGCATGCTGTCGGCGGGACTGAGCCTAATCAGAGCTGACATTAACCACTGACAGATACTCTCGCTTTAACAGCACACACGTATATATACACACTGTAAAAAATTATTTTCATGATTTGTTATCACAACATTTTTTTCTTTCGTCAAATCAACTTCAATAATTGGTTCAGATAAAAAAATTTTGAGTTTCTGTTGATTAAACCAATCACCTTCATTGTATAAAGCAGTGGTTCCCAACCTTTTTTACGCCAAGGCCCCCCTCCTCAATACTGCATGGCCCACCTCCCCCCCCCTTTTTTTTTTACTTCACAAAAACATTTGTATTGTAGTGTTATTACTTTTCAACCCCATGTTATTATTTCTTTAAAGAAGAAACTCAACAAGAAAACTTATTTTTTGCAAACATACTTTGCAGACATTCTTTACAACTTAAAAGTACTTACTCTGCTCAGTTATACAGTAACTTAAACAAATAAGCACAAGTCAACCTGCCATACCAAACAAGACCACGGGGAGATACCAAAGGACTGAATTTAAATACTATGCGGATCCATTCAAAATGATTAAACACATATAACACCATTGATGATCTCAAACTTCTCCAAAACACGCTTGTTTGGCGAGCATCCATTATAAAACACTCACAGTACATTAATTTTGACAACTACGCGAATATATTGAACCGTGTTCATGCAGAAATACGATGTTATCGATCAGTGAGTCGAGAGCTCACGTGCGGTTTGTTTGCGCATAATAACGGACTCGCGCATGCCTTATGAACTGTAATCGTCTTTACCTTCATTATAATCGTCATCCATCAAAACCTTTTTAGCGACACTGGTTTTCTTTTTCCAACTGAGAGAGTTTGCGTTTTGAGCCACCGTTCAGTCTGTATTTCACAGCAGCACGATGAGAAACGGCCTGGGCTGAACCGAAACAATCACAGAATATGTACGAGAGAGGCGGTGCCTTGTTTTAAATGTATTTTTTAAATTAATTTAATTTAGCTTTTTTAATGTAACGTATTAATAATTAAATTAATGAATTATATTAATATATTTAAATTAATTTTAAGTTATCTCGCGGCCCACCTGGAGGATCAGTGAGGACCCCTAGTGGTACGCGGCCCACAGGTTGAAAACCACTGGTATAAAGAATAAATATAAATATTTATATAAATGATTATATGTAAAAATGTGTAAAATCTTAAAAATGAGCTTTGGTGACCACATAAAACCAGTCACTTGCCAGTTAACTCGTAACGTTACTAGGAAATGCAATATTATACAGGTAAATGGTTTAATTTGAACTCTAATAATGACAGTCTTACACATTTTAGTAACTATTATAAACAGAAATCATCTAGTAAAGAAAATCTGTTGCACCTTATGCTGCTAAGCTATTTAAATAATGATGCTTGACTGGGCAAACATCAATAATAAATACTGATAATAATGATGATTTGATGTGAAACAGGTTGATCAGCAGCCCATGTTTAAAAACTGAAATGAGAGTTGTCAAATGATAATGAAGTAAGAGTTGCCATGAGCTTAAAATAATCTTGGCAAAAGGCTCAAATGTTGTATTATTCGGTTACTTCCTCTGCTTTATTTCCCAGGAGTTCAAAGGCTCGAGAATTGATTTAAGTCAAATGATTTGCCTGAAAATGCTCTCAGGGACATTCACATGGAATCAGATGACATTTCACCACTTCATGGGCTTCATGGTTCTCCATGTGGCGTCTCTTAAAGCTCCTCAGAGTGGTGATGTCATCAGCAAATCCCTCATCATCTTTCATTATCTTTTTTTTCTCAATCGCATTACTCTCTCTGTCAAAAGCTTTGTTCCAAAATCCAGTGAGCTGCTATGTAGGCTGCATTTTAAGGTATCGCCAAAGGCAGCACCGCATATAACCTTCATGTAAAACACAATCCCATAGTGCATTGCGACAGCCTGAGTGAAAAAAAAATCCAATATGTGGATGATACAATTTAATGTTGATTTTACAGGTAAGTATAGTGATGTAATTCATGAAATACCACACAAATACTGATAAAGACAATGAAATCCAATTAAAAATTGACTACTTTACCCAGTATGTGTTTGTGCTGTGTGTTTTTATGCTTATTAGAGTAACACGTCATGTAGATCATTCCAAATCGGTCACATGTGACATTCCATATTAGTTAAGATACTATCTTAGAAGGCAGCTCACTAGATTTTGGAACGGAGCCATTCGCTCTCTTTCCCTGGGTTAATCACTGCAGTTCCTCATAATAGAAGGCTCTGTCTTACATGCTGCCTTGGGCTACTGAAGAAATCATTAAATACTCTTATATCTCTTCTCTAAAAGAGAGCTAAACATAAATGCATGTGTATTTCTGAATGCGATTAACTTGAACGCAACAGATACAGCAGTAACGCATAGCGTTTACTTCCGTTTGTACATATATTACTGTTGAAAAGTTTGGGGTGAGTATTTTTTTAACAGAAATTAATATTTTATTGAACAAGGATGCGTTAAATTGGTCAAAAGTGACAGTAAAGACATTTATAATGTTACAGTGATTTCTATTTACAAATAAACTGTTCTTTTGAACATGGAAAGAACATTATTACAGTTTCCACAAAAATATTAAGCAGCACATCTGTTTTTAATTGATGATAATAATAAGAAATGTTTCTTGAGCAGCAAATATTAGAATGTCAGCATATTAGAATGATTTCTGGATCATGTGACACTGAAGACTGGAGTAATGATGTTGAAAATTCAGCTTTGACATCACAGGAATAAATGACATTTTAAAATATATTCATATAGAAAACTGTATTTTTCACTGTATTTTTGATCAAATAAATGTTGAGCATAAGAGCCTTCTTTCAAAAGTATAGTATTTTCAAAAGCAAATATGTGTTTATATTTATATATTTATTTTATATATTTTTAATGTAATTTTCTCTATTTAAATATATAATATATATTTATATTATAAATATTAATAATAATATTATATCTAATTTTCTAAATATTTATATTTTTATACATTCGTTATCTATATTTAGATATATATATATAAAGCCTTACCAATCCCAAACTTTTAAACGGTCCTGAAATTGATCAGGAATGAAATGTTAACATGTTTTTAACATGAATGTTTAATGTTGTATTTACAAGCTTCAAAGACTATTGCATTTCTGATGGGATTCTGAGGTTCATGCTTTAACAGCCTGATTCAAATTAAGGACTAGTTCACTAAAATATTAACATCATGCCTGTCAAGCCCAAAAACGTAGTTTCTCTCCATGCAATTAAAGCATGACTAGACCATAAAACTAGTCCATATTGTATGACTTGTGTGCTATATTGCATGACAGATTTTTTTTTTTTTGACAGAATTTGAACTGTTCCTTAAAGCTTTCAGAGTAAGAAACTGTGAAACTTACTTGTTTTTCTTTGATGACACCCTTTAGTTTGTGTGTGTTGCCATTTAATGTTGCGCAGGGTCAGGACTTGGACAGGATGTGGATTGTGTTGAAGGAATGGGGTCACTACGGGCACAAAAGAATAACACGAGGGCTGCCATGTTTGGTGAAAGCCAATGGCATCCTGCCACCTCTGAACTGGCTGTAGGGACAGAGAGCGTTGCATGTTGGGTCGAGTGGTCAGTGCATGGCAAATGGGGGCTTGTTTTTCTTCTCCTAGAGGGCATTTACTATGTGTTAACAATGTAACAGGACCGACATGTCTTAACACTGAAGGGCAGAGGAGATGGGAGAGCTGTTTTATACAGATGCATTGTGACTGCACAGGGTATTTCGGGTCGCTGCAGTATCCCCCCCCTCGGGAACCGACTCTCCTCCTGCCCGTCACGGCCGTGTCAGTTCCTGGTTAATCTTTCGGGCAGGCGACCACGAGGGAGAAGAGACTGTGAAACTCACCCTAGACCTCTCTGATTAATTGCTTTGATTTTTCAGTCAGAAGCTCCTCTAGGTGCATGTTTCATGGCTTGTGTTCGAACTGCTTTTTAGCAGCACAAGATGTGCCAAGTTTTAAATGTCGGGTAGAGAGGTGACGTTGTTCTTTTTTTAGTATTCAGATAAATTTTGGTCTCAAGAATTGGAGTGAATCTTTTTAATGACTTTTCATTAAATATATGTTATTCTATTAATATTATATAATATATTAATATATTATATATTTAATATAAATATTGGTAACACTTTAGTTTAGGCTCCAATTCTCACTATTAACTAGTTGCTTATTAGCATGCATATTACTAGGATATTGGCTGTTTATTAGTACTTATAAAGCACATATTAATGCCTTATTCTACATGACCATATTCTACAGTACATCCCATAATCCTACCCAATACCTAAACTTAACAGCTACCTTACTAACTAGGAGTTTGAAGCAATAGTCATAGTTAATCGTTAGTTAAAGCTGCAGTTCGTAACTTTTTTTGGTTCAAAATTATCCAAAATCAATTTTTGAGCAAGTACATAACCAGCCAGTGTTCAAAACTATCTCCTTACCTTAGTTCAATTCACAACGGTAAGCTTGTAATAATGTGTTCTAATTTGAGTGGTACTGGTAGGTTTCCACAGGAAATTCGAGCATGATATGAGCTAAACGATTGTTAGATTTAATCACCATTGGTAGCGTGATTTATTGTAATGCTTTTTTTTCCTCAGTTGTGGCAGATTTGTAACTTGTTCAGGTGACAAAATTCTTACTTTGGTCATACTTCCAAGACTACAATCTTTGATTCTGAAGTACAGTATCCACCGGTGCGGTGACTGACAGCCACATATTCTCCTCAAAACATTAGATTCATCTACGCTGAGGAGCCGTGCCAAAGCACAACCCACGTAAAGATGATAATTCTGCAAATAACTGTAATTGCAAACAGAGATGGCGACAAAGAGGCAAAACTTACGGACTGCAGCTTTAATAGTGAGAACTGGAGTTGGACCCTGAACTAAAGTGTGACCTAAATATTTAATATTAAAAATGTTTTGTTACTATTTTTGAACAATTTTATTCAAACAAAATGAAAATGTACTTTTATTTTTAGATATTCTTGACAATGTCACAAAGGCTGGTTCCAATATGAAAAACAAATATGTTTTATATATGTAATTTTATAATAATCTTTATTATTAATATTAATTGTCTAGTATATAATGCGTTTTCTATAGACAAAATCATTTTGATTTTTTTCATTTGATTTCAGGATGAATATTTTGTGAGATTCAATTATAACATTGAGTGTCCTCATTAAATTGTTCTGACGCATTCTACTGATTCCGTCATTAGCACCGTAGTTGCACACAATTTCATGCTGAGTTCAAAATTAACACTCACCAAGTGCCAAATGCTTTTAATAATTGGTTTTGGCAAGGAATAAAGCAAATAAAACTGGCCAGTTGGTTGCTTTAGGAAACAAATACAAGGTTGAAAACCATCAGTTTGACCTGTCCAAGTTTTTCTTTAATTTTCGTATCAAAACAAACAGCGTTAAGGATTTTCAGTGTTAACACACCACTATCAACACCTGAGGAGCAAAATTACAATACTATTTTTGTGATAGGTGGCAAGTGACAAAATGTCCTATTTGCTGCAAAAGCAATAAAAAACAATACTGTATATGCATGCATATGAAGGCAATACACTGCTTACAAATCCTTCATCCATGACTGTGTTCACAATACAGCAAGGTATACAGCATGGCTAGTTTATAATTTAAATATTAAGGAAACAAATGTTCATTGCCGCATTAGAAGTGTATTAATTAAAAACCCTGCGGATAAAGATTCAGTACATGTCATGTGAGCTGAGGTTAATAATCTCTGTGCAGTGATATGGTGAACATATGTTTGACATCATAGCTGTTTTAATCGTGTGTTTGTGAATGCCTGGAATGCTGACCAATCAGCTTCCAGCACCAGAACCATCCATTTTATAATGTATTATTTACCACAGTATTTTGGAAGCAGCAATTTCTGCATTTGACTTGCTCTTAGCCAAGTGTTGGCTGCTCTTGAAAGGCTGCTGTGAAGGATATGGTGTTCAGGGACAACATAATGTGTGTGTGTGTTGGGCTAGCAGTATGTACTTGGAAAAGGCTGATCCTCTTGAGCCAAAAGAGTAGGCAGTACACACGGGTTGAGTAAACAGCAGTAATAAAATCCAGCATTAGCTGTTAAAGCATATCACATTCCCTGACCCTGCAGCCAATTCTCCACAAAAGTACTGCATCTCAAAACATGCCTATTTATACCAATTGCTTTTACACTTTTTATGCACCTCATAATGTTCTCTGCAAGGTACAAGCTTGCTTTTCATTTTTAATCAAGATTTAAACCACTTCAAAATGGCCTGTTTAATCAGTAAGTCTGTTAGATTTGTGATTACCCTGCAGGAAAATCCAGTTAAAACCAGCATCTGATGGTAGTTTGTTTTACATGCTTGCTGGATGGTTATTTATAGTCATCATTAGTTGGGAAGAAAAACTGGAAGACCATCTGAACAGGGCTCTAGACTAACTTTTTGTACTGGTTACACTGGTGCGCCTAACTTTTTTTCTTAGGTGCACCAGCACAAAAGTTAGGTGCACCCAAATTTTCGACCGCATCGCATTTAACACCGCAGTTTTACAAGTTCACTTTTTTTTAAATCACTGTCCATATAGGCAATATTGACTTGTAAATGATTAACTAACAGTCTGGTCAACATAAAGTTCTTTATTTGAAGCACAATTCTACAAGAAAGGTAACTTACTGAAAAAGTGTTGGTGCTTAAAGTCCACCCTTCACGATCTCTGATTGGTTTAGACCACGCTATGGGCCTAATGTGTGTCTGTTGTTGAACCACAGGGAGACTTTCAGAGTCGCGGAGACTTTTTTTTTTTTCTTTTTCCCTCGAACGGCTGGTTGCACCGGTGCGACCTCAGATTTTTTTTAGTCGTACCATTGAGAAATTAGGTCGCACATGCGACCAAATTGGTCGCACTCTAGAGCCCTGCTGAATCACATGTAATTTGTTTTTATGTGCATTTTTTGATATGCTGTAAATTCTGACCATGCATGCTCTTTTTTTCAGGATATATCGAGGAGGCCTGCATCGTCCCTTGCCCTTCTGATTGTAAACTCAGTGAATGGTCCAACTGGTCGCGCTGCAGCAAATCCTGTGGCAGTGGGGTCAAAGTTCGCTCAAAATGGCTCAGAGAAAAGCCTTACAATGGAGGAAGACCCTGCCCAAAACTGGACCACCTTAACCAGGTAAACGTCACCCTACCATTTGCATGGAGGAAAGGATTATAAGTATATTAGATGTTAAAGCACATTGTTTTACAGTAGGCAACGTACTAACTGAAGTAAAACATACAGTACAAATAGTGCAATATAATTACAGTTACGCATTACAGTCTCACAATCAGTGTCAGGGAAAGTTACTTTTAAAAGTAAAGTGTTACATTATTGAATTACTCCCTAAAAAGTAACTAAATATGTTACTTTTTATGGGAAGTAATGTGTTACATTACTTTTGCATTACTTTTTCTTACCTGGGCTGGGTTTGCTCGTTTGTTTGTTGTATTTTTTGAGATGGAGAAGTGTCAGTCAATAAATGTGAAAACAAAGTAACTTGTGTTGCTTATTTGAAAAAGTAAATCAGATATTTTGTTGTAAATTTAAAAGTAATGCGTTACTTTACTGGTTACTTGAAAAAAAGTAATCTGATTACGTATAACTCACATTACTTGTAATGCGTTACCCCCAACACTGCTCCAATTACAATGGAATTTGGTGTTAGTATGCTGCTAACATAAAGCAATACTCTACACATGCAAATATTATGTTCAGTAGTGCATTTTTATTTGGATTAAACTATTTTATTGCTACTTTTTGATAAAATAAATTCTAAGTATACTTAAAATCATTTATCTTGCCTTATCTCCCATTTTGGATGGATGTTGCTTGGATAGAGAGTGTATTGCAATGCATTATGTCATTGTAAAAGGACACATGAAGTTCTACCGTACAATTTGTCCCGAAAAAGGTATCTTATGCTGATTAGTCATTCCTTAAGGCATAGGAGCGCACCTATGAAATCTTAAAATACTGCCTACATAGGCAGTTCACTATGCTTTTGAGCATAGTTCAGAAGTTTCCCTCAACTTCTAGAATTTTTGAAAATCAAATGCTTAAGATCCAAAAATAGGTTGACAAGTGAATCTCAAATTATTCAGAAATGCTTGCTTTTCATCTCTATTTTCTTTGCTGAGATTTGCTTGAAATAAATCACAGCACATCAAAGCACTTTTGAGATCTCTGCTCCTGACAAATATAT
Organism: Mylopharyngodon piceus; assembly: GCA_039654765.1. Taxonomy (NCBI): domain Eukaryota; kingdom Metazoa; phylum Chordata; class Actinopteri; order Cypriniformes; family Xenocyprididae; genus Mylopharyngodon; species Mylopharyngodon piceus. The sequence goes on from CM077445.1 coordinate 15,158,114, forward strand.
GTTCTTGGATTTCATTTAATTTATTGAGATTAAATACTCTCCTTTTATTAAATATCAGATTATCAGGGTGGTTAAAGGTCATGTCGTTTTACATTTTGGCAAAATTAAACATGACAAGAGCAAGAAATGAAAACTTTGTCAATGTGAAATCAAAATTGAACCTATTTATTTTCTTAAAAGATAGTTCTGGTCTTGCAAACTGTTTTCATGTTGAGATTAAGCAATGCTGTTTCTTAAAAAGAACGATTAATAAGGACCATTCTTAACTGAACATGGTGTTTTATGGTACTTTGGTCTCTAGACGCAGATGTTCTAATGACATTTTTCTCTAACTCTCCAATAATGCTGCTCGGCCACAGGCACAGGTAAAAACACTTTCTTCTCTTAATTGGAATTTCTTTTTTTAGATTTCACATTCCAGAGTTGATTTAAAATCCTCTTATGGGTTTTATGTTGTTGTGTTTTTCTTTGAATAGGGTTCACTTTGGTGTGCTATTTCTATTTTTTGCTGAGCAATGTTGCTTGGGAAATTTCCCATTGAGAATGGGCAACAAATTTCTATCTGGATACTTTAGATCGAAATTTGTTGCCCATTCTCAATGGGAAATTTCCCAAGCAACATCGAATGTATACATTGTATGTATTTATTTAAATTTATTTAATGTATATATTTTTGATTTCTTTAATGTGTATTTATTTATTACAATCTGTTGAATTAATAGTCTGTTGTTTTATTTCATTTTTATTTATTTATTTAATTTTATTTTTTATTTTTTTGTTTTTTTTATTTCTTTAATGTGGTTTTTTTTTTTTCTAGAAAAAAAATAGGTAATACTTTATTTTAAGGTGACGTAGTTACACATTATTACATGTACTTAATATAGTAATAACAGTAAATTATGCATAATTACAAGTAACTAACCCTAAACCAAACCCTAACCGCAACTCTATAGTAAGTACATGAGGTTAATTAATATTACTCAGTACTAATTTGAGTAAGTACACTGTAACTACGTCACCTTAAAATAAAGTGTAACCAAAAATTAAATCACAGAATCAGGGCTTTAAACTGCTTTTAGACATTTTTGTGAAAATTGCAATTTTTCATATTAATTTCAGTGCATTTATATCGAATGGAAAATAAAATGGCTCAGATAATATTTAGTTTGACCTTGCACTGATCATTTCTTTTTCACTCTGATCAGATTTTGTACTCCTTTTTGTGAAAAATTCCTGGTGTTATCTATCTTAGTTAGAATAGTTGGATGTGTATGATTAGTTTAGTAGTATTGATGCTGTTACGAGTGGTTGGTGGGCTCATGTTTCAGGTCTATGAGGTGGTCCCGTGCGTCAGTGACTGCAGTCAGTATATTTGGGTAGCTGAACCCTGGAGCGTGTGGAAAGTAAGTAACGTGGATCTGAAGGAGAACTGTGGCGAGGGTGTGCAGACAAGAAGAGTCAGGTGAGATGCCTTTTCCTCTTATTTATTTTACTGTTATTCCATCCACAATACCCTGATATCGTACTGTGCTCATCTTTGATTGTCCTGCAGGTGTATGTTGAACACAGTGGACGGTCCCACTGACGCGGTGGAAGACTATCTGTGTGATCCAGAGGAGATGCCACAGGGCACGAGGGAGAGCCGACTGCCCTGCCCGGAGGACTGTGTGCTGTCTGACTGGAGTCCCTGGACTCCATGTGACCTGGTCAGGATTATCGCTAATCCATTTAAACCCGAGGGTTGCATATAGGCACTGATTTGATTGCTGTAGTGAAAGGAAAAAGATTCTTTGCTCAAGTCTACTACTTTTCAGAGTTTTCATCAAAAACACCCTAGTAATGTCATGTTTTTTAGAGATCTCAAAGTCTCAAAAGATTTCTCCCAAAGATATGTGTGATTGTAGCCAACATCTGTTGAGCGTGTGAACACAATGGCCAATCAGGGGTGTTTACGAACTCCGTTCAACAGCGCTCAAAGCGTCACATTTTTAAAATTTCAGTACCGACTCATAGTTTTAGTTTATATAAAAATAACAACACTAATGACAACAGTTGTCTCATTTGTGTCCATTTTAATTATCCTAAGCATCTGAGACATGTCTAACTTCATGCCTTGATAACTGAGAAATCTCTTCAATCTCCTAAGAAACATCTGAGCAATACCATTTTGGGGTTATTCCAACAGGGACATAATTTTATCCTCGGATTATATGACCTCAGTGAGAGCCAACAGACAGTGAGGCATAAATTGTGGCATAAAAAATCAAAGCAGGTCATTACGATGCATTTGTTAGGCAGTAAATGAACAGCTTGAGGAGAAATATGAGAGAATTATGAGCTCACTAAAGTGAATGAACTGCAGTGTGTAAAAGACGACCATGTTTTATCGGCCTCTTAAAGCCGTGTTCTGGAAGAGGAGATCGGGAGAGGACGGCGTTTGCCCTGCGTCTGCCTAAAGAAGGAGAGGACTGTCCGGTTAGCATGCAGACCGAGCCCTGCCTCCTGAACCGCAACTGCTTTCACTACAGTTACAACATCACCGGTGAGTATACGAAATTGCAAAGTGTTTCCAAACAGCTTTCCCAACTAGGGCTGCATGATTTGGGTAAAAAATCACTTTGGTTTGCCAAATGGTGTTCTTTTTAAAGTCATTATTTTTAAAGATCCATTAAATACACAATGGATAAACCCTATATTTTTTCCTCATAGAGCATCTAGTTTTTCTCTAAAGTGCATAATAGTACTGCAGTAAAATTGGTTGTGAATGCCATTTCTTGTTGACTTTATCATTTTATCCTGCGCTGTGACTTCCTGTAGTTTTTGAGTCCTTCTAGTCTGGGCATTACCCACAAAGCACTTTTCTCTTATTGATTTGAGTTACATGAATGAGTCTTTCAAGAGTTTGGATCATTATTGGAACTACTTCCTCCATCTGCTCAGACTTCATTCATGATTCCCCTCCAAGAGCGTCAAAGCGAAGCGCTGCGGCAGTGTCAGTTTATGGAGCTGAAACTGTGTCCTCAAACCATCCGCTCTGGAGGACACAAGCAACCTCTGACCTAGACGTGTAGTTTAATGAGAACCCGCAGGGTGATATCTATGTGTGTTCACTTAGACTGGAGCACATGCCAATTAAGTGCCAATGCTGTGTGTGGAATCGGTCTCAAGACGAGGATGCTGGACTGCGTTAGAAGTGACAGAAAATCAGTTGACCTGAAGTACTGCGAAGAGGTTTGTGCGTTTATTTACAGACCCTTTAAACTGCTGTATATCCTGGGCCTAGAAAATGTAACTAGAGCTTCTTTTCCAGAAGAAAATAGTGTTAAATCATTAGTTCACTTCAGAATTAAAATTTCCTGATAATTTACTCACCCCCATGTCATCCAAGATGTTTATGTCTTTCTTTCTTCAATTGAAAAGAAATGTATATACTTTTGAACCACAAATGCTTAGCTTGCACTGCTCTGTGATGCACCACGCATTATATAATCACGTTAGAAAGGTTATGCGTGATGTAGGCGGAAGTACTGCAGTAGGGTGAAAAACTTTCTCCTCCAACTTCAAAATCGTCCGACATCGTTTTTACCTTTTTTTCTTTTTTTTGTAAGGCCGTTTGACTTAGTCTTTGCACTTTCACTTTGTAGACACTGGATCGGTTCTTCCGCCTACCGTGACCTTTCCAACGTGATTACGTAATGCGTAGCGCATCGCAGAGCAGTGCAAGACAAGCATTTGTGGCTAAATTATATTTTTATTTTTTTATAAAATGACCGATCGTTTCGCTAGATAAGACCCTTATTCCTCATCTGGGATCGTGTAGAGCTCTTTGAAGCTGCAGTGAAACTGCAGTTTGGACCTACAACCCACTGAACCCCAGTGAAGTCCACTATATGGAGAAAAATCCTGGAATGTTTTCCTCAAAAACCTTAATTTCTGTAGAAAAAAGACATAAACATCTTGGATGACATGAGGGTGAGTAAATTATCAGGAAATTAATTCTGAAGTGAACTAATCCTTTAAAGTTTTGGGTTTTACACTTTGATTCTGTGACAATGAAATGCTGCATCAGCGCCTCTTTGCCATTCTCATGACATTTAAAGTGTCTAATTTTAATTGCACAAAAATAAATGCATTACACAGTGTTGCATTATTACAATAATATGAGCACTGTTGGTTATATTTGAATGATTTATGTAAGTGTGTGTGTTTGGGGTCAGTAAGATTTTTTTTTTGAAGCCTCTCACCAAGGGTGCATTTATTTGATAAAAAAAATAGTTTTCCATTTGAATATATTTTGAATATATAATGTAATTTATTCCTGTGATGGAAAACTGAATTTTCAGCATCATCACTCCAGGCTTCAGTGTCACATGATCCTTCAGAAATCATACTGATCTGCTGCTCAAGAAACATTTCTTATCAATGTTGAAACAGTTGTGCTGCTTAATGTTGTTGTGGAAACATTTATTATTTTGTAACTTTATAAATGTCTTTACTGTCACTTTTTTTTATCAATTTAGTACATCCTTGCTGAAGAAAAGTATTAATTTCTTTCAAAAAACAAGACCCCAAACTTTTGAACTGTAGTGTACTCCTCAAATTTATGTCACTAAAACATGAGAAAAAAAGTAAAAAAAAAAATTAGACAGTCCCTAAATCTACTCTTATAGAATATGATGTTGTGATGAGCCAATGGAAAAGAAACAAGGTTACTTTGTGCCATTTTAAATTGTAGGTTAATGTGAAAAGAGATGGCAAAAGATCAGTTAAAATCTGACAGCTCTGGTCACTTTAATTGGACCCTGTGGGCGAGAAGTCATGTGCACATCATATTAACCCTGTAACCCAGTTTTCAACCAGCCCACTTTGTATCAGAGTTAAAAACCTTTCAAGTGTAAAACACAACTACCCATAATTAAAAAAAAAAAAGATTAAAAAAACTTTTTTAATATCTCAGTTGTTTCTACTAAACAGAAATGTGATTAAACATAGAGCATATATGTGTACTTTTGCTTCTCAGATGTTTTTTTCATGAATGCTAAAGAATCAGTGTGTCTTATTTCCTTGCACAGCTGCGCTTAGAGAAGAAATGGCAGATGAATGCTTCCTGCACAGTGGAGTGTCCAATCAACTGCCAGCTCTCTGATTGGTCAGCATGGTCAGACTGCTCCCAGACCTGTGGCCTTGAAGGTAAAGCCAAAGAATGGAGAAATGCATGCCTCTTTGCTGCCCGCATACCCACATCTACAGTCAAACCAAAAATTATTCAGACATTTTTGATATTTTTGATATATTTTTACTAGTGGGTACAGGACACTATAGTTCATTTATGTAAGTGAGGATAGCAAATAAAGTAAACTGTGACATATTATACCCAAAAATTCTTCATACAGTGGACTACCAGTAAAACTGAAAAAAAATTAGGACCAAAAATTATTCAGACCTGACCATGTTTTGCTTAAATGTTATCTGACATAATTAAGATAATTTTTTTCTTGTCATATTTTATTACCATTTTTTTAAACCATAGTGAATAAACTCTATTAATGAATGAAATGAAAGGTGTCTGAATAAATTTTGGTTTGTCTGTATATTTTAATATAGTTTTAAACTGTAATTTATTCCTGTGATGGCAAAGCTGAATTTCTTAATTGTCACATGATCCTTCAGAAATCATGAATCAATGAAAGTTCAAAATAACTTTTTATACATTATAATGTTTAGTAACATTATAAATGTTGTTATTGTCACTTTTGATCAATTTAGTGCATCCTTGCTGAATAAAAGTGTTAATTTGTTATAAAAAAAAAATCTTAGCGACCCCTAAATTTTGAATAATACTGTACAATATATTGGAAAACATGTGAAAATTAAAGGCTCCAAGCAAATTTCCTGATTGAAATTTCAGTGATCTTGACATTGCTAGTGTCATGCATAACTGTTTGTGACTAGGTATGCATGTAGGCTGTAAAATTGTGCATGCAAAGAGAGAACAAAAAGATAGCATAGGAGAAGGGAGCTAGAACTCTGAAATATGAGATGAAATGATGGACTGTTAAACTGAAAAAAGATGGAAGCAGCTCTAGATAGAAAATGACAGTCGGCCTGCCAAACATTTCCAAGATAAGGTAGAAAAAGAAGAGCGAGAGAGAAGGCGGCGCATTGTGTGCAGTTTTATGCTAAACACGTGTGGGATGAGCTAGCGAGTTATCTGAGACAGCCGTGTCTTGAGCTGGAAACTGAAAGATGAGTGTGTGTAGAGATGTGTGTAAGCAGGCAGCTCATGAAATCTGTCAAAAACAGGTTCAGGTCATATTTCACTCCAAAATAAAAGTTTTTTGACTTTATTTTCATTCTCATAAGGATGCATTAAATTGATCAAATGTGACAGTAAACACTGTTCTTTTGAACTTTCAATTTATCAAAGGATCCTGAAAAAAATCTATCATGGTTCCCACAAAAATATGAAGCAGCACAACTATTTTCAACATTAATAATGGCATCAAATCAGCATATTAGAATGATTTCTGAAGGATCATGTGACACTGGACTAATGATGCTGAAAATTCAGCTTTGATATCACAGGAATATATTACATTTTAAAATATATTGCAATCGAAAACAGTTATTTTAAAATTGCAATAATATTTCATGTTGCTACTGTTTTTACTGCATTTTAAAATAAATAAATGCAGCTTTGGTGAGCATAAGAGACTTTTACTGACCCTAAACCTTTGCACAGTAGTGTAAGTAAAAAATCTCTTCTAAATGCATTGCATAATATATAAATATGAAGTATTGATAATACATTCTAAATACAATCCCATTACCATTTTTTACTCTAATACAGAACAATCATTTTTGGGGTGAACTATTCCTTTAAATGGTCTTGTTCTCTGTGAAGCCAAAGCTCAAACTCATTTCTCTGTCGCGTGTCTTAATTCTTCAGGGAAGATGTGGCGGAGACGGACGGTGGTTCAGGCGTCTCAAGGGGACGGCAGGCCTTGTCCGTCTCAGATGGAGCAGTGGAAACCGTGTCCTGTGCGACCCTGCTACAGATGGCAGTACGGCCCGTGGTCAGAGTGCCGTGTTGAGGTTTCTCATTTCATCTTTTTATATTGCATTCTCTTATTGATCAAATGGCTGAATGTAAATTCACAGATCAGAGTTCATCAAACTTGAACTTAAGCACTGCAAGAAGAAACCTTTTCACAGAATCGCAAGTACATTCAAAGAAGTCTTTCTGCTCAAGTTTGGTGAACTTGGACTTTTGAAGGTTCTAGGTCAAGTTTATTTTTCACAATCCATGTTTTTCATAGTTTTTGTCACTGGAAATGTTTTCAAAAGACGTGAAACTATCCACACTAAGGTACACAACAGTACAGTCAATTAAATAGACTATACGTACTCTACTGTTCCAAAGTTTGGTGTCGGTTGGATTTTTTTTTTGTTTTTGAAAGAATTCCCTTATGCTTACCAAGACTGCATTTCATTGTATTTTTTTTACTGTCAAAACAGTAATATAGTGAAATATTATTAGAATTTAACAAACTATTTTTCTATTTGAATTTTTTTATGTATATTTTTGTGATGGCAAAGCTGCATTTTGAGTACATGATCCTTCAGAAATCATTCTAATATGCTGATTTGCTGCTTAAGAAACAAGTATTATTATTATCAGTGTTGCTTAATCTTTTTGGAAAGCGTGATACTTTTTTCAGGAATCTTTGAATAGACAGTTCAACAAAACAACATTTATTTGAAATAAAAATCTTTTGTAACATTATAAATAGTGTCCTTTTTGCACAATTTAATGCATCATTGTTGAATAAAATTTTTAGTTTCTTTTCTTTCTTTTTTACTTTTGAATGGTAGTGTTTATCCCTCACTATGGAAGCTTGTTTCTGCCATGAAATAAAAAATAAAAAAGGTAATTGCGACTTTTTATCTCACGATTCTGACTTTTTTCTCGCAATTGTGAGTTTATATCTCACAATTCTGACTTTTTTTTATCAGAATTGCGAGATATAAGCTCACAGTTGCAAGTTATAAAATCAGAATTGCATGATATAAACTCAGAATTGCGAAATATAAACTCATAATTCTGAGAAAAAAAGTCAGAATTGCGAGTTATAAAGCCAGAATTGCGTGATATAAAGTCGGAATTGTGAGATATAAACTCGCAATCACGTGTTATGTCCAATTGTGAGGGAAAAAAAGAATGTTTTTTTTCTGAGAATTGCGAGTTTATATCTCACAATTCGCAATTGCATGTTATAAATTCACAATTCTGAGAAAAAAGTCTTGCAATTCTGACTTCATAACTTACAATTGTGAGATAAAAAGTTGCAGTTACCTTTTTTATTTTTTTATTTAGTGGCAGAAACAAGTTTCCATACCTTACAGCATTCTCAAATGTGTACAATAAGCTTGTAGAAAAAAAAATCAAGTTTATAATGTAATCTGTTGCTCTTTGTTCTTTTTTTTTTTCTGCTGAGCTCCATTGTGACTCATGAAATTCAAACAATTTAGTGTTTATTGAACTGTATTGTACAGCGGAGCAATAGTTGAAGCTAAACACTTCAGTCGCCCTATGGCACGCACTCTGAATACATTAATGTCCCTCACTGGAACTCGCTCTTCCAGCACCTTGTTTTCCAATCTCGCCGTCAACCGTCGTCTTCTCTTCTGTTATTCTCTCTGATCCTCCTCCATTTCAATCCTCCTTTTGATCTTTGGATTTAGGAAGTGTTTATGACTGCTCAGCGCTCACATCTCAAACCTCTGTGTGTGTATGTGTGTTGTAGGAGGTGGTGTGCGGGGTGGGCCTGCGTTTCCGGAACCTGTCGTGCTTTGTATCAGACGGCTCCAGTGATGGGAAAAGCAGCATTGTAGAGGAAGATCTCTGTGCTGGATTGGAGCAGGCTGTTGACGGAGATAAGAAGATTGTTCTGGAGGAGACCTGCACCTTACCCTGCCCTGGTAATAGACTAAAATCACACAGGACTGTTGATCTATGAGTGCCGTCATTGCATGCAAACTGTTATTGGGACAAACTATCTTCAACAGCAAAAAAAAAAAAAAAAATACTGTGATTAAAACAACCCTGCAAGCCAAGCATAGCATGACATCACTACAGATTTTTTTTGTTTCATTCTGATTTTAAATGGCAAATGGCATTGAGATTTGAAAATCACCCTTTTAAGTCATCTTATAATTGACAAAAAAAGTATATTTAAAAATTTTATATATATATTTATATATATATATACACACACAAACACACTGTTTTTATTTTTTTGTAAAATATTAGCAAATAATTTTAGTATATAATATATGTTATATAAATATTTAAATCAGAACATGTTCAATAAATATTTGTAGTAATTTATATATTACAAAATCTATATACATGTATATTAATATTATATATATATATATATATATATATAGAACATAAACAACTAAAAAATATAATATATTATTTCATTTTTTTACCTGTATGACCAGCCCTAATCTCCATTTACACATACTGATATGATGTTAAAACCTCTCTATTTACTTTATTTTATTTTATTTTATTTTCTGTTATTTTATCAAAAATCAATATTAAATTATTTTTAATATTTGCATTAAAAATTATTGCAGTGTCTTAAAACATTTCCATAAACATGCAAACCCAGCCTAATTTAGTTTAAAATAACTGGTTAAAAAATAAATAAATTCAATAAATTCCTTCAAAAAAAAAAAATTAATTCCTTCACTGCTTTCAATGTAGTTATGTAATTTGAGTGCTTTTTGTTTGTTTGTTTGTTTTTTGTTTGTTTGATTTATTAGATGTAATATAAAAGTTTTGGTTTAGGTTTGATGCTGACACCCTGTTTGAGATCTTCATTGTTTTTGTGCCACATAAATGTGTTTTAAATCTATATAATCTGATAATTAGATAATCTAAAATATGTCATCAAAAATATTATCCCTTTAAATAGCTTTAATATAGTTTTTTAATATGTTATAATATAGCTAACTTTCTTAAACAGGTTGTGAATATTGGCTATATTTGAACTACTTTAAATTGTTAGTGAATTGTTGCATGTCTATTCATAGTTTCACAGCTTCCCCAACACTTCCGCTGTTATCAGGCTGTGTTGAGTTGGTTAGTAGACAGCTACTGTAGACAACTCTCCTGTTGATCTGTTCAGGTGACTGTTACCTGATGGAGTGGTCCGACTGGAGCCAGTGTCAGAGAGTGTGTGTGAAGGGTCAGCGTTTGGACTTCACTCCGGTGCAGGTCCGCTCACGTGCCGTCATCGCGCAGGAACCGGAAAACATCGCTCAGTGTCCGGATCAGGAGTGGCAGTCCCGCCCCTGCAGCAGTGAGACACGCTCCTCCTCTCTCATTTGCATAAAGACACGGCTTTGCTTTGATTTCATTCCACATGGATGATTGCTAGAATAAACACCTCTCACATCATCTGATTTAACATGTATTTAAGAATTTTACATGAAATGCAGTTGGATGTCTATGGCTTGATTCATTACAACAGTGACTGAAAAGTGAACTGAGACCAAAATAAGTGCTATTTAAGGCCAGGAATAGTGTGAATGCAATGGGAATTGGGCTGTTTTTCAGCTGGCTCACATTTTGTTCCAATTTAACCCTGTAAAGCTTGACATATTAAATAAGAAATGTTTACATTTTGAATTGGAACAGTTTGAGTATTTAGACAAAATATTTATAAATAAATAAATAAATAAAAATCATCAAGCAAATAGTATTATGTACTGTAGTAAGAATATGGAGTTCACACTTGAGGAGGAAAAAAAACACCTCAGTTTTATTCATAGGCCCAAAAAAATATGCAGTTTGGTGCAGAAGCTGATCTTTATATGGATAGAATTTCATATAAAGTAAATTCTAATGAATGAAATCTTTATAACAGTATAACAGTCTGCTTTAATAAAATGCATATAAATATCAGTCGGCACTCTATATATCTGCCAATAATGTCTTAGTAAAATGATATTTAAATGCTTAGTTTTATGATCAAAGCTCTGCAGTTTTTATTGTGTGGGCAAATCATATAATGCAATTCAGTACAATGACTGAGAGATAAACAAATAAACGTTCATCAATATCGTCCCATATTTGACACACTCATATTTTAATATGATTTTTCTAAAAAATTATGTTATGGATAATCAAGTAAACCTAAGTTGATTCAGTGCTTAAGTGTTCATCTTGAAATATTACTAATAATATAAAATTTATTCTTACATTTACTTGATAAAAATCAGATTTGCAGAGCAAAAAGACATGTGAACCTTGACCATTTTTACAATGATACTAAAAGGCCTTTTACTTGATAAAAAGTATAAACTGTCAATCAGACGACGGAAGGCATGTAGTAGATTGTGTGCAACAGCTTTTTCAGCAAAGTTTTGATCATCTCTAGAGGCCTTAGAAGTTTGCATATCAAATATGATGCAGCAGACTTTATTAGGTTAATCATTTTGTTAAAAGTACTTTTAAACAGGATGCGAGTGTGACGACACCCTTAATGAGTCTCTTTACAACTGTCCAACATCTGCAGTATGTATATTTATTCTGCTGATTTCCATATAGATGGTGAGTGTTATGAGTACCAGTGGATGGGCGGTCCTCAGCTGATCTGGTGTCAGCGCTCGGATGGAATAAACGTCACAGGTGCTGTATAACACCACTTTACATCTCTTTAAGCCACATGAATGAGTAGCCAATGAGGGTTTTACAGAGCACTTTTGGACAGTTGATAATAGCTGATGCATAATGTGTCTGTGGACTTTTTTACAACAAGTCCAACAAGGGGTTGAGCGCGTGTGAATTACCTGAGTAATCAACAGTGTTCGGCAGCAGTGTTTCAACTAGTTTATCTACTGCACAGTTATTACCCCGATGGTGAGAAATGTCATATAGCTTTTATGTTGCTAAACTATTTTACTGAAAGAGCAGCGCTGACAACACGTTTCTGTGCGAGTGTGTGTCCGTGCTATATGTGTGTGCATTTGAGTGGGAGAGAGAGGGCGGGAGAAACAGAGTATGTGCTTTCCGTACACAATAAAACGTAATTTTGGAAACTTGGAAGTAATTTGTCATTTTTATCCTTTTTTTATATATATATTTATTTGCTTGTTCAGTGTCATTGTGGGTTTTGGTTCTTTTGCGGTTGTAGGCTGTAAGGACCTTTGAAATAACTGAAATCATTTGGCGAAGTGATATGGAACTGTAATGCGGTCAAGACCTGCCTGGAACTACTTTACCCTGAAAATAATTGCACACCTTAGAACGTTCGTCAACCAATCAGATTCAAGCATTCAACAGCCCTGTAGTATACACTTCAATATTCCATAAAAAAATAAGAATTGTCTATTTTGATTTCACGTTGACTTAAAGTGGCTATAATATATACAGTACTGCACATATGTGATGTAATAGAAAATTCTACTTTTGAATAAGGTAGAGTGACATTATTGCTACGTCTTTGGTTGGTAGGTGCACATAACTTTTTTGACTCTATTTGATCAACTCAAATCTAGTTGTCAAAAACTTGAAAAATATCTCTACCCTGTAATTTCTTCCAGGTGGATGCCCTCCAGCGCTATTGCCAGGGGCGGACCAGTCATGTGATCCACTTTGTGACAAACCACAGTCATTCTGCTCAGAGGTAAGACACAAGAGGATTGTGGGATTACTGTAATTCTCAGCCTGGGTGTCTCTAACTGCAGACAGTTGCTCCAGCTGTAATTATTATAATGGACATAACAGAAAATCATAGTCATAAGCTGTACTTTTGATTTTTGAAGGGTGCAGCTGATCTATATTTCTGAAACTTGCTCAAGTGAGCTTTTTTCTTTTACAAGTTTACAGACCAATTTTTAATCATATTAAGATCAGAATTAGTGGGTACTGAAATAATACACAAATAATATAATACTTCTAGTTATTTTGGGCTAATTTTACCCACAATCCCTTGCACAAAGGAAGAGAAGAAGTGAAAGTTTGTGAAAGTTTGTTGAATGTTTCCTCTATGGATAGACGATAACATTTATTTCCCTGGTCAATAGAGTGCTGCAGGAATGGATTTTTATAGTAGTTTATAATAGTTTTTTTATATAATATTTTTTATATAATAGTTTTTTTTATAAGAGGTTTTTTTTCCATTGGCTTTTGGAGCATTGCAGAAAAATAAGCTCTGTGACCAACAAAACTGTATGATTTGTGCACATTTTGTTCTTAAAGATAGTATTCACAAATTAACCCAACTGTTATTAATTTTGAAGCCTAAATATAATCTCCAGAAGTAAAAAGCTAAAGTTAGGCTATAAATGAACTACACCGCATTTTCACACCTTCAACATCACCACTGCTAAGCTTTTAACAACTCTTGCAGTCTTTACCTAAAATCTACAATTTGGAAAGTTTGAGTTTAGTTTGCTAGAGTACGATTATAAACACAATGAGGCTAGTGAGTATAGATGAGTTTATCTCTTCAGCATGATGATCTTTAATGTCCCCAACAACCTCTGTAGTCACATTTAGCCACTTGTTAGCACCCCCCTTTTACAAGACATGGCGTATTACTGATGTATTTCATGTTGTGGAATAAAACATGAGAATCCAACCACAGACCTTATTTCAAGCATTTAACCAAAAACTGTTGAATTTGCGAAGACGGAACTGGAAGTGGGTTTTAGGATGCGTTCCTACAGCACTCTGTTGGGTGTGAATTGGGTCAAGCTCTGAGAGGAAGCAAAAAGCATGATTAAACAGTATTTGTGTACTTTTGCTGCCCCCTGCAGGAGGGCGTATGTATGTGCGAGGAGGGCTATACTGAGGTCCTGACGGCCGAGGGGATGCTGGAGCAATGTACACCCATCCCTGTGCTCGAAATCCCTACCGCAGGGGACAAAAAAACCGATGTGAAGACCAGCCGGGCCATCAACCCCACCCTGCCCACCACGGTACAGCCTGGCCGCGTGGGACGTACATGGTACTTGCAACCCTTTGGACCAGGTAAATGTTCAATTTCAATTTCTTTATGTACACTCTAAAAAATGCTGGGTTAAAAACAACCCAAGTTGGGTTGAAAATGGACAAACCCATTGATTGGGTTGTTTTAACCCAGCATTTTTTAGAGTGTAGTAATTATGTGTCCGATTTTTAATTTCCGACCTATTTTGGGTTCATTTCCATATAGTAATTTTAAACAATAGTTGCATTAAATAAAACTGCCCAGCACGTTGGGCAAACATTTAACCCAACCGCTGGGTTAAAACAACCCAATCGTTGGGTTTATCCATTTTCAACCCAACTTGGGTTGTTTTTAACCCAGCATTTTTAGAGTGTAGTTTTGCATTTTGCTTCTGCTAAAACAATAAACATTTTGCCTCTTTAGACGGAACGCTGAAGACGTGGGTGTACGGAGTGGCGGCAGGTGTTTTTGTCCTCCTTGTATTTATAGTGTCAATGATTTACCTCGCATGGTAAGAACAACGCCACTTTCCATCCGATTTGTCATCGCTCATTTTATTTTCTCATTCATTCCATGCATTCGTTTGCTTGTGTTTTTCTTTAACTCACATCCCACCATCCATGCCTCTCTCGCTGTCATGAGCAGCAGTTACTGTGCCATCCGGCGGTCGCTCGGGACGCCAGATTCTGCCAATGGTACAGTGGTATGGATGGGCCAAGACGCCCATGAACTGACGTACACCTGCCCTGAGTGCCAGCAGCCAAGTCAAGAGTCAAGAGCCAGTTAAAGGCCGGAGAAACAGGCTCCTGATCTCCTGACATCTCAGCCCCCTCTGCCTAGTGCCTCGGCCTCAGTCTGTGCCTTACGTTCTGATGTTCAAAGCATCGAGCTGCCCGGGTAGGCTGCCTATCTATTAGATTAGAAAAAGATAAAGAAACTAACTCTGTTGCAAAACCTAGTGAGCTGTCTTGGCGCCTACTAACTAAAACAGCATTGATAATTTTAACTGAAGGATGAACTAAAAAATAACCTCATAAGTGAGTTTTAAAATCCTAATAATCCACGCTACACACATGTACTGGGTAAAATGTAAAACCCTGTAAAGCCTTTTTTTTTTCTAAAATGTATGGCTCATATAGCAATTTGTGCAACATGGTGCAAATGCTGATATTTATATGGCCAGAGGGTGAGATGAAATTTCGATAGCTTGTAATTTAAATCAATGAGATCTTTGTAACAGTATAACAGACTACTTACATAAAATGCATATAAATATCGTCACTCTATACCTGCCAATAATATGTCTTAGTAAGATGATTTTGAAATGCTAGTTTTATGATCAAAGCTCTGTAGTTTAAAACATATAATGAAATGCAATACAATGATGACTGAGAGATGAACAAATAAACCTTCCTCAAAAGCCTGATGGATCATATTTGATACTTTTTAACACAATTTTTCTAAAATAAATAAATAATGATGTATGGATAATCAAGTAAACCTAAGTTGCTTCAGTCCAGTAAGTGTTTATCTTGAAATATTACTAACAATATAATAGTTAAAATTACATTTACTTTAAAAATCAGTAAAGATTTCGCAGCCAAAAGACACGTGAACCCCGAGGTAAAGGTGGACATTTTTACAATGATACTAAAAGGTCTTTTACTTGCTAAAGAGTATAAACTATCAATCCGACGACAAAAGGCATGTAGTAGATTGTGCGCAACAGGTTTTTCAGCAAGGTTTTGACCGTGTTGATAATTTGCCTTAGAAGTTTACTATATTGAATATAATACAGTAGGCTTTATAGGGTTAATTCTATTAAACTATTTTTATTAATACTTTTCAGTGTTGAATAAATTAAAAGTATATTTATAATTAACATTTCTCTCACTTTGTCCATCATCAATTAATGTTTTCTCTGATTTGTCATAATGCATTTTGGGATAGCCTTTTCTGGGTATATGTGATTCTGCCTTAGAATTATGCTCAGATTAGGTATTCCAGTAGACAGCATAACGATGTTTCCTACCTTTTGGAACAGACTTTGCATCTGTTATGCCTGACAGTGCTGTCTATTAGGGCAATTCACTAGGTTTTGGAACAGTGACTTTTTATGATCATATGTTGCAGTAATGCTGAAAATGAATTAGGCCAATATGGTCTTTAATGAATTTAATTAAACAGCGTTATCCTGCCTGACACATAATTTTGCACCTATCAGGGCACCTTTTATATTTCATCACAAGTCATTACATGTAGTTCCAAACGTAGGTTCGGGAGGAGCCTAAACATTCAGTCCTGTCAATCATCATTACGAGCGTATATAAGCAGCAGTCACTGCGTCATCCCAGCGACAATTCTTCCAGCAGTGATTTCTCTCTCTGTTCCTGCAGGAGCCTTTCGTTTTCTCTTTTAGCTCCCGCAGGAAATTCACCACACAAGCTACCTTATTTTTCCCCCAATACGGCAACAGCAAAAAATATTCTACTCATCTTTAGGGGGGGAGAGGGATTAAATCCTTTAAGTCTTCTGTACTTATATTGCTGAACTACTCTTAGTTGACTGCCCAGCTTGCTGTCCTTGTAAGTATCTTTTTGGGGGTTTAACTCGGAGCTCGAGCCAAGCCTCCTTCGAGGACAGCAAGCCAAGTTTGTTTTACCATTAACCATTCAGACTGAATGGGCAGGCCAACTTGTGAAATGTAGTTCCAAACGTAGATTCAGGAGGAGCCTAAACATTCAGTCCTGCCAATCATCATTACGAGCGTATATAAGCAGCAGTCACTGCGTCATCCCAGCGATAATTCTTCCAGCATCCTTCCTCCTCCCTATCTCCTCCTCTATTTCTCTTATTCTCCCTTTATGCAGTACTGTTATAGGGGGGTTTAACTCGGAGCTCAAGTTGAGCCTCGGGTTCGAGCCTCCTTCGAGGACAGCAAGCCAAGTTTGTTTTACCATTAACCATTCAGACTGAATGGGCAGGCCAACTTGTGAATGAATCATTCCTCATTATCATGATTTTTCATCATCAGTCATTGTTTTTTCATTTCATTTTTGTATCATATGCCATAAAATGCAAATGCATATATAATATATACTGTATTTATATGATATATCAAGTGTTTTCACATAAGATACACAGGCAATGTACACACCGAATTTGAGAGTGACAGTCTCATTTAAATGCAGTGAATCGCCTAAATTACAGTTCCCTAAACTTTGTAATAACCTAGCATAGTGATTGCTAAAATATTTTTTTGTGTTTTATGGCTGCTGGATTTTTTTTTTAGTTTTTATTAAATTGCTCTCAAGAGAGGTGCCATTTTTTTGTTGAAGAGAATTAAGTTGCTGCAGTGTGTACGTGGCTGTATTCACACTGCAGCAACTTAATTTTCTTCAACAAAAAATGGCACCTCCTAAAGTAATTCTTAAACCAGGCATATTGTTATTATAGAATTTTGAAATCATTCTTTTGTCCTCAGCAAAAAGCCAAAGAAACCTCAGCGAAGACAAAACAATAATCGACTGAAACCCCTGACCCTGGCATATGATGGCGATGCGGACATGTAGCCTTTCCCGGAGAACTAACGTCATGAAAACATCATCAACATTCTGAAAATGGCTGAATCTCACTAAAACATGCCCAGGTCACATTATACCCCAACATTAAAAGAAAGAAAAAAAGTAAGTAATGATATTTTTGATGAAAAGAAACTAAGGCTATTTTAGCATCTTTAAGATTTTGTACATTGTGATATTATGAAAATGAGATTATTGCATTATTCATGACAATGAAGCACATTACTTCCTAAATCGTAATTCTTAGTATTGTCAATATTCTAATTAATCTTATTTTTATTTAAATCAGAACAAGTTAAAGGCAATATAACTAATATTACCATGATGTATTAACACTTATTTATTGAAATATCATAAATATATGAGAGTTTTTACATTACAATAATAAGAATTTGGGGTAAATGTGCTTAATTGTTAAGAAAATAATGTCACAATGCAAACAGTCTTTATAGTCAAGTCACCTTTAATTTTATAGTGCTTTATACAATAGAACTATTCTATTGTAGTTCTATTATTCAATAGAACTACGTTTCAAAGCAGCTCCACAGTAATAAACAGGAAAGTAACAGAATTAATGATGCAAACTTCATCAAATATGACCGATTCAAATTCTGCTGTAAAGCAGCTGTACCAAGATAATAGAGTCATTCATTATTCAGCTCAATTCAGTTCAGTGTTGATTCAATTCAGTTCAATAACTGCATAAAGTTCATTCATTATGAAACAAGTTCAGTTTTGCTGTGAAGCGGCTCTACTGTCGTTATTCGATAGTGTCAAAAAAGTCCTCAATAATCCTAAAATAAGGCTTCATTATTTGTTTATGAAAAATATAATTTCTTCGTTTTATTACCGTTTGTTTTTGGGGTGACGTATGACCTAGGCATGTTTTTTGAGATACACCAAAATACTCCTCCAAATGAGAAATGCCTAACCATGACAAATACTGGACCCTCATTGCTTGAATCCAACTTAGAAGAAGAAACATCCAAGAGCCGCAAAAGAAAACCTTCATACTTTGTTTGTACTTCCCGTTCTTGTTCTGGAAGAGCCTTTATCTGCATATGCTGTGAGATCATGCCTTTGTTTATCTTCAGTTCCTTAGAAAGTATTTGTCAATTATGCAACTGCGGTCAAGCTAGTGGTCTTCTATGACTGGTCGGACTTCTCTCTAGGACCTTATCGGAACAACGTTCTTCCGACTTGTGCTTCCCAGCTGAGAGGATTCATTTTTTTGGAGGGAGTTATTTAATAGACAATGCCAAAACATACAGTACAAACACACAGTAGAAAACACTTGTGAACTTCAGATATCACCTACATCATGGACAACATTTGCTCACAGAAGATGCAGCCTTTCTATGGAAGGTGAAAACAAGACAAATCATGTTCTCCTGGAAGTCCCACTCTGATTCCAGGTGTTATTTTGCACTATATTAGTGCAGCAAGGAAGGCATTCGCCATTGAACAATGTCTCTGAAGCAACGATTCTTCAAGGCAACAGAATATGAATCTGGAGCACATCAATGAAGCGGGATAACTGGTAAAGTGTAAAAATAAATCTCAGAGTGGGACTCTTTAAAGACCTCACGTCCTTTTATTTTCACTCATTTGTGCATTGTATAGTTTCTACTGTATGATGTGTCTTTTCTGCTCAACAGACTTTAAATATGTATTTTTTGTTATAGTTTTCCATTCAGGCATTTTATATAATAATTGGTTGGTATACAGTTGTTGGGGAAAAGTGATTGTGACAGTATTATGACTTTTGATTGGGGGATTGTGCCCCATCTTTAGTGTCTAGTATCTGGTTACATGAATGATGTACGTGTCAAGAAAATGGGTCTCATGGGAAGACCGATAGTTTCTGCCTTATTATTGATTAAAAAATGTGGAAGTTTTGTTACTAATTGTTGCCAATTCTCACAGGACAGTGGTCATGCAAAATACAGTGGCCCTACAAAGTATTTGGACACTTGAGAAACTTTAAAATGTCTGAATGTAATTGCATTAGATATAACCGGTTGGGAACCGGTTGCATTTTTTTTTAAATACCGGAAACAAGTTGCAGCTAAACAACGGACTAAAATATTCTGATGGTGTTTCTGACAATATTATTTTACACCACCAATGTCAGAAATTTTATGAGGTGAATCAAAAACATACAACCTGTCCGGTGTAGTCCGATTCATGAACTATTGACTCTTATGAACCTGTATTTTATACTGAATCAGAAACATACGACCAGTCCAGCGTAGTCCGAATCCCAAACTATTGACTCTTATGAACCTGTATTTTATACTGAATCAAAAACATACTGCACGACCAGTGTAGTCTGATTCCTGAATGATCGACTCTTAGGAGCCAATTCTTTTTAGTGAATCAAAAACATACACCGATTCATGAACTATTGACTCTTATGAACCTGTATTTTATACTGAATCATAAACATACTGCATGACCAGTGTAGTCCGATTCCCAAATGATTGACTCTTATGAACCAGTTCTTTTTAGTGAATCAAAAACATACAACTCGACAAGTGTAGTGCGATTCCTGAATGATTGACTCTAATGAACGAGTTCTTTATAGTGAATCAAAAACATAGGACCTTTCTGGGGTAGGTTGATTCCTGAACTATTGACTCTTATGAACCTGTATTTCATACTGAATCAAAAACATACTGCACAACCAGTGTAGTCTAATTCCCAAATGATTGACTCTTATGAACAAGTACTTTTTAGTGAATCAAAACCATACAACCAGTCCGTTGTAGTCCGATTCATGAACTATTGACTTCTATGAACCTGTATAGTCCAATTCCTGAGTGACACATTTGAGCAAATACATCTGTACATTAAGTGTGGCTTAAATGTGCAAATACTTTCTGGGGTCATTGTACATGTGTAGCACTTTTCTTGGATCTGATATATATTTTATTGTATAATATTATGGCATCATAAATATAGTCACAATTTGAGCTGTCTCTTCACACTTGCAAAAAAAAATATATAAAGCCATCAAATCATTTGGGTACGGTTTTTGATGTTTTATTATTCAGCAGATTTTTGAATCGTAATCAATTTATATATCCATGAATTATTATTAATTCCCCTAAAATGCAGTGAAAAGAAAATAGTGTATAAAATCTTAAGCATTCATGAAAATTGATTTAATTTGAATTTAACCTATTATATGGAAACAACAGCGTGAATATGATATTCCTAAGATGTATTAGTCTATGAATCCTGCTGGAATCTTCCATTCAGATAGTAGTTATAGAAGATGCTTTTTATTGGTCAACTTTCCTCATTTCCCCTCATTCATTTACGCTGCTACATTAGAGTCGTTTCACCTGGCCGTCCTGCTAGCAGCTGGTGAAATGAATGTTTAGTATAATTTGTAAATAATGAGTATTAAATCATATCTTTTATATTGCACAGAAATGTTTAGTACATTGCAAAGTGGTCTCGCTGATCTTTGTTGATTATGGTCATGTTGTAAAGTCTTTTTTTGTACAGCTTATGTTTTCTGATGACCTACAGGTAATAAATACTGGTGTATTAAACATGTATGAAGGATATTTCTTGACATCATTTCATTTCATTCTTTTTGTCTATATTTATGTCTATATATATCTGTGTGTGTGTGTAGGATTTTTCTTGACATTTCATTTATTTTTGTCTCTGTGTGTGTGTGTGTGTTGATATTTCTTGACATTTCATTCCTTTTTTGTCTATTTTTGTGTGTGTGTGTGTGTGCGTGCGTTTTTGTGACATATCAGGACACAAATTTGTATAATGACATGGGTATGACATAGGTATTACAAGGAGTGGGTGACTTATGAGGACATTACCCCATGTCCCCATTTTTCAAAAGGCTTATAAATCATACAGAATGAGTTTTGTTGTTTTTTTTGTTTTTTTTTGGAGAAAGTAAAAATGTGCACAGGAAATCTCACATCTCACAGGAAATTTTAACATTCTTATATATATATATATATATATATATATATATAAGAATGTTTTAACATTCATATATAAACTTAAGAAATTCTTACATATATATACATATACTTACATATATCTTTTTGTCTATGTGAGTGTGTGTGTAGGTGTGTGTGTGTGATATTTCTTGACATTTCATTTTTTGTCTATGTGTGTGTGAGTGTGTAGGATATTTCTTGACATTTAATTTCTTTTTTTGTCTGTGTGTGTGTGTTGATATTTCTTGACATTTCATTCCTTTTTTGTGTACATTTGTGTGTGTGTGTGTGTGTGTGTGTGTGTGTGTGTGTGTGTGTGTGAAATGTATTATTTTTAGTGCTGTCAAATGATTAATCACATCCAAAATAAAAGTTGGTGTTACCCAATATATATATATTTTACATATATACACATAATAAAATACATATACATAATATATAATATATATACATAATAAAAATACACAGTACATACACGTATTAGGTAAACACCAACTTTTATTTCTGATGCGTTACTCGCGATTAATTGTTTGACAGCACTAATTGTTTTATAAATTATATAGCACCTGGGTAGAAATAATAAAATTAACAGGCTGAACCCAGCATTTTTTAGAGTGTATATATTGTATTATAATGTCTATAATATTATATGAATGCTGAAGAATTCTCATTCCATATATGTATAATCTTTACCCACTATATGAAGACAGATATGATGGGCACATGACAAATATACTGCGTTGTAAGAATGACTGTATTAATGAAAGTCAAAGTGTATCTGAAGCTGGATTGGTTGACTCAACATTCACAGGCGTTTCTCCCTGCGAGAATCTATCAGTGTCAGATGGAGCTGAGTGACCATGTGTTCACAGCGCACAGCACCTCGGCAGAGAAGAGCCTTGAATCAGGAAGATCAGCTTCCCCTGTGAAGTTCATTGAATCCCATTGAGAATATCACAGGGATCAGAACGGCTGTAAGGAAAGTTCAAGAGTCAGAAACCCGTCTAAATGATGATGACTGCAAGCAATTTGATGCATCTTATGATCCTCTTCTCTATATATGATGTAAGTACATTTACATTTTATCACTAATTCTTATACTCGTCTTCACTGCGGGTGTTGATCCTGCTCTTTGATGTATTTGGCTGTCTTGAGGTTCAGCGCTGCAGACAGAGACGGGCAGTCAACTCAAATCCTAAAGGAATACATACTGTACATGATTTCTATAGGAATTTCTGTCAGTATTTAGAGCCGATCCTAAAAGGGATCAATTACGAATCATGTAAGATCAAAGACTGAAACATAGTTTGTGAGAGCTTTATGAAGGAAGGATTAGAAGTATGTGAACACTGGTATTATTATCAATATCAAAAGCTGAAATTGAACCTGAAATTTCCACAGAATTTCTTGATATTAAAGGAAAAAAATTCCTTGGTAAATCCGTTTTTTCAGACTTTAAATTCTGTGACCAATGACCGTACGTTTTATAGTTAGAACTATATTACTTGCAAGCTTTGATTATTATTAATAAATGTAACATTCATTGAATATTTATTTAAATATATAGTGTTTGTGTTATGAGATGTTTACAAAAGTCTCTTTAGGATCCTCTGATTCTAAATGATGAAAGAAATCCCGACAAGAATATAAACATTAAATGATAAGCATTATTGATATTTTTGACAACAAATACCAGTTTGAGGTTATTTTCTGGTCTTAGCTGGTTTAAAGGATTAGTTCACTTCAGAATTCAAATTTCCTGATAATTTACTCTCCCCCATGTCATCCAAGATGTGTATGTCTTTCTTTCTTCAGTCGAAAAGAAATTAAGGTTTTCGAGGAAAACATTCCAGGATTCTTAAAAAGTATATTTATATATATATATATATATATTTTTTTTTTTTTTTTAGAAACTGACCTATCGTTTCGCTAGATAAGACTCTTATTCCTCGTCTGGGATCATGTAGAGCTCTTTGAAGCTGCACTGAAACTGACATTTGGACCTTCAACCCGTTGGTAACTGTTGAAGTCCACTATATGGAGAAAAATCCAGGAATGTTTTCCTCAAAAACCTTAATTTCTTTTCGACTGAAGAAAGAAAGACATAAACATCTTGGATGACATGGGGGTGAGTAAATTATCAGGAAATTTGAATTCTGAAGTGAACTAATCCTTTAAGATGGTTCCACTGGTCTTCTGACCAGCTGAAGTGCCCAAAAAACCCTGAAACAATCAAATCAGACCTGTAGAAACCAGCTAAGACCAACTAACCACTTTTCTTTAACTGAAACTATCAACTTCCTTCACCTTTTTATGATAATCATTAATGATGGATTCTACTCCTAGTTTCCTTTCTGTCAGCAATACTTTAGTGGGTGGAATTCTAATTTAATGGTTGGTTAAGAATATCATGTGAAGGAACACAGTATTGGTCATCAATGGTCTTGGTGATCAATACTGCACAGAAAAGTCAGCAATTTTATCCATCATGTTTTCAGATGAAACACATGAGAAAGAATGAACAAATGTAACCATTTTTGCATCCAATTTTGTCTCATATATTGTTCTTCCAATTGCAGTTTATCATTGTTTTAGAAGTGTTTTCCAGTATTCATCAGACTAGGACTTCTATTATACCTTTCATAATGCAACATTCCAGCATTGTAAGCTGAAGAACCAGAAGTAGTATTTTGTGTTGATGTCTGTCTCTCTCTGTCTCTCCATTCTTGCCTCCTCCTCCTCTCTTCACCCGCTCGCTGTATAAGGTCCAGCTCACACATCACCTGAAGATCGATTTGTCTCTAATTGAAATAAGAGGCAACGTGGTGCTTGAGCCTCAAAAGGATTATTGCTTTTTTATATAAATATATAAGTGTGACTGTAAGTGTCTGACCCCTGGAGATAAAGATCCAATATACGAATTCTGTGAAAAGAGCTATTGAGTTGATATCATAAGTTTCGATTTTTGGGGTTTCCTTTTTTTCACCTGGACGTGTTCAATGGAATTGCTCCAGTGTTAACTTTGCCTTCATCTGATTACGGCATGCTGTTTATGTTTTTACCCATGATCCATGGAGTTAAATCATGGCTTACTGATTTATTCACTAATATTCTCAATGCAATCACGGATTCTTTTTCATCTTTAGGCGGATGCAGGTTTCAGAGGTAGTATCTCCCTCTGGGAATGTTTCAGATGACTTACAGTATGTCATGATTTCATCTTTGCAGGTGAATTTCAATCCTCTTTTGACTGACTGCACTGTACAGGTCTTTTACCGGGTCTGAGCCTTAAAAATACCTTCAAAGGTGTAGCCTAATGTAATCAAAGTATTTTATAAACAGCATATGACTTTATAATAATTTATATATTCGTATATAATATATATATATATATATATATTACATTTATACATATATTACATTTTCTCTGTACAGGATTTAGGTTATAAATGAGGTTATGTAGGTAATAGATGGACGGACGGACGGACGGACGGATGTGTGTATAGATAGATGTATATGTGTATAGATAGATAGATAGATATGTGTATAGATCGATAGATAGATAAATATGTGTATAGATAGATAGATGAATGGACAGACAGATAGATAGATAGATAGATAGATAGATAGATAGATAGATAGATAGATAGATAGATGTATATGTGGATGGATAGATAGATGGATAGATCGATAGATAGATATGTGTATAGAGAGAGAGATAGAGAGAGATAAAATGATAGATAGATAGATAGATAGATAGATAGATAGATAGATAGATAGATAGATAGATAGATAGATAGATATGTGGATGGATAGATAGATGGATAGATCGATAGATAGATATGTGTATAGAGAGAGAGATAGAGATAAAATGATAGATAGATAGATAGATAGATAGATAGATAGATAAAATGATACAATGACAGATAGATGTATATGTGTATAGATAGATAGATATGTGTATAGAGAGAGAGAGATAAAATGATAGATAGATAGATAGATAGATAGATAGATAGATGTGTATAGATAGATAAATAGATATGTGTATAGATCGATAGATAGATAAATATGTGTATAGATAGATGAATGGACAGACAGATAGATAGATAGATAGATAGATAGATAGATAGATAGATAGATAGATGTGTATAGATCAATAGATAGATAGACATAGATAGATAGATAGATAGATAGATAGATAGATAGATAGATAGATAGATAGATAGATATGTGTATAGAGAGAGAGATAGAGAGAGATAAAATGATAGATAGATAGATAGATAAAATGATACAATGACAGATAGATGTATATGTGTATAGATAGATAGATATGTGTATAGATAGATATGTGTATAGAGAGAGAGAGAGATAAAATGATAGATAGATAGATAGATAGATAGATAGATAGATAGATATGTGTATAGATCGATAGATAGATAAATGTGTGTATAGATAGATAGATGAATGGACAGACAGACAGATAGATAGATCGATAGATAGATAGATAGATAGATAGATAGATAGATAGATAGATAGATAGATAGATAGATAGATAGATAGATAGATAGATAGATAGATAGATGTGTATAGATCAATAGATAGATAGATAGATAGATGATAGATAGATATGTGTATAGAGAGAGAGATAGAGAGATAAAATGATAGATAGATAGATAGATGTGTATAGATAGATAGATATGTGTATAGATAGATATGTGTATAGATAGATAAAATGATACAACGACAGATAGATAGATAGATAGATGTATATGTGGATAGATAGATAGATAGATAGATAGATAGATAGATAGATAGATAGATAGATAGATATGTGTATAGAGAGAGAGAGAGAGATAAAATGATAGATAGATAGATAGATAGATGTGTATATATAGACAGATATGTGTATAGATAGATTGATGTGTATAGATAGATAGATAGATAGATAGATAGATGTGTATAGATAGATAGATATGTGTATAGATAGTTAGATATGTGTATAGATAGATAAAATGATACAACGACAGATAGATAGATAGATAGATAGATAGATATGTGTATAGAGAGAGAGAGAGAGATAAAATGATAGATAGATAGATAGATAGATAGATAGATAGACAGATATGTGTATAGATAGATAGATAGATGTGTATAGATAGATAGATATGTGTATAGATAGATAAAATGATAGAACGACAGATAGATATATAGATAGATAGATAGATAGATGTGTATAGATAGATAGATATGTGTATAGATAGACAGAGACAGATAGATAGATAGATAGATAGATAGATAGATAAACTAATATATAACCTAAATCCTGTAAAGAAAAAAAAATCTGCCTAGCAATCAACCAGAACAGCTTAGTAATGCAAGAAAACAAGACATTAAAGATTGAAATTTCAAATCTGTTTTCAAGGCAGATTTCAAACAAGAAAATTGCTTGTTTTCAAACTTGTCACAATTTACATTCATCATTGCGGTGTAGACACAGAGTGAGAAGAATCATTCAAATGATCGCTGCTCAAGTTCCATTCTGTTTGCTTGGATTCCATCATCCAACATCATGCTTTAATCCCAGATGAAGGTGCTGTTGTTCACTGGCATTACCTCGTCTGGTTGCTCTGAATCATGTTTACAAATGTTACAACTCCATAAATTTCCATTTTGGAAAATTAACTCTAAGTTGGGAACACCTTGATCTTATTAATAGCTGGAGTGTGATGGCAGTGACTGCTGGAGACCTAATCCATTAAACCAGCTTCCTATAAATCTGCCATCGGAAAGCCGTAATCCTGCCCAGAGCTGTTTGGGAAAACTGTCAGTCTTCAAATGAAGTTAATTATGTTTCACAGCATTCTGGCGGTAAAGCAGCATGTCTGACTGTATTGTGTATCATAAAAAAGTAATTCTGAAATGTAAATGAGGGGAACGAGATGAAAGGTTTTTGTTATATCTTCGTAAATTATCCCATTAACTTATCGCTGCAGGGGGCTGGAAATTGACAATGTCTGGGGGTTTTTTTCTGTACTGTCACCTCTGGAATATTTTCTGTCATGATAATTATCTATCATCTGTTTATCTGTCTCTATCTTTCTGTCTATCTGTCCGTCCGTACGTCCGTCCGTCTGTCTGTCTACAACCCGAATTCCAGAAATGTTGGGATTTTTTTAAATTTGAAAAAAATGAAAACTAAAAGATTTTCAAATCACATGATCCAATATTTTATTCACAATAGAACATAGATAACATAACAAATGTTTAAACTGAGAATTTTAAAATTTTACAATTTTATGCACAAAATGAGCTCATTTCAAATTTGATGCCTGCTACAGGTCTCAAAATAGTTGGGACGGGGGCATGTTTACCATGGTGTAGCATCTCCTCTTCTTTTCAAAACAGTTTGAAGACATCTGGGCATCGAGTTTATGGGTTTCTGGAGTTTTGGTTTTGGAATTCGAGTTTGTGGTCGTCTTTGACATATTTTTCATTTAATGATGCGCCAGATGTTCTCTATGGGTGAAAGATCTGGACTGCAGGCAGGCCAATTCAGCACCCGGACTCTTCTACGATGAAGCCATGCTGTTGTAATAGCTGCAGTATGTGGTTTTGTCCTGCTGAAATACACAAGGCCGTCCCTGAAATAGACGTCGTCTGGAGAGGAGCATATGTTGCTCTAAAACCTTTATTTACCTTTCAGCATTCATAGTGCCTTCCAAAACATACAAGCTGTCAATACCGTATGCACTTATGCACCCCCATACCATCAGAGATGCTGGCTTTTGAACTGAACGCTGATAACATGCTGGAAGGAATCCCTTCTCTTTAGCCCAGAGGACACAGCATCCATGATTTCCAACAAGAATGTCAAATTTGGACTCGTCTGACCATAGAACACTTTTCCACTTTGAAACTGTCCATTTTAAATGAGCCTTGGCCCACAGGACACGATGACGCTTCTGGACCATGTTCACATATGGCTTCCTTTTTGCATGATAGCGCTTTAGTTGGCATCTGCAGATGGCACGGCGGATTGTGTTTACCGACAGTGGTTTCTGGAAGTATTCCTGGGCACATTTAGTATTGTCATTGACACAATCATGCTGATGAGTGATGCAGTGTCGTCTGAGGGCCTGAAGACCACGGGCATCCAATAAAGGTCTTCGGCCTTGTCCCTTACGCACAGAGATTTCTCTAGCTTCTCTGAATCTTTTGATGATGTCATGTACTGTAGATGATGAGATTTGCAAAGCCTTTGCAATTTGACGTTGAGGAACATTGTTTTCCACAATCTTTTTATGCACTCTTTCACTCGGAGAGCCTCTGCCCATCTTTATTTCTGAGAGACTCAGCCTCTCTAAGACATCCCTTTTATAGCTAATCATGTTACAGACCTGACATCAATTAACTTAATTAGTTGCTAGATGTTCTCCCAGCTGAATCTTTTCAAAATGTCTTGCTTTTTCAGCCATTTGTTGACCCGTGCCAACTTTTTTGAGACCTGTAGCATCAAATTTGAAATGAGCTCATTTAATGGATAAAAGTGTAAAATTTCTCCGTTTAAACATTTGTTATGTTATCTATGTTCTATTGTGAATAAAATATTGGTTCATGTGATTTGAAAGTCTTTTAGTTTTCATTTTATTCAAATTTAAAAAAACGTTCTATCTATCCATCCATCCATCCATCCGTCTGTCTGTCTAGATCTGTCTTGGTGCAGCATTTTTAGATATGCAAATGAGATGTAAGAGATTTTCAGTGAATAACACACTAATCTGTAAATAAATGACAGAATATTGCACAGTTAAAAGTGTCTCTTTTAACACCTTCTCTTTTACACTTTGTAAGTCAGACCATGTTTCCCTGATGCTCCTCTAGGTCATTTTGATCTGATATTGATGGCCAAAATTCAATTACATGCCCCTCCCTGACACCCTTTGATTCTCCATATTTGTTTCAGGACTGACGTTGCGCTGACCCCAGCGCTGGATGTGAACCGCTCTTTGATAAGTGACATACTGTAACAAACTGTAACATTTGGGTCATTGATCCAAGAGCTCACTAATAAAAGTTCTCTTGTATGACAGATTTGCTGTCAAATCATTTCAGGTGAAGTCAAGGAGATATTGTCTTTCTGATATGATGTTTTTTTTTTCATTCAGTGTCTCTCTTTTGTCTAAAACTCATTCTCTGAAGTCTAAAAGTCTCACTTTGTTTGTCTCAGATCAGATATGCCAAAGGAAATAGTCCTCTGACCTCAAGGTCTCTACATATGGAGAGGCCAAAGCCGACAATGAAGCATCCATGTGCTGATTCTGACCCTTTGCCCAAGTCAAGTCCTGATGTCCGTGACGCTGACCCCATCCTAGGCCTCCTGTTTGACAAACTCCGCCCATGTCCTGAGCAGGAGCTCTGGGATTGGGCCCCTAACCTGACGGAGACACACCCGTCCGGCCAACAATCAAGGAAATGGCTCACGGTGAAAAGAGGAAAAGCTAAGAAAATGTTCGGCTGGGGAGATTTCCAGTGCAAAGTGAGGTCCGCAAGCCTCAGCCTGTTCATTACAGGGAAGATTGTGGATCACGGAAACGGAACGTTTAGCGTTTTTTTCCGATACAACACAACCGGAGGTGGAAATGTCTCCATAGGGCTGGTTCCTCCAAGCAAAGCGGTGGAATTTGATGCAACAACTCAACAAACTGTTCTGCACTCGGTGGAGTCGAGGATGTTTAACTGCAGGGTGGAGCATGAGAAGGTGGAGAGAGGTACCAAAAGCGCTCGCTGCTGGTATGACCCGTCTCATAGCTGCGACCAGGACCAGACTCACAGCCATGTCTCGTGGCTCTGCTCAAAACCGTTCAAAGTCATTTGTGTCTACATATACTTCTACAGCCTGGACTATAAACTGGTGCAGAAAGTCTGTCCGGACTATAACTACCACAGCGAGTCTCCGTACTCACCTTCTGGATGATCTTTTACCTCATAATGAGAGAAATGGAATTAGAACATGTATTTATTTGATTTTTTTTTTTTTTTTTTTTTGGCAGGTTTCCATTTTGAACTGAATATGAATAGTTCACCAAATGAACATTCTGTTATTATTTTCTCATTTTTTTGCAACTTTAAATTAGGATACAAAAACCTATGACAAATCTATTGTAAAAACTGTCATTATTTTTCATTTATTATACAAATTCAACACAATCCCTTCCCTTTACAGATACATTATTCTGAGCAAAAAAGAGAGGAAAACAGAAAAACAATATTATATATATATATGTATTTCTCACAGAAGAAAGCAAGTTATGTGGTATTGTAACCCAAAACCAACTCATATTATAATAATATAATTTTCTTTTCTTTTTTTTTTTAATTGTAAAAAGTCTCTAGTAAATGTCTCTATACTCACTTATGAACATAAGAAGTTGACCTCAGTGGCAGGTGCTGGTGAATGTGTCATGATTTCTGACAGACAGAGCAAAACTTAATGAGTTCCTGTAATTGATTTTTCTTTGCTGAGATCATGTGTCAACGGTTTTGTCATTTCTCTGGTGAATTAATGAAATTGCTGTGAAAGTGAATGTAATTTCATTATTGAATACAATCTGATGCCACACGCTGTTGGAGGCAACTACTTATCACATTGAAAATTAATGTAAAATGCATGTTTACTTTAATGTTTCTTAAAACTTCTACATTCCTAAAAGTAATCCTTTCAGAGAGCTTAAATTCCCATACAGTAATGCGGGAAAAAAATGCGTTTTTATCGTGAAGTATGTCACGTGTACGTTATGAAAGTATTTTTGCACTGCCTATATTTTTTACAGCAAGTCTTAATAAAAATAGGCTTCAGTTTCTTAGTGCAAAATATAATTTCTTTCGTCTTTCATTTCCACCCGAGTATCTCTAAAGAATCGCAAACGGCTGTGATTAGTCTATTCTACTAAGCGCTGAAAAAAGTAACAGGTACCACATGATATCGCCTGTGCGCTACTTCTGTTGTATTCTTGAGAATGACTTACAACTGAATAATGATACAAAGAAACTTTAATAGTAATTTAAACACTACGAAAACTTAAAATATCATATTAATATCATCAAATCATTCAGAAAGATGACAACTGCGCATTTCCAAGATAATTGTCATTCAACCCACCCATTCTTCCTATATTCGCAGTGCGCTCGTGCAGTAGCGCGCATGACGTCATCACTCCTTCTGCAAGGACGCGCACCCAAAAACGCAGTGATACACATATAGCGTTTAATTTTCTTATTACAGAATGTCTTAAACATCTGCAGCCGGGATCCAAACTCATAAGGTGAGTCTCACACTAATTCAGTTCATTATTAGGCCTATTATTATAAGTAGATCATTTCCTGCATTTACTGTAGCTGTTGCATAATGACAGAATAATATAGTAGCTGTTTGTTTTGGTGCGGCAGAGAATGAAATCCGGATGTGAAAATCACATGCATGATGAATATTGTGAGTGACGCGTGTACTGTAGCTCAGATAGTATTAATTAGGTTTATTAACAGCGATAATACCTTTTAGTAGAGAAATGCACGTAAAGATAAAGAAAAGAGGCCTGTATGTTCAGTCAGTTATGTTTCTGGTGCACTGATGAAACATTAATGCTTTTTTTCAATGACACAATAGCCAGTTATCTTCTATAAATTAAAACAATGAGTTAAAAATGATAAACGTGACAGTATATCAGTTATTTTTCATTTTTATTTCAGATAATTGATAAACATGGAGAAGGGGAACCAGTGAGTATGCATTCATTTGCAGACATTCATGATTGTAGACTTAAACAAATGAGATGCTTTCATAACTGGTTTGTCATCTCTTTGCAGAGGTTATTCTCATTTTGATCAATTTCTTCAAAGTCAAGAATCATCTGTGGTGAACAAGTTCCAGCAGAAATACTGGAAAACCAAACAAACACTGATCAAAGTCACAGGAAAGAAGGAGGATGAACATGTCGTTGCTTCCGATGCCGACCTGGATGCTAAACTGGAGGTGAGGAATGGACAAAATTCAGACTTTTCTCTGAATCTGAACGAATCAAGTGGTCATGTGATGGACTTGGTTTTGCATGCTTCCCCTCAGGTGTTTCATTCAGTACAGAGAACATGCATGGAGCTCCTTAAGATGATTGAACAGTATCAAAGGAGGATCAGCTGTAAGTAGACCTCAAATTCACACAATCATATCCTCATATCCTTGATCCCTAATGAAAAAAGTATGCTTATATTGTATTGAGTGTGCACCTCTTGTACTGTAATTCTAATCTTAAAAGTATATTTAGAAAAACTGCACTTGCAGATAATATAATAGCAATGAAAGAGAGTCCTCTTTTATCAATGTTTCTTATCATACTTAAGTACACTTTTAAAGTGCATTTTGTAATAATGTCAAATTAAAAGTTTTACTTTAAAGTACATCTTAAACCATTATGTTTTTATAATCTTTCGTCATTCTTTAAAAAATGTCAAATAGTTTGTTGTTGACTAAAATACTACAGCATGTGCAAAGTTCTTGATTATAATTTTAACTGTAGTGTCATTTGATATTACAGTTAAAGTGGATCTATTTTAAATGTACTAAATTGCAACTTTATCATTACAACAATATCATTAACTATAACTTAAGCTCAGCTAATTGCATTTATATCATTTGAAACTATAATACATTTTCAGTTAATTGTAAACAACAAGCATCTGAAAACATTAAATTCAGTTTGCACCTAAAGGGATAGTTCACCCAAAAATGAAAACTCTGTCAGCAGAATCAGTTTCTTTCTTCTGCTGAACATAAAATAAGATGTTTTGAAGAATATGAGTAACCAAACAGTTAATGTGCCCAAATGACCTCCATAGTATGGGAAAAAAAAATACTATGGAAGTCAGTGGGGTCCATCAACTGTTTGGTTACTGACATTCTTCAAAATATCTTCTTTTATGTTCAGCAGAAGAAAGAAATTCATACAGGTTTGGAACAACTTGAGGGTGAGTAAATGATGACATAATTTTCATTTTTGGGTGAAGTATCCCTTTAAGTATATTATTTCAAAGTATATTATTTCCGTAATAAGTACTCTTTTATATGTTAAAGTGTACTTCTTTTTCACAAGGAATAACTGTTTGCTGTGCTGTTTAAATGTTTAAAACTTAAAGGTGGATTTGTAATCATAATTTATAATTCAAAGAAAATAATTAGTGTATATATAGCTAAATTCTGATGCTCTTTTCAGTTTTGTCTGAGGAGGAGAATGAATTGGGTCGGTTCCTGCGTTCGCAGGGCTCTCAAGACAAGAGTCGTGCTGGAAAAATCATGCAAGCTACTGGGAAAGCGCTCTGCTTCTCTTCACAGCAAAGGTCTCTCCATTTATTCATAGTTTCAAAAACAACCCTGCTGTGATATCCAGCATTGCTGGTCATCAGTATAAGGTATTTTTGCATGCTGGATTCCTCTGGTCACTGGCATGTGAACCGAGAGAGCAGGTAGATCAGCTACGCTCAGTTTTGACTATGCTGATCCACTAGCTAGACCAGCACTATAACCAGCATAAACCAGCCTGGACCAACATTGAATTCATGCTGGTTTATTCTGGATTCTTCAGCAGGGAATATTCTATATCATCTTCTGTCATTGGTTTGAGAATTCTTCTCATTCATTGGTCTCTCACTACAGATTGGCGCTGCGAGGTCCACTGGGTCGCCTGTACCAGGAGGTGGAGACCTTCCGTTACCGAGCAATCTCCGACACGTGGCTGACGGTGAACAGGATGGAACAGTCACGGACAGAGTACAGAGGAGCTCTGCTCTGGATGAAGGACGTTTCTCAGGAGCTTGACCCGGACACACACAAGCAGATGGAGAAGTTCCGTAAGGTCAGTCTTCTCCAGAGCCACGGTGTTGCCAAGTTTGCAGTTTTCCCACACAATTTGGCTATTTTGAAAATGCAGTCGGGGGAAAATTACAGAGCCATGGGTTGCGTTTATTTGGGCTATACTTTTATAGTGTGCTGCAGCTGCCAAAAAGTTTATCTGTAGGCAAAATTGAAAAGGGACACTTTTAATAATGTGTATTGATTCTTGGAATGAATACCTGGCAACCTAAGGACCACTGAAAGAGTATGCCTGCGTCTCAATGTGCATACTATCCATCATAATAGTACGTGAAATTAGTAATATTAGTAATATAAATTAGTAATATTCAATACAGGGCAGATAGGGTGGATAGTATGCACATTGGGATGCAGGGCAAGTGAGGGAGAGACGTATGGAGGCACGTTTGATGTCCTGTATGTGAGTTATGTGAGTTATGACCACACCAGGAATTTTAAGGCAGGTTAACTGAGTTTAGCATTGTAGAATAATTGCACATTGATGCTTGTGATCTGAGATCAGAATATCTGTTTTTAATTAATTGTATAAAGATGTGTTAAAACAATGTGTTAAAACAATGTGTTAAAAGCATTGGGGAAGTGAAATATGTGTATATCAAAGCTAGATTTTTAATGAAAAAAAAAAATTATGAATGGCTATGTCCGCATATCACATTGTGACAGTGTTACTCATATTTATAGCTCACATTTGAAAGAATTTATCATGCAAAGTGCTGAAAATTATTATTATTATTATTATTTTTTTTTTTTTAAAAAGTACTAATTGAATTGAATTAACAATTGAAAGTGAATAAAAAATGGGCTAGTTTTCATTCCTTTTGTACGAGTTTTGCGTCTGCTTTAGGCTGGACATTTTTCTGTGACCTGGCAACCCTGCAGCGGCAATGTTACTGCAGTGAAACCTTTTCACCAGCAGGAGGAGTAACTTGTCTTCTAATTATTCTCATCTACAGTAGGATGAGATAGGCTGCATCCAAACTCGCATACTTCCCTACTACATAGTAGGCAAAAAACAGTATGTGACAAAAGAAATATGTCTAAATTCACAGTACTCATAAAAGAGTAGGCCAGATGACTTACTACTTCAGGTGAGATTCTGAAGTGTGCATACGATGGACACTTTACTATCCCATGAGGCCACGGGAGAGGATTTGTGAATGGCAGCGAAGCGACACAACTGACGCTAGTAGGTCACGTGATAATGACAACATGACAAATGTAGTACGTCTAGATTACATTCATACTACACACATTCATACTATAGAACATATGTTTTTAGCGTTAACAAAGTAAGTACTTATCCAAAATAAGTACCTGCTGAAGAGAGTATGCAATCTGGGACCCAGACAGTGTGATGGGAGAAACTACGCTTTTCGATGTTCTGAATCAAATGAACTAATTGCTTTGTAAAATGAATCACTGATTCGACGTTCTCTAAACACCTCAAGCTGGCGGCACCTGCTGGTCAAAACCTTGTAAGTGCAACGAAAACTCAGCCCAAACATGTAAGAAGAAACCTTTTACAAACAAATTACAAATGTTTTCATGAAAGTTTAATCTATTAAATGGAATCTACAAATAATTAAATACGATTAAATATGAAAGTTCTGTAAAATTTATGTTTTATTAATTTGTTGTTTTGTGTGCTATTAGGCAGGGCGTTGGCAAACTAGGTTAATTAGAAGCAATTAAGTATTATTCTCTTTTTTTGTATTATATAGACATATATGTATACATATTAAAGTTATTTAAATGAATTAAAAATGAACCTACATTCTAAAACTGACCTGAGATCAGTTAAGAACCATTAGACACTTGTCCATGGGTTCATCAGATCAGCATCATCTAGCGGTTGTTTTCAT